>OY755245.1:45629187-45971687 GCA_963576725.1 Azorinus chamasolen
GTTGTTGTAGCATCAATGGTAAAATGTTTTCTGATATGGCCTATTTGTCGTAGCTGGGCATAACAAGACCTACAAACAGAATTCACATGTTGTTCCATGTTCATGTTGGAATCGAGGAATGCCCCCAAATTTCGAACCCACGTTGATGGTGTTATCTCAGCATCTTCAAATTTTGATTTCTATGTTTGATACACGTTCTGCATTACGTTTGGAGTTAAACAGTATAAGTTCTGTTTTATCTGCATTTAGTTTTAGCATGTTGTGGTGCATCCAAGAGACAACATCGTTTAGACAGGCTTCCACTCGTCTTATAACTTCCATTTGTGTAGTAGTTTCAATGGGTTCAAATGATATATATAGCTGCGAGTCGTCTGCATAAAAATGATGATTAAGTCTATGGTTTCTACAAATTGCACCTATTGGTTTTGTATACTGAATACTGTTATAATGAAATATGGAAGGTGAAACATTGTAGCCATTTTAGAAACTGAAGAAACATATCTTTAAAATTTCATTAGCACACAGAGCAGACCCTGATCAGACGGCTCCTATATAGGAGCTGTCTGATCTGAGTCTTCTCTGTTTGCAGATGCGTGAAAAAGGCGTTTATATGAGGGAAGGGCTATGTAACTTTATATTATTTCTTCAAAACATCGTTACTAGCTACTGGATGCATGTCTTTCAAGAACTCTACTGAAAATATAATACAATGACGTAGCATAATTTTATCTTATGACATCATAAATGTTTATTAGCTGAACCTTTATAGTGGTATACGACCACTTGGTGTATTAGTTTGGTGGAAATAATATAATCAGATCTACATAAGTCCATAAACAAACAGAGCGGATCCTGATCAGAAGACTCCTGTCTGTAAGAAATGCCATGCAAATTTTCGCTTTAATATAAAAAGAGTCCCACGTGTCATATAAGTCTATGCTACAACTGAAAACTCAATAAAATTTACGAAAATCATCAACTCAAATTTTGTTTGTTAATGCCTTTATACCACCAACATGTGGTACGTATATACAAATATCACAAATGTATATTGTTATCAAATTTAGTATGAATGTCGGTCTTGCAGACCCTCTTCTCCAAAATCTACTAAATTAGTCGCGAAAAGAAAAACAAGGGCCAATCCAATCTTCTCCAACGTTGGTACATGTTCACTTTTTTTAACTCTTTCAAAAAAACCAACATATTTTTCCGCGAACACCCCTGCTCTATGCAATAAGTAATTACTTATGTTCGCGAAACAATTATTTTGGTTAGGTCAGAAAACTATCTTTTTGTATGGTTTAGATACTTACATAACATGTGATTAAAAAATAATATATTTGTGATGGAGTTGTTGTTGAGACATAGCATGCGAAGGGCACCTGTGATGTGATACGCCACTTCTCATATATCTAAATACAGTTGAAAATCGATATCTCGAACTTCAAGGGTCCATACAAATTACCTACTGCGAGATAACAGAGGTTCGAGTCATTCGATTTCTAATCTGAATTATTTCTCAAGCTCATGGCTTAACGCAGATCTATTCTAAAACGTATCACTACGCATACCTAGAAATACATGTGGCAGATTAATGCGGACCGAAAGTGATGAACTCCTTTCGACCCGCATTTAGCTGTCACGTGTCTAGATGTGCGTAGTGATGTATTTTATAATAAATCTGTATTGTAAATTTGGAAGGACCGACTTTTACTTCGAGTTATCCCGAAGTTCGAGTTATCCGAGTTCGAAATATCGAAGTTCAACTTTAACAGTAATGTCATTCAGCAGTGACCCTAGCGCATATTTTCCTGATTTTAACCCCATCCCTTAGCCCTACGTGGTCCATTTGGAGCCCCCGAGCACCCTTCACAAGCACCACCTTGTACAATATCGGATGCGATAGTGATTTTTAAATATTTCATTCAGTCCGTAAATGCATGTAAAACCCCGCTAATGCGACCACTTCATGAATAAACAAGGTAAAAAATGATAAAGCAAGGTGAAAGTAAAACAGAACGCTCCTATAGGAGCGTTCTGTTTTACTTCCACCTTGCCTTAAGCAGCCACCTGCCCTAAACACCAGCTAATTTACTCAGTTTGATGGCCGTTATAGAGAGGTTTTACTGTATGTTGTAATAATTATAGATATTTGAGAATTGATTCTGGATCATTCTCTTGTAGCAGATGCCATGTAATGGACGAACATGTTTTATTCAAATAAATAAAGAGAATAACACAAGTGCTATGGCCAGGTGAGAAAACATTAAAGCATCTTTTCCACTTGCAGCCTCGCCGCCGTCACCATAAATCGCCAGTATTCGGGTAGGTCCGCCGCTGCCGTCGCGCATTTTGATTGGCGCAAATATGATCTTTGATCCTGTGGGAGGCAGTTTGTCCAGGTGAGCAACAACCTCTAGTATAAGCACATTATTAGGCAGAAATTCGTCGTGTGCTTGGTTCATGTTATTGTTCTGGCCGGGATCAGGTGAATGACAGTCTGTTCCAAATGCTGGAAAAATGGTTAATAATAGTTTCAATCATGAATTATCAGAATGGAATAGCTCATCAGTATTGAACTATAGAGTCCACTCAGTATAAGTACAGTAAAACCTCTTTATAACGGCCAATAAATTACATCAAGTTTTTGTGTTAAAGACAGGTGGCTGCTTAAAGCAAGGTGAAAGTAAAACAGAACACTCCTATAGGGGCGTTCAGTTTTACTTTCACCTTGTTTTAAGCAGCCACCTAAATACCAACTAATTAACACAATTTAGTGGCCGTTATAGAGAGGTTTTACTGTATTTAAATTTGCTAAAGGATTTGTAAAGACAAACAATGCAGACTCTGCTCAGAGTGGTTCTAGAGGCGCCCTCTGATCTGGGTCTACACTGTTTGCAAATGACAGTTCATTCGTGTCCTTGTTTGAAAATGTTTACATGTTGAGAAACTATTTCTAATTGCCGCAAATTAATAATTTAGGGTTGTTTTGCTAGGTCAGATACATAATTACGATGCTGTTCGAACAAACGATACAGAGATTACTCAGTGTCTGTATTAAAAACCTACAATTGAACTTCGATATCTCGAACTCGGATAACTCGAACAAAAAGTTCAGTCCTTCAAAAACTTATAATACAGAATTGCTCTAAATTGTATCGCTACAGGTATCTAGAAACGCACGTGACAGCCTAATACAGGTTCAAAGTAATGCTGAAAGCTCCTACAGGAGCTTTCAGCATTACTTTGGACCTGTATTAAGCTGTGGCCTTGAGAAATCGTTCAGATTAGAAATCGGATGACTCGAACTCCTCTTATCTCGATCTAATTTGTACGGTCCCTTGAAGTTCGAGTTATCGAAGTTCAACTGTACTTCATGCCGAAAAAAGAATGCCTGCTCAAACTCTGATATGAAGCAAGTTTTACTTACATGTACTTTTGAAAAATTACCGACCGAGCGTCGAACAGCATGGCTCCTAACGAGACGCCGAGTCACTCGGCGTGCCACCGGGATCCAAACTGTTTGCAAATAACAGCTAGGTCGAGTTAGGTCGACAGGATAAGGATTAAAACCCCAAAACGTTTTCTTTTTTATGACCGCTGAAGAGAGGTTCTACAGTATATACATTGAAGGCATATTGTCAATATTCGCACACTTGTACAAAGGCCGGTAGGTAGCAATGTAGGTCAAGAAAGCATTGAATAACATTGCTTCTAAGCATAATAAAATTTCCGACAGGGCGGCGAAAGTCTGGCCTTGAACCATGAGGACATTGGCCTGCATATATTCACATGTCACCCTCTTACATTGCAGCACAGGTTCAAGATAGGGCACACGAGAACGTGTTGCTTTAACACATTCCCTCCGATAGTGATGTATTTTGGCGCATATGTAAAAGTCACATTCTTAAACCATTGTGATAAATAGAACAGTTGCTCCATAGTAGCAAATGCTCTAGTTATCACAATGGTATCAAAACTACACACCTATACACTTATCCTTTTCTATAACTAATGATCCTTTTCGGTGGATTTATTCAAAGGAGTTGGGTCTAAAATAGACTAGGATGGAATGGGTTAAACCTTTGCCTGATATAGACGTCTTTTCGGGCCTTTGCAAACAGAGTAGATCCATATCAGACAGTTGCTATAGGAACCGCCTGGTCAGAGTCTACTATGTTTTCTTGTGGAATGATATAGGCTGTTCGTTTTAATCGAGGTTTTACGTCGATTAACAGTATATAATATGAATGTATATATCGTATTTGATGATACATATCTGATTCTATAATTACTGCCTTAGTCAAATAATTGTTTATTTATATAGCAGGAGCGTAGCTGAATCCAAAATGTAATGTACGCACCCGGGGAAGAATTGTGTAGTTTTGTATTATATTTTGCTCCTATAGGAGCAACTGCTCTATTTATCACAATGGTTTCAAAGGATAACATTTACAGAGGCGACCTTTATAAGGGGATGGGTTAAAGCTTGAGTGACAAGACAGAGCGTTTATCAAAGTCTACCCCATTAGCCTTCGACTTTTGTTCCATTTTACCATAATGATATACAGTAAAACCTTTCTTTAACGGCCGCTAAATTGTATTAATTAGTTGGTATTTCGGGCAGGTGGCTATAGGAGCGTTCTGTTTTACTTTCACCTTGCTTTAAACAGTCACCTGCCTTTAACACAAACTACTTTATGTAATTTAGTGGTCGTTATAGAGAGGTTTTACTGTAGTCACCTTTCAGATTGATGTTACGCACGTGCGTAAGTGCGTAAGTGTATATCATCATACATTTCAGCTAATGAATATAGATGCTGTCATTATATATGACCTGAGTATATATGACCTTTGCGAGCTCCTCGGTGAGCCATTCAACCAGTGTATGCACTGTTTATCACAAACTCTTTTTTCCACGACAGATATTGATATGATTTCTGTTTAATAAAATTTCAGAAGGGGAGGGGCCAGTTTTAATGATTCAACATATTAAGGTGTAATATCAAACCTCTTATTTGCCTGTGCTGCACCAGCCAACGGGCAGCCATTGGATGGATACCGGGGTTGTGGACTGAACTGAAATCTTCAGGCGTCTCGGAGTCATAAAATAGCTTGCGGTTGGGATAAAGCTTGTGCCGACCAGTGTTCATCATAACCACAGCATTTGTAGGAATTTGTCCATATTCCTTTTCCCATTCCTGGAGACATCAAGTACACGAACCATGATTGCATTATGTTTTACATATAACCCCAATTAAATAGCTTAATACGAACTATTGACTTAATGAATATTAATCAGATGGAGTTTGCAAGTGGCATATGAACACAAGAAGTTTAGACCATGCCAGAAACTATGATATCTGATGCTTGGGTATGGTGTCAGGCTTTATATATGAATTCCAAATTGTGTAAGCTTTAGTCAAAATATGACTGGGAAAATCCGTGAGAACGAAATCGTAGTCAGACTCAAAAAGTTCAATAAGTACCGGACTAGATATTTAAAATTGCATTTATAAGAAAACAGAGTTGTCCTTAATCAGACAGTTCCTGTAGGAACTGTCTGATTAAGGCCATTTCTGTTTTCTTATAAATCTTGGTCTACTTTGTTTACAAGTAAACTCCGTATCTATTAAGTAAATAGATAATAATTCTATGTTTAATTAACTCAAAATTAGATTTTAGTACCTTAAAATTTCAGTGATCTCTCTTCACCTTTACCATTTCCCTGTTTAATAGTCATGGACATGTAATTTATAATGATACCATTAACATATTCCCTCATAGGCTACTGTTAGACGCAACCTCTTTGAATAAATCTACCGAAAAGGAGCCTTTACTAGCAAAAACGTAAATTTAGAATTGTGTAGTTGTGAAACCATTGTGATATATAGAGTATTTGCTCATATGGAGCAAATGCTCTATGTATCCAAATGGTTTAAAAAAGTGATTTTTATAGAGGCGTCAAGGGGCGTCAATATGAGAGAATGGGTTAACATTAATCAGATTATTATTATAAAATGAATACTGGATATTTTGACTCAAGCAGAGACTGTAGAATCAGATCTATATTCTGGCATAAGCAAACAGAGCAGACCCTGACCAGACGGCTCCTATGGGAGCCGTCTGATCTGGGTCTACTCTGTTCGTAAAGGCGTGAAAAGCGTTTATATGAGGGAAAGCGGTGTCAGTCGGGTCAATCAACAACCCGAATACACAGGAGCTTGGTGTCAGACTCGCTTACAGTTGAAATCTATACATGTACATATAAGTAACCGAGAACCAAAATTTTAAGTCTCCTGCTCGTTTAGCCGTGATTGTCATAAGGTTACTTAAAGGCATACATCGGAACTTGATTTTGCAAAACAAATATACGGAAATAAACACAGCCACGAAACACCTGAGCATGCTAGCACATTATTGCTACCACAATACATTTTATTGTAAAAGTTAAGGTTCTATTTGAAAACAAGATGTGGTATGAAACACTATGTCCCACAGGGGGCCATTTCGTGGGTCTACATGGTCTAAAAAGTCAAAAAATTGATTGGGTCGATTTAGTGTTATATTATATAACGCTAAATCGACCCAATCAATTTTTTTGACTTTTTAGACCATGTAGACCCCCGACCTTTGAACCTTAAGGATGACCTTGACCTTTGACACATGGACCAGGGAGTTGAACGCGACACATCGTCTTTGTGTGGTGAACATTTGTGCCAGGTTATTTTGAAATCCATTCACAGATTTAAAAACAAAGTTACAGAAGGGACACGAAATTTGGGACGGACGAACGGATAGAAGGACGGACGGAAGGACGGACAATGCGATTACTATATGCCCGTCGTAAGGGGCATAACATATACGTATCAATGTCTGAGTCTTTAATTTCTGTCTCGGGTATACATTCTTGTACGGCGGGAATCTATCGGAAATAAGTTTCCCACACCTAGAGTCGAATATTGATAAGTATGTAATTATTAAGTCTTACATTCTATAATCAACTTTAAAGCTGCAATAGTGGTGTTGTAGCAAGCTTATACGATTCGTGAATATACTTTATTGAAGTAATTTTGCAAAATCAAACTCTGATACAGGACGAAAGTAAGGGTTCTTGAATGAAATTATGACATCATGAATATTAATTAGATTAATTTTCAAACTGACATTATTAACACATGAATGTTTTGCAAAAAACAGAAACTGTAGAGTCAGATATATATTATACCATAAAGCAAACAGAGCAGAGCCTGATCAGCCGTCTGATCTGGGTCTACTCTGTTTGCAAAGGCACAAAAAGTTGTCCTATAGGAGCTCTCTGCATAACTTTCGTCCTGCATTAAGCAACCACCTGCTGTAAACGACGCCAGTGACCGTTTATTAAGTGGTCGCATTAGCGGGGGTTCACTGTATTTATGGAGTTAAGGCCTTAGGGTTACACTATATCTAACCAACATGTATACAAGTGTCAAGGATGCGCACTGAGCTGTAAACAAACATTGAAATGTTTGCCTATAAATTTAGCAATATGTCGCCATGTTCACTGGGGGTCACCTATGTATTATCATCAAAAGTTTTACTACGACAATTTATATGGGTATTTTAGACCATTTGTTGTCCTACGAAGCCAGTGTATATATTAAGAAATGTTTTCCTACGAAAACAAAGTTGCCTTCGTAGAAAAAAATCTATTATAATACCTATATAAATTCTCTTAGGAAAACATTTGATAATAATACGTAGTTCACCCCAGTGATGTTTATAATTTACGTTTTACGACTGGCTGCAGATTGGGCACAGCCGGGGGCGATATCATTTCAATTAAAATATGTTTATGTACTAGTTAACGTCTCATTTTTTGTAATTCAATGTGCCAAGTCATATGATAACTAGCGATCTTGTTACGATATATTATATGTAGTAGGCTAACTATTTTCAACCACAAATATGTGTATCAGTAACAAGATCTGCTTTTGTTATACACATGTACAGTAAAACCTCTCTATAACGGCCACTAAATTGTGTTAATTAGTTTGTATTTAGGGCAGGAGCGTTTTGTTTTACTTTCACCTTGCTTTAAGCAGCCACCTGTCTTTAATACAAACTACTTGATGTAATTTAGTGGCCTTTATAGAGAGGTTTTACTGTACATACACCTGGAAAATAATGATGTGCTCAGCAGACCTGAAAAATGTCCATCTAGGGCGAAATTTGATAACACCCGCCCTATGAACTATATCTTTAACACTGTTTACTCCTTCAAATATTCGAGAACGAACCATTGAGTAGTCTTTCTACTGATTCAAGTCGATATCTGTTGGAGACCGAAATAAGAATAATTAAATCTCAGTATTAGGCAATGTTCAAATGAGTAACATCGTCCGTTTTCTGGGCGAACATCATGCAGAAAACTCCTCTAGGAGCGTTCTGCATGACTTTTGCCCTGCATGAAGCAGCACACTGCTTGAAAGGTTGTCATATTTGTTTACTAAAATCAAATCAGCGAATATTTACTGTATAGCAAATCTCGATAATTCGAAACGTTAGTGTACATGTAGAAGCATTTAGACACTTTTAGGCAGGCGACTGCTTAATGCTGGATGGAAGGCAAGCAGATTGCATCTACTCTGCATAAAGCTACATGTACTACCTGTCTTAACCTTTTCCCTCATATAAACGTGTGTTCATGCCTTTGCAAACATAGTAGACCCAGATCAGACGGCTCCTATAGGAGCCGTCTGATCAGGGCCTGCTCTGTTTGCCAATGAAAATTGATATATCTGTTTCTTTAGTTTCTAAAATGGCTACAATATTCCCCCTTCCGTATTTCATTATAACTATTTTGTCCATGTATATTCAGTAGGTATTGAAATTTGGAATAAATATAGATCAAGGATAGGGTTAAAGATCGATAATGATAGATATACGTTTTGGAATAATCGAGATTTTACTGTATATACTAGTATGTAGATTCTAAGTTGTAATCGTAACTAATAGTGTTACAACTTTTGTTGGTATACGTGAGTGTGTATTGTATCTCTTTTGTGTATCATGTATAGATGCCCTGCGTAAACTATGACCCTAAACACCAGATAGATTTATTTGAAACATTGTCCTATGTCATATATATGCATAATCAATCAAATCCGGTCTGTTACAAATATGTTTTAACGTGTATATATATATATATATATATATATATATATATATATATATATATATATATATATATAAAATAGTAAAAATACATACATGTATACCAGTTTTTATTTATTACACAGATTTATTATTTATATGCACGTGGCTATATTTCCAATACTTCTGAGGTTTGAGCTCATAGTACATAATAATACATATTATAGTATAATAATAACAAGAGTGCCATGAGGCCCTAAAGCGCTCACCAGATATAACCCCAGGGGCGGGGCCATTTTTTACCACAAGAAATCATGTGTACACCCTTGGTAGAGAACCACAAGGCAAAGCAATATGCCATTAATTAAAGGTCTAAGCCTTATGGTTTCAGAGATAAATAATATTTATATTTTTCCCATGAAAAACTGATAAGCCCTGAGGCAGAGCCAAATTTCGCCCAGTGGCCAGGGTCGTAAGTTAAACATTCTTGGCAGAGGACCACAAGTCACAGCTACATATTTGTAGAGGACCATTAGATCATGCTACATACCAAATATAAAAGGTGTAGGCCTTACAGTTTCAGAGAAGAAGATTTTTAAAGATTTTCCTATGAAAAACTGATAAGCCCTTGGGCGGGGCCATTTTTGGCTCGGGGGTCATAATTTGAACAATCTTTGTAGAGGACCATAAGATAATGCTACATACCAAATATCAAAGGTCTAGGCCTTACAGTTTCAGAGAAGAAGATTTTTAAAGATTTTCCTATGAAAAACTGATAAGCCCTTGGGCGGGGCCATTTTTGGCCCGGGGGTCATAATTTGAATAATCTTTGTAGAGGCCCATAAGATCATGCTCCATACCACATATCAATGGTCTAGGACATATGGTTTCAGAGAAGAAGATTTTTAAAGATTTTCATATATTACCATATATGGAAAAAATGACCACGCCCTCTGGCGGCCATGTTTTTGCCGGATCAAAATTCTTTTAATAACTTTTAAAGTCTATCAACTGAGAAACATTTTGGTGAAAACTATATTCAAATCGGACAAGTCATTCTGGAGAAGAAGATTTTTCTAGATATTGCATACAGTTGCCATGGCAACAAGATCGATGGCCCCGCCCACTATCTTTTAACAACTTTTGAAGCACACACCTACAGTATGTATCTGACCAAGTTTGGTTACAATTGGGCAGTCGGTTTCAGAGAAGAAGTCGTTTGAAATTGTTGACGGACAGACAGACGGACAGACTGACAGACGGACGACGGACGCCGGACACAGGGGTATCACAATAGCTCACCTTGAGCACTTTGTGCTCTGGTGAGCTAAAAACGTTTTTGCTGTAATTTATATATACAACTACATGTAATACAACAACAACATTTTTGAAACACACCATATTTGATTTATTGTGCCTATTTATGACACGGTCATAAATGCGGCCTCTAATGCGACCGGCAATAGGGGCATAATTCACTGTGGCAAAGGCAGGTGGTAGCTTAATGCATGACGAAAGTTATGCAGTAAGCTCCTATAGGAGCTTTCTGCTTAACCTTCGCCCTGCTTTAAGCAACCACCTGCTTAAAAAGACAGCCATGTTTATTCATTAAGTGGTCGCATTAGAGGGGTTCTACTGTATGTAGTTTTGAAATATTTCGAATAATTCTGAAGGTACATGTAAGGGTCATATAATAGTTCGTACAAGACATTTGTGTATACAAGGCACATGTATGCTTATCAGTCCGTACAAATAAAACTAGTTAACATGAACTTTTATAATGGCATATGCACACAGTAATGTTTTTGATATTGGACATTACTGAAGAATCAATATATTACAATTTCATAAGCAAACAAAACAGACCATGATCAGACGGAACCAGCATGAGTCGTCTGATCTCGATCTACCCTGTTTACAAAAGTGAGAAAGGGGCGTTTATATGAAGGAAAGGGTTAATACGAATATAGAATTATATACCTTAATATCATCAATTGTCATGAGATAGTCCCGGCTTCCCTCTAACTTCTTCCTAATGTCTATCATGACGCCGGGGCCCATCAGCTGGTCAGGTGGAATTTCATGCACGTGTCTTCCGCCTTGGTGGTAGTGGGCGGGCGCATCGATATGGGTGCCTCCGTGCTCAAACAGACCAATCCAATTGATCTCGAGCCTAATATAAATGATGGTAAAGTACATGTAACACATTTGTTACGAATTGTGAAATACGTGTAGGTTCCTGTACCAGTCACACACAACAATGAATCCTTTACTTCATGAATATCCATGTAAGAAATAATGACATCATGAATATTAATTAGATGGCATTCTATAATGGTATGTGAACACAGAAAATGGTGGGCATGGCAGAAAATGTAAACTCAGATCTGTTATTCCGTTAGCGAACAGAGCAGATCCTGATCAGACGGTTCCTACAGGGGCCGTCTGATCTGGATCTTCTCTGTTGACAAAGGCGCTAAAAGGCGTATTTATGGAGTAAAGGGATTAACTCTTACCATTCATTGCGAAACGCATCATTCGCCTAGAACCATATATAGATAAGTTGGCGCATTAACCCATTTGCTCCCAGTGGATTCTTCCATGCTTATATATTGGATTAGTCTATCTTTTATCTAAGGGATGTCTGGTCTAAATGTTCTTGTTTTGTTTTATATTGAATTTCCTATCAGCAAACAGTGTAGACTCTGATTTGACGCCGGATTATGCGGCGTCTGATCAGAGTCTACACTGTTTGCCTGCGTCCCATATATCGGATCTAGGGAGCTAAATGGGATAAACTACTAAAATCATCATTTCTGTACAAGTTTCTTTGTGCTGACCACAAAAAGAGGTTTGGTGGAGAGCAAAGGCGCTATTCGAAATTTACGCATATGTTCTATGTTTCTGTACAGAAAGATATAGAAAGATGTCTTCTTATTCAAAGTTCGAAAACAGTCTTCCAGTTCTTGTCACAGGCGAGACGAATGTCAAACAGTGTGGGCCTTAATGAGAATCAGCGTCTTATTTGGATCAAAATTGTTTGTTTTGAAAAAGGTAATTCACCGATTCGCCCAAAACAGCCCGGATGTTATACATGTACACCATGTAGATTCATCATTCTTTCTCACTTTTTTATTACTTTTGTAAGCCTGGCTTGTTATACCTGGTTTACACACGATTATGCGGTTAGTGTTGGGTAATTAAAGGGCATATTATATGTCATGCTTGAATTACGAGACGTTTTGAAGAAATGGTGGTAAATAATTTCTCAAAGCGTTTCTTCTGACACACAGTGCATAATGAAGAATCATGTTTGCCCAACCGTGAGTTTTAATCTATTGCCTCATACTGACGACTTTCGACGCCTGTGTGAAAGTCACTTTCTGAAACCAATGTGATAAAAAAAAAGAGCATTTTCTTCTTAGGAGCAAATAAAATGTTCTATTTATCATAATGGTTTTAAAACTAAACATTTTATTTTCTTTAGAAAATGCTCCTTTTAAGTAAATTAAATTCAAAGAGATAGGGACTAAAATAGGCTACGAGGTAATGGGTTTAAAAGTAGCATGTGAGATAACGAGCTAAGAGAAATGTTTCCTACTGAGGATAGAAATACAGTAAATCCTCTCTAATTCGATATTTCAACTTTACTATAATTACCTCAAAACATCATATATAATTTACAAATGAAATTTGCAGTAAGTACGACTCTAAACCATATTCAAATATATGCAATATTTGTCTAACATCTGAGCATCAGGGTCCATGCATATAAAACATTTAGTTGAGTCTGAGTTCGTTCTCAAGTTTTTGATTGTTCAGATTTGAGTCTTGGCTCATATCTGACCAATCAAAAGTTTGAGAACTCAAATCTGACCAATCAAGAGCTTGAGAATGAACTCAGACTAAACTAAAAAGCTTTATAAGCATTGACGCAGGTGTGCCTATGAAAAGTAAAATCATATTAAAAATATGCCTTGTTAGCCTGTTTCTATCCATATTTACAAGCAGGTAGTAGCTGAATGCAGGTGAAAAGTAGTGCAGAAAGCTTCTATTGTCGGCACCAGATAACTCAAAATACATAGGGTTGAACTTAGATATCTCGAACTTCAGGTTCCATGCTCGAATCTGACCAATCAAAAACTTGAGAACGAACTCAGACTCAACTAAAAAGTTGTATAAGCATGGACTCAGAGTACCATATAAATTACTTAGGGATAACAGTAGGGGATTTCTGCACTACTTTCTATCTGTATTAAGCTTTCACATGTGTTTCTAGATATGCGTAGTGATACATTTTAGAAAATGCTGTACTGTAAATGTTTAAGGACCGAACGGTTACTTCGAGTTATCCAGAAGTTCGACATATCCGAGTTCGATGTATCCTACTTCGCACTGTTTGCTTATGTTATTATAGATCCGATTCTTCAGTTTACCATGGTCATAATAACATGTGTTCAAATTAGTCTAATCAACATTTATGATGACCTTTAAAACTGAAACTGACCGATCATCTATTTGCAAATAGTGTAAAACCATATCAGACGCAGGGGTCTGGACCGCTTCATAGGGGTCTATATGTACTACGTTTTGTATATAATAACACGGGTTACAACAAGCAGAACGCACAAATATGAATGTAACTCTTGCAATTTCGATAAGTTTGTAGTTCTTTCGGCTATTGAAAGCCAATATATTTTACTATCAAATAAATATAATCTTCTGATGGTAACTTATGCACAATTATCAATCCACCAATGATTGTCTCAAATTTTCACGTTTTCTGGGTCATTGACAAACGTTGGTTTACCTTGGTCTCACTATATCACAGCAATAACCTGGCGATTTACGGTTCAAAAGATGGCGTGGTTCAATAAAACTACCCAATTCTATCATCAATCTCCATTTGTTTTGTCCCCTAAACAGGTAAGCAACTAGCAACAGCGGTCATTCCGTCTATCGTTATGTTCCTATTTCGGATGGTGCCATTTTGCAACTAATTTGAATGCAGCCATTTCATTGGTTGAGCGAAGGAAAACTTGGGAAATCCGTGACGTCACCTACAATGGCTCCCTACTCGACGATTTGAAGCTAACTGACAAAACTCGCTAGTTTTACATCATTCTTTTGATGCTGGGGACTCAAAAGATGGAGATCGATGATAGAATCGAGTCGTTTTATTGAATCACGCCATCTTTTGAACTGCATATGGTCAGGTTATCGATGTGATAGTGAACGAACGTTTGTCAATGGCCCAGAAAACACGTACATTTTTTTTTTAAAATCATTGTTGGATTTATAATAATGTATTTGATACCGTCAGAAGAGTATACTTACTTGGTAGTGAAATATCTTTACCTTCAGTAGCTGAAACCCCCCGAAATTATCATAAAAAATGTAAGAGTTACATACTTGTTTGTACTTGAGGTACACGGATGTCCGTTCTGTCAGTTAGAACCCTTGTTTATTGTATAGTATACATGTATATAGACTGTCATGATGCGGTATAGATCCCTGTGATATCAGACAGCTCCAATGGTTCTGTACCTACTACCATTTGCCATTAGAATTCATTGGCAACATTTGATCCAACTTTAGAATGATTCAACTAATGCATAATGTATTCATGGTCGTGTGGTTCACTACACTGTGTATTGCTTACCAGTGGTTCAGGGGTTTGAATATACCCCGATTCATGATTGTGAAGTTGAACATATCCGACGAACCATTTGGACCCGCTGGCGGATACAAAACATCCGGGCCATATGTATGAGTAAGGTCAATCACGGTTGCCATGGCAACCGCTGGCATCAACACAGATATCACCACACACTTCATTTTCTCTCTATCCTTAAATGTAAAACAAGATATATGCAGATCAAAGAAGTTGTTTTTAAGATGTCTGAAATAAGAAACACTGAACTCGTAAATACAATGGATATGTTGAGGCCCGTCATCCATAAAGCCTTGTTAGATCACATTCGTAACAAATCACATTCGTAACACGTGTTACAAATGTGATCCGGAAATCGAGCACATATGTAACACATTTTGTGACGAATGTGATCGATGTCTAATTTTTTATGTGACATACAATCACATATGTAACACGTCAACTTTCATACAGAAAAGGAAGCTAAAAAGTGCATGTGCATCATCTCTCATCGCAAAAGTGAAACATTGTTCAAATTTTAACAACAAACTTACTATTAACCAAGGAAATTACTAAGGTTTTCTTTTCTAAAGGTAAATCATTAGATTGATATTTGCTGAAATATTTGGCATAGTGTATGAATTACGCAATTAAAAGCAAATAAAGGAACTAAGAAGTAATATTTATGTAACCATAGGCACACATTAACGTCATTGCCTAGGTGTACACACATGTGTGTACACGTATATGACAAGTTCTATGAAAAATGGAAACTCTTCAATATATTTTAGGCAGGTGTCCTAAAACATATTACAAGCATGTACGTTATATCTTTAAAATGTGTTGTTACGGTTGTTAAAAGTTGAGACATGACCCTCAAGGAAATATAGTAACATATACAATGATAATCCGATTGCATGTACTATTAACTAATTGAACATTGTTATTCAGGAACTCAACCTGTTACATACATGTATGTGATTCTAATGTCAACCCCCATGTCGGACACTCACATTTGTAACACATTTTACCTGTTACGAATGTGATCACATTCGTAAAATATCTGTTACAAATGTGATCCGTTACGAATGTGGTCTAACAAAGCCTGCTCTATTTGTTAATTAGGCTATAAGCACCATTTCGTAGTACAATTGTCCAAAGTTGTATTTTGAACATAATTCTCGTTTTGAGTGCTGTTTTTCTATATAAGAATTACTATGCTAGTAGATCTAGTTTGGAAGTTCAGCTGTATTTTGGCGAGTTGGAAAAGTTGTTAAATGCGAGCCTTGGCGAGCATTTAACTATATTTCTGACGAGCCAAAATACAGCTGAACTTCCAAACTACTAGCATAACTTAATTCTTTTATCATGCAACACCAAGAAAATGGAAAAAATGAAGAAATAGAAAGATTGCTAAAGCGGTTTCGTCCCCTGGATGAAAATACATGCAAGTACGAATTACGTGACGTCATGTTGGCATGCAGTGACGTCATCGACTTACAAACTTGATTTAATCCTTTTATATGGACAGATAGTTGAGACAAAGGTGAGAAAATGTGTTAATTTGATGTTTATGTTTAATTATGCCTTTTTCGTCCTTCTGTTTTCCTCCTATTGGCTGAACCAAACTTGCATTCCAGTCGGGTCAGTACACATGCACTGTACCTCACAAAATACAGCGCCGACGTGGAAAATATTATGCTAGTAGGAAGTGACTGTATTTCGTGACGTTGCATGATAAAATGATTATCTTGAACAATGTGACTTTGGAAAATCATTTCATAACCCTTTCCCTCATAAAAACGACGTTCATGTCTTAGCAAACAGAGTAGACCCAGGTCAGACGGCTCCAGTTTGCTTATCAAATTATATCATGTCTGAGTTGACTGTATCCACCAGTACCGAAAATGTCATGTGTACATATGCCATTATAGAAACAATGCGGCTAATAGATAGTTCATTGTGTTTCTATTTTCTCTCTATCCTTAAATGAAAAACAAGATATATACAGATCAAAGAAGTTGTTTTTTTAAGATGTCTCACATAAGAAACACTGAACTCGTAAAAACGACTAATCTGTTGAGGCCAGAAACATATGCATACATATGTATGTATATGTCTCTGTTGAGGCCCGTCATCCATAAAACCTGCTCTATTTATTAATTTGGCTATAAGCCTTATTTCGTAGTATTGTCCTGTTTTATTAACCTGTCAAAATTTAAATAATTATACGCTTGCTGAGCACGCCACAAATAGCTTCGGTTGATATCGATTGTTTCCGCTAATAAAAACTGTCCTACTTGGCTTATTCGAGTACTTGTACATTTATTGTGAATCTCGTGAAAAACGTTTGAAGCACAGGTTTACCCGAGCTAAATACATGTATATCCCTTTCAGTGACGTAGGAATATTCACATTTTGACAGGTCAATAAAACAGGACAATACAATTGTCCAAAGTTGTATTTTGAACATAATTCTCGTTTTGAGTGTTTGTTTGTCTGTAATGATTATCTTAAACAATGTGACTTTGGAAAATCATTTCTTAACCCTTTATTAAAAATATTTCATGTCTTAGCAAACAGAGTAGACCCAGGTCATACGGCTCCTGTTTGCTTATCAAATTATATCATGTCTGAGTTGACTGTATCCACCAGTACCGAAAATGTCATGTGTACATATGCCATTATAGAAACAATGCGGCTAATAGATAGTTCATTGTGTTTCTATTTCTTTAATGAATATTCAACAGGCGCATATGCGGATCAGAAGACTCGATCAGTTTGCATATGTCCCATTTTAGTGACACTAAGCATTTAGTTTAACCCTTTCCCTACACTAATATTCATGTCAGAAATAATGCCATCATGAATATTCATCAGATTATTATTTTAATCGCACATGGACACACGAAATTTTAGCCGCGACAGAAATCGCGACAGAAACTGTAGAATTATAAAATCTATATTATATCATAAGCACGTAGAGTAGACCCTAATCAGACGGCTCCTATAGGTGTAAAGGGTTAACCCTTCGCTTGCTATTCACGTCAATATACCTACCTGTAAATAGTGAAGACCCAGATGAGACAGCTCCTGCAGGAACTGTCTCATCAGGGTCTGCACTATTTACAAGTTGTTTGTGCAACCAGTGCACTCCACAGCAGTGATTGCGCAGCGAAATACTTGTACACAGTGAATATATATGTAATTATACAACAGGGCGTGGGTAAAGAAAAAGAAATGTATTTTAAAATTCAGCAAGAGAAGGGTTCACCATTTCAACGCCGAATATTCCGAGTGGAAGAGTCCGTGATTTCCAGCAGACTTCACCTTTTACACCATGAATAATCATGTTAGAAATGACATCGTGAATAATGGCTTCAATAAATTAAGTTGGGATTTAAAGATAATAAATTCAATTTGAATTTTCAAACTATTGTCTTGGATATATAAACTTTATAAAGTTTAAAAGGTATTAAACAGAAGTCAAGATAAGATGTGTGAATTTAACAGATAAATAAATAGCTTTACTTGAATTCTGTACTTTGATGTGCAGTTTCGAATTTTCGAAGCTGATCCCGTGAACGTATGATTTCGTCGAGACTACCGGTTAGAATGGAGAGCAGCAGCGATAGTTAAACCAACTGTTTCCAGAAAAAAAGGTGAAACGGTTTCGAACATGACTCAGATCAGATAAAACTTTTGTAGAGATTTTATGGCTGTGTTCAGAAATGTTTACTGGGATGTGCAGATCGTATCACTTGACATTAATCTAAAACATAACCCTTTGGATGCTGAATTTTCAAAGTGGAATTGCCCATCTATATCTAATGGTACATCCAATTCATTGTGACAGGGTATAATTTGCAAGAGCATTTTGAACAACAAACAGTGCATACCTGAGCATAGGGCTCCTCTGTGGCCTGGTTCTGCAACGTTTTCAAATGCTAGTACATGTGCGCTTGTTTTAAGGGGTTGAATACATAAAACCCGAGCAGCATGTATAATTATAGAAATGATAGTACAAGTCACGGGTCTACGTGAAATCAACTTGTTTATGCCAATTTAAATGTACAGGTGGCGATGGCGACCGTGACTGCTGACCTGTATACATTCGGTCATTGCTCGCTTACTACTTCGAGAATTTATCTTGCGTGTGAATTCAACGACATTAACAGTATGCATATTTCCAAAAGAACTTATTACCTTAACGCATTACTAAACAGATATGCATTTTAATACCTTGGTAAACAAAGAAGACTCAGATCAGACGGCTTCTGTAGGGTAGTTTTCTGATCATGATCGATCTGTTTGTTTATAAAATTACACAGATCAGTATCCATGCTTATAAAACGTTTTAGTTGAGTCTGAGTTCGGTCTCAAGTTTATGGTTGGTTAGATTTGAGCCTTGAGAACAAACTCAGACGCAACTAAAAAGCTTTATAAGCATGGCCCCTGCGCTCATATGTTACTGTAAAAAATATATCATTATAGTCATAATATCGTTATCAGAGGTCCAGATAAAATACGTAAATTACAGTGCTCCCTCTCTACAACGACACCCTTTGGGATACGAAGATTGTATGTGTTGTTCAGAGGGAGTTGTTATGAGGAGGGAAAATCAAACATAATTAGCTTGTTTGCAGATCCCCAGATAAGGTGTATTTCGAGAACTAAAACCGTTATGCCTCCATCAAACCCTATGTTGTGACCACTCTTTAGAATCGTCACAAAGTGACGATTCTAAAGAGTGGTCACAACATAGGGTTTGATGGAGGCATAAAGAAAATACGATGGAAAAAAGTTGTTTCTGGAGCCTTGTTTTTTCGGAAACAGTGACATGCGTTGTTGTAAGGAGGGAATCGTTATTGAGAGGGTCGTTGTAGGGAGGGAGTACTGTATAACAGTTTCAAGAATAACTTCTTCCGCTGCCAGTGTCGCATCTGTGGTTACCTATGCAAACAGTTTGGATCCAGATGAGACGGCGATCAACTCCAAACTATTTGTAGCTGTGGCATTCTTTTAAAGAAAGCGGAGAAAACCAAACAAACAAAAATTGTGGCAGACGACAAATTTTGCAGACAACACTTTTTAACAGAGAAAAAGTTACGCCTTTTTGTAAAGGTGTGAACAGGGCAGTAGGTTCAATCCTACTTAGGCATAATGATGTTATAGTCTCCTCTTGTTTATTCCAATCCTATGTGTTGATTGTTGGTCATGATTCAACCTATTGGATGTGATAAACGAATGCATTGCCATTTGAATACAGTAAAGACAAAGATCAGTATGTTTTGGGAACCCCCCTGACCAGAGTCTGCACTGTTTATCATGCAAATCATATCGCAAAGTATAGCTTTACATAATGAACGATCACGTCCTGTAATGGCGGATTCTTCCCCTTTGAGAATTCAGCTTCAAAGGCTTAACCCGTCGCTTGCTATTCACGTCAATATACCTACCTGTAAATAGTGAAGAGCCAGATGAGACAGCTCCTGCAGGAGCTTTCTCATCAGGGTCTGCACTATTTACAAGTTGATTGTGCAACCAGTGCATTCAACAGCAGTGATTGTACAGCGAAATACTTGTACACAGTGAAGATATATGTAATTATACAACAGCGCATGGGTAAAGTAGGAGAAATGTATTTTAGCAAGAAAATTCAGCAAGAAAAGAGTTAAGATATGTGTTTTCGTTTGTTTCAAACCAAACATAACTGTTTAATTTCAAGATATATCTGTAGAGTAAATTAATACCGACATGTATTATGGTGCATAAATTGAAGCATTAACCCATTCCCTCATACTGACGACTCTGTAAAAGTCACTTGGGAAACCATTGTGATAAATAGTGCATTTGCTCCTATAGGAGCAAATGCTCTATTTATCACAATGGTTTCTAACTACAAAATTCTAAACTTTTCCTTTTCTCTAGTTAATGCTCCTTTTCGGTAGATTTATTCACAGAGGTTGTATCTAAAATAGCCTATGGGGTAATGGGTTAACGACGAATTTAGTATTTGAATGCGCACCTTTTATCTATGTATGCAAAAACAATCAATTGCCATTCAAAGGAGCATTTGGACAGAACAGGACGTCAGTTGTCATGATTGACGCTTCTAAAACGATTAACCGTATATTGTAGATAAACTACGGCATTCCATGTCAGTGTATGATCAGAATACGCGAGACGAAGCCTTGGGTTGGTAAAACATACTGGACATGCGTCATTTATATCTCTATTCTATCTAGATCTATATCGAACAATATAGTTCAAGGGAAGTATGTAGAGATGTCAAGGGTACAGGTAAGTACAACGACTGTGGCACGAAGTTGGCCCCATATCGCAATGACATTGGGTTCAACTACGAACAGACGCTGTGTGGTAACGTATAATCATCAGCAATTGTATACATGTATTTCAAAAGATAGTCTATTTAAAAACGTTAACGTATTATTTAGCGAACGTATTTTGTCCAACGTTTGTACAATGTTTAACTCTTTAACCACCGAAGTCCCCGGAAAGCGACTCACATGGGTTGTTGCAATGGGCGACTATGTACAGTCGGACTGAAAGCAGACTATAACTAGGTACTCTTTTTTAATATCAAGATCGAACATTTTTTGTTAAAAAGTGTTTATTCGATATAATAATAGTTATACATCGGTTCTTAGAGATACAAATGAATACATGTACATGCAAAATTACTCATGCATATTCATATAACCCATTCCCTCATATTGACGACTTTTGACGACTCTGTAAAAGTCACTTTGTGAAACCATTGTGATAAACAGGGCATTTGCTCCTATAGGAGCAAATGCTCTGTTTATCACAATAGTTTCAAACTACAAAATTCTAAAATTTTCCTTTTCTCTAAGGCTCCTTTTCGGTAGATTGTTTCAAAGAGGTTGTATCTAAAAATAGCCTATGAGGTAATGGGATAAGAAATCATTACACTATGAATATTAATTAATTGAATTTCAATACGTGTAATGGCAGAAACTGTACAGTCGGATCTTTGTAATTCCATAAGCAAACAGAGCAGATCCAGATCAGATGTCTCCTATAGGAATCGTCTGATATGAGTCTATCCTGTTTGCAAAATCGTGAGAAAAAAATGATCGCAGTAAAAGGATTAATTACAGTAACGAATAAAACGAAGAATGAAATGATGCTCATAATGGCAAATTGCGGTATTTTGTAAGGTTGGCATGGCAATATGGACATGCACCAATAAAGCTGGTTTTGATTACAGAAACAAATCTCTAAAGCGACCATCAGTTAGAGGTCTTAATTTGGATTACAAATAAATGTGATAAGTTATGAAGAACGCTCAGGTCAGACTGTCGTTTATTCATTAAGTGGTCGCTTTAGAGAGGTTTGGGCTGAATAAACTAAGAACATAAACTAAGAATAAATTCTGAAAATGGGTGATCGTTCGAAAGCAAAAGTAGAAATGCAAAAAGAGAAAATTGCAGACACGGTTTTATTGAGTCTGTTCATGGATAGTAATTAAAAATGCAACACTACTCACGCCCCCTAGCACCGGCTTAAGCAGTATTCAATTTACAAAACTAATACATGTAACATCAAAAACTAATGATCCCGAAGGACCAGAAAATATAACAACACCGAGAATAAACCAATAACAAATTAGAGATGGTGTTGAATGTCAGTCTCAGAAATAAAGTACATGTACATGTATATTGAAAGGCGACAGTCATGATGTAAGAAAATGTAAAAATATAAACGTTGAACAGAAAGTGAACAGACTGTGGAAAGACAGACTGACACCTATTAGCTTAACTCTTTACTCCATGGATATTCATGTAAGACATAATTACATCGTGAATAATAATTAGATCGATAGTTATAATAGTACATGGACCCAGGAAATGTTTACCATGACAAAAACTGTAGAACCATATCAATATCATATCATAAGCAAACAGAGCAGACACTGATAAGACAGCTGATCAGGGTCTACTCTGTTTACAAAGGTGTAGAAAGTAGCATTAATTAAGTAAATAGATGAAGATAGTAGCTCCACATTAAAGCCTCTAAATTCAGCACTGTTACAAACAATTATACTGACAAAACAAATTAGTTCTAAGAACTGTTGAGTGAAACACACATACGTAACATGTTGGATTGACTGCACAAGGTCTATAAATAGCATTAACACTCACTTTATTTAACCCTTACCCCATTGTGAAAACAATGTCTGCTCAAATTTTGATCTGGTGCAAGCCACTTATGACTACTTTTGTTTCGATCAAGCTTTTAACCCATTCCCGCATATTGACGCCTTTTGACGCTTCTGTAAAAGTCACTTTGTGAAACCATTGTGATAAATACAGCATTTGCTCCATAGGAGCAAATGCTCTATTTATCACAATGGTTTCTAAACTACACAATTCTTAAAATTTCCTTTTCTCTGGTTAATGCTCCTTTTTTGGTAGATTTAATCAAAGAGGTTAGGTCTAAAAATAGCCTAAGTGGGAATGGGTTGAGAAACTATTGATCAGGTGGCACTCAGCTTGGACCCTGGTGACACAGCGAGTAACTCAGCGTCTCGTCTGGGTTCAAGCTTTTTGCGGATTGCGGGATAAGGGTTTAACAGGACATAGCCAACAGTATAGACCAATATCAGAGATCTGACCACGAGGTTATAAAACGTTTTGCTGGAGTCTGAGATCATTCTCAAGCAACTGATTGGTCAGATTCTGAGCTTGATTCTGAGCTTGCTCAGAATCTGACCAATCAAATGCTTGAGCATGATCTCAAGCCCAAGCAAAACGTTTTATAAACTCGGGACCTGAGGCAGGAAACATAAAAAGGGGGTTGTACTATTTGGTCCACAAATCATTTTCTAAATGTCATTTCTGCAAAAGATCCTCTACAATTGAAATAAAATAAGATTCAGATTAATAATATATATTTGGACAAGTTGTTTTTTGTAAAATGTCGTTTAAATGGCTGAATAATCATATCGACGTAGTAAAGTACATCCGCTGTCCAACCTTTAACCCTTTCACCGCTGAAGTCGCATAAATACACCACGACAAATAGTGCAGTCCCAGATCAGACGCCGCCTTTTCAAGGTGGCGTCTGATCAGGGACTTCACTTTTTGTCTTATTCTCTATTTCTATATATGTGCTTTATTCTTTTGAAATTTGCATTTATTTATCTCATTTCCTTATTGTGCCGAATGACTTAACAAAATTTGGATTGCAGACGACAATTAGAAATTAGGCGCCGAAAGGGTTAATAATGTTGAATCAATGCATCACAGTTGGTTATGAATATCATTTCTACAATAGAACCTCTATTGCGACAAATCAAGGGATAACTATATATCGTGTTTTAACCCTTTCGGCGCCAAATTTCTAACTGTCGTCTGCAATCCAAGTTTGTTAAATCATTCAGTAAAATAAGGAAATGAGATAAATAAATGCAAATTTCAAAGGAGTAAAGCACATATATAGAAATAGAGATTGAGACAAATAGTGAAGTCCCTGATCAGACGCCGCCTTGAAAAGGCGGCGTCTGATCTGGGACTGCACTATTTGTCGTGGTGCATTTATGCGACTGCGGCGGTGAAAGGGTTAAAAACAGCTTGATGTTTGATGCAGGACGAACGCTATGCAAAAAGCTCCTACATTAGGTTTGTGCATGACCTTCGTCCTGCATTACGCAACCCCGTCGAGGTCGATGTAAAAAGGTTTTACTGTACACTGACATACTACTGATATATAACAACAATTATAGATATGCGATAATTACTTCTGGAACATTCGCTCGAAGCAGATGTTATATAGCGGACGAAAATGTCTTTTTCATATAAATAAAGAGAATAACACAACAAATGCTATGACCAGGCGAGGAAAGCTTAAAGCGTCTTTTCCGCTTGCAGCCTCGCCGCCGTCACCATAGATCGCCAGTATTCGGGTAGGTCCGCCGCTGCCGTCGCGCATTTTGATTGGCGCAAATATTATATTTGATCCTGTCGGAGGCAGTTTGTCCAGGTGAGCAACAAACTCTAGTATAAGCACATTATTAGGCAGAAATTCGTCGTGTGCTGGGTTCATGTTGTTGTTCTGGCCGGGATCAGGCGAGTGGCAGTCTGTTCCAAATGCTGAAAGGGGTTAATAATACAGCAAACTTTAACCCTTTCAATCATGAATTGTCATCATGGAATAACTCATCAATGTTTAACGGTCAAGTTCACTCAGAATGAATGAATGGATGAATGAATGAAAGACTTTATTTAGATAGTACGAAAGGTTTAAATTTGCTAATGGAATTTGAATGGCAAACATTGCAGATCCTGGTCAGAGGGTTTCTAGAGGAACCTTATGATCTGGGTATACACTGTTTGCAAATGATGGTGCATGCGTGTCCTGGTTTGAAAAGGTTAACACGATTTTTGAAAGCAGCAAATTACTCATTTAAGGGTGTTTTGCCAGGTCATATACATAATTATGATGCTGTTCAAACAAACGATACAGAGTGTACTAAGTGTTTGTACTTAATACATATTTAAACCTTATCATGCAGAAAAAAGAATGTCTGATCAAACTCTGATATGAAGCATTTTTTTTACCGACCGGGCATCGAACAGCTTGGCTTCTAAAGAGACACCGATTCACACTCGGGATCCAAAACTGTTTGCAAATAACAGCTGGGTCGAGTAAGGTCGGCGGGATAAGGATTAAAAACCCAAAACGTTTTCTTTTTGATGACTGCTTAAGACATATTCTACAGTATGTAAAGTGAATGCAGATTATCAACTTTTCCGCTTAGTTAACATGGGTACAAAAAGGTCAGGATATAGCGAAAATAGACATAGGGGGCTTGAATAACGTTGTTTCTAAGCATAATAAACTTTCCCGCAGGACGGCAAAAGTCTGGCCTTAAACCTTGAGGACATTGACCTGCAGATATTCACATTTCACCATCTAACATTGTAGCACAGGTTCAAAATATGTCACACGAGGACACTGATAGAGATGCCTTTTCGGGACTTTGCAAATACAGTAGAACCCCTCTAATGCGACTACTTAATGCATAAACATAGATATCTTTATAAACAGGTTGTTGCTTAATGCAGGGCGAAAGCAATGCAGAAAGCTCTGCATTACTTTTGTCCTGCATTAAGTATACTTCTCTTAGGTGGTCGCATTTGCAAGTTTTTTACTGTACAGTAGACCCGTATCATGTACGAACCGCCTTATCAAGAGTCTGTTCCGTTTTCATATATGGAATGACATTTCAATTGGGGTTTACGTTGCTTTAACAGTATATACATGTACTATGAATGTATATATCGTATTTAATGATAGAGATATGATTCTATAGTTACCGCTAAAGTCAAATAATATTTTATTTATATATCAGGAGCGTAGCTGAATCCAAATGTATTGTACGCCCTGTGACTATAGGGGCCCGGGGGATAATTAGTTAGATTTGTATTATATTATATTTGCTTCTATAGGGGCAAATGCTCTATTTATCACAATGGTTTCAAAAGGTAGCCATGACAGAGGCAACCTTTATGAGAGAACGGGTTAAAACTTGCATGGCACGTTTATCAAAGTCTATCCCATTAGCCTTCGACTTTTTATTCCATTTTATATCCATAATAATGTTTTCATCTTTCAGATTGATGTCACGCACGTGCGTATCGCTAGCTACGTTTCTGTATATCATGATTGTCAGCTAATAAATACATATGCTGTCATTATTTCCTAACATGAACCGAGTACAGTAAAACCTCTCTATAACGACCACTAAATTACATCAAGTATTTTGTGTTAAAGGCAGGTGGATGCTTAAAGCAAGGTGAAAGTAAAACTGAACGCTCCTATAGGAGCGTTCTGTTTTACTTTCACCTTGCTTTAAGCAACCACCTGCCCAAAATACCAACTAATTAACACAATTTAGTGGTCGTTATAGAGAGGTTTTACATGTATATAAGACCTTAGCAAACCTATATCAAAGAGCTCCTCGGGGAGTCTGCACTGTTTATCATAAAATCTGTTTTCCGTGACAAATATTGATATCATTTCTGTTTAATCAATATTCAGAAAGGGGGGAACCAGATTTAATTATTCAACAGATTAAGGTGTGATATCAAACCTCTGATTTGCCTGTGCTGCACCAGCCAACGGGCGGCCATTTGATGGATGCCGGGATTGTGGATTGAACTGAAATCTTCAGGCGTTTCAGAGTCATAGAAAAGCTTGCGGTTGGGATACGCCTTGTGTCGACCAGTGTTCATCATAACTACGGCATTTGTAGGAATTTGCCCATATTCCTTTTCCCATTCCTAGAGACATCAAGCACACAAAACATGATTGCATGACATTTACCTATAACGCCTCACAGACTAAATACATGTAGTTTAATATGAAATTTTGACACTATATCTACCAACATGCATATAAAGGTCAAGGATGTTACTGAGCTGTAAATAACATTTGACCTGACTGTCTAAAAATTAGCAATATATCGCAATGTTTATAAAGATTTCGCAGCGCTGCAGATTATCCACAACCAGTGCGATTTCAAATACATGTAGTAGAACCTCTCTAATGAGACAACTTAATGAATAAACATGGGTGTCTTTATAAGCAGGTGGTTGCTTAATGAAGGACAAATGTAATGCAGAAAGCTCCTCTAGGCGTTTCCTGTATTACTTGTGTCCTGCATTAAGCTACTACAATGTACCTGCATATAGCACCCATAATTATACCTCTTTTCGGTGGTTGCATTAGCGGGATTTTACTTTAGTATAGGCGAACTATTTTCAACCACATATAGCAGTATCAATACCCGATTATGTGATATACGAGTACATATACATGCGGGTGGAAAATCATGTAAAGCTCAGCAGACTTGAAAAGGTCCATTAAGGCCGAAATTTGATAGCACCCGTCCTATAAACCATATTTAAACAATGTTTTCTCCACATATTCGAGAGGAAGCATTGAGTAGCTTTTTACTGATTAAAGTCAATAACAAGTGAAGACCGAAACAAGAATAAATAAATCTCAGTATTAGGTAAAATAAAACTTCACTTATTCAACATTCAATTGAGTAATATCGTCGGTTTGAAGAGGCCCGGCAGCTTGGTGGGGGAACATCATGAAGGCAACTCCTCTAGGAGCGTTCAAGGTTCTCACATTTGTTTACTTAAATCGAATTAGCGAGGGTTGTTGTACAGTAAAATCTCAATAATTCGAAACTTTAGTATAGATTTAGAAGAATTTAGACACGTTTAGGCAAGTGACTACTTAATGCAGGATGGACGTCATGCATAGAGCTCCCAGATGAGCTTTCTGCATGACTTCCACACTTCATTGAGCTGCTGCCTGTCTTAAAGATCGACACTGATAGGTATAAGTGTTCAAATAATCGAGATTTTACTGTTTATATGTAAATTGTTACATGTGTTATCGTAATTAATATTGCTGCAACTTTTACAACTGGTATACAATAGAAATTGTCTTAAGCGATCATTAAAAAGGGGCCTAAGTGTGGGTCCGTGAAGCAGGTGGTAGCTTAATACAGGTCAAGTGTAATGCAGAAAGCTCCTATAGGAGCTTTCTGCATTACTCTTGCCCTGGATTAAGCAACCAACTGGTTTTTAAGATGACTGTGTCCAATCAGTATAAGGTAGCTTAATCCTTCTCTTGCTGACGTCATATACGACGTATGACGTCATATTAACCATTCTCTTGCTGAATTTTAAAATACATTTCTCCTTCTTTACCCACGCCCTGTTGTATAATTACATATATCTTCACTGTGTACAAGTATATCGCTGTGCAATCACTGCTGTGGAGTGTACTGGTTGCACAATCAACTTGTAAATAGTGCAGACCCTGATAAGACAGCTCCTGCAGCAGCTGTCTCATATGGGTCTTCATTATTTACAGGTAGGTATATTGACGTGAATAGCAAGCGAATGGTTAAGGTATGTTCTACAGTATGTGTACTGTGTCTGTTTTGTGCATCATGTACAGATGCCTTGCGCAAACTATGACTCTAAATAGCATATTTATTGGAAATATTGTCCTGTGCCATATATATGCGTAATTAATCAAATCCGGTATGTTACAAATATGTTTTAACGCTTATAGATCTACATGTAATTATAATAGTAAAAAACACATGGTTTCATTTATTACGCAGGTGTATGATACATATAGGTAGTTTTGACTATATTTCTGATAAATCTTATGTTTTATGTCATAGTATTATATAACAGTAGAATTGTGTTTACTATAATATGTATATACACATGTACATGTAATACCAAAAACAACACTTTTGAAACATACAAGATTTGATTTATTATGCCTATTTATAACATGTTTATGTAATTTTGAAATATTTCGAATAAGTCTGGTGTTAAGGGCCATAGTTTGTGAAGGACACCTGTTTATACAAGCACAAGTATGCACATCATTCTGTACACATGCTGGCAATACAGTATGTTTAAACATTTGCCTTTTTTATTTTTAATACTATTTGTTAACCCTTTATTCCTTAGCTACTTAGTTTATCAAGCACTTAAGGTTTCCCACCATAATCGTCATGGACTTAAAAACATAAATATGAACCCCTTTTATGCTGAAAAATCATGTCGGCAAAAACTCTTTTCTCTTGCAATCATTTTTTACTTACTTCTGATTCGTACAAGCATTAGAGAAACTGTTGACCGAGTGTCAAACAACTTGGATCCTGATGAGACGCCGAGTCATCTGGATCCAAGCTGTTTGCAAAATGCGAGTCAGTTCGCGCTTATCATGATAAAGGTCAACCCTTATCCCACTAACCACGACTTTACTCGCATCTTCACCAGGACCTAGGCTGTTTGACACTGCGTCATCAACTTTTAAAACGCTTGATAGATCAGTGTGCAGTCAAATTTGCACCAGATTAAGCAGACATCGTTTTCAAAGCGGAACAAGGGTTAACCCTTTCCTTCATATAAACGCCGTTTCACGCATTTGCAAAACGAATAGACCCAAATCAGAGGGTTCTTGTAGGAGTCCCCCTGATCAGGGTCTATTCGTTTTGCAAAAGCCATGATATAGATCTTATTCTACAGCTTTTGTCAAAGCACACAAACAATCCCATGAATTTTACATTAATAGAATTTAGCTTATAAATAAATATTCAAGAATGTCACCATTTCTTACATGGATATTGAACAGATAAAGGTTTTAATTCCATATAGGGGGTGGGGGGATCGATGCATTGGTAGATGTTTTTATATGTATTTGTAGATGTATTTGTAGTAGATTTGTTGGAGAGGTATTCGTAGTAGATGTATTTGTAGATGTATTTGGAGTAGATTGTATTTGTAGATGTATTTGTAGATGTATCACCAGATGAGGAAATTCGTAACTCTCAACCAATCCATATGAAAACAATGTCGAAAAGATACGAGTTTGTGAATGGTTTACATTGTAGCCATAAATAAATATTCACACTCAACTCTTTGCCTGCTGAATATTCATTTACGAAGAAATGCCATCAAGAATGTACAAGTTAAACCCCACTAATGCGACCACTTAATAAATAAACATTGGTGTCTTTACAAGCAGGTGGTTCCCTAGGCTATTTTTAGATTCAACCTCTTTGAATAAATCTACCGAAAAGGAGTATTAACTAGAGAAAATGAAAATTGGAGAATTTTGTCAAAATGCGTCAGTATGAGGGAATGGGTTAATGCAGGACAAAAGTAATGCTATTACTTTTGTCTTGCATTAAGCTACCACCTGCATCTAGCACCCAGAATTATACCTCTTTTAAGTTGTCGCATTAGCGGGGTTTTACTTGGATATTGGCTAAACTTTTATAATGTCATATGCACACCGGATGATATTGGAAATGACTGTAGAATCAATATATTACAATTTCATAAGCAAACAGAACAGATCCTGATCAAACGGATCCTACAGGAGTCGTCTGATCTGGGTCTGTCCTGTTTGCAAAGGTGAGAAAAGGGCGTTTATATGAAGGAAAGGGTTAATACAAAAATAGAATTACACTGTATATACCTTAATATCGTCAATGGTCATGAGATAGTCCCGGCTTCCCCCTAACTTCTTCCTAATGTCTATCATGACGCCGGGGCCCATCAGCTGGTCAGGTGGAATTTCATGCACGTGTCTTCCGCCTTGATGGTAGTGGGCGGGTGCGTCGATATGGGTGCTTCCGTGCTCAAACAGACCAATCCAGTTGATCTCGAGCCTAATATAAATGATGAAGAAAGACATTTAGTACACACTGAATTATGAAATACGTGTAGGTTCCTGTACCAGTCACACACAACAATGAACCCTTTACTTCATGAATATCCATGTAAGAAATAATGACATCATGAATATTAATTAGATGGAATTCTATAATGGTATGTGAACACAGAAATTGGTGGGCATGGCAGGAAATGTAAACTCAGATCTGTCATTCCGTTAAGCGAACAGAGCAGATCTTGATCAGACGGTTCCTACTGGTCTGGATCTTCTCTGTTGACAAAGGCGCTAATAGGCGTATTTATGGAGTAACGGGTTCAGTCTCACCATTCATTGCATCACACATCATTCACCCAGAACCATATATGTATATGTTGGCGTATTTCAAGTACATGTACTTAAATCATCATTTCTGTACCAGTCTCTATGTTCTGACCACAAAATAGAGGTTTGGTGGAGAACACAGAGGCTATTCAGTTTTAATTTACGCGTGTTGTACATATTTCTGTCGATGATAGAAAGATATCTTCTATTCAAATCTATCCAAATTCTTGTCACAGGCGAGACGAGTGCCAAGCAGTGTGGGCCTCGGTGAAAAGGTAATTTAATGATTCGCCCAAAACAGCCTAGAGGTCATACATGTACATCCTGTAGATTCATCATTCTTTCTCACTTTTTTATTACTTTTGTAAGCATGGCTTGTCAAACATAGTTTACACACGATTATACTGTTAATGTTGAGTAATTAAAAGGCAAATGTCATGTTTGAATTACGAGACGGTTTGAAGAAATGGTGGTAAATAATTTATCAAACGTTTTTGTGACACACAGTGCATATGGTTTGCCCAGCGATGAGTTTAACCATTGCCTCATATTGACGCCTTTTTATGCCTATGTGAAAGTCACTTTCTGAAATAAATATGATAAATACAGCATTTTCTTAATAGGTGCAAATACTCTATTTATCATAATGGTTTCAAAACTATACAATTCTTAAAACATATATTCTTTAGTATTGTTTCGAACCACGGCGGTGATGTGCTCAGTATAACCATAATATCTCGGCCATGAAGACCCTTATTCCTCAAACGAACCTTAAACACTATTGTCTAACAATTTCAACGGTATGATAACTGACACTAGTAGGTGTCTTAACCCATTCCCTCATAATTGACGACTTTTGACGACTCTGTAACAGTCTCTTTGTGAAACCATTGTGATAAATAGAGCATTTGCTCCTATAGGAGCAAATGCTCTGTTTATCACAATGGTTTCAAAGTACAAAATTCTAAAATTTTACTTTTCTCTAGTTAATGCTCCTTTTCGGTAGAATTTTTTAAAAGAGATTGTATCTAAAATAGCCTATTAGGGAAAGGGTTAAGCGGCCACTAAAAAGAGGTTTTGTTATGGGTCTGTAAGGCAGGTGGTATATTAATGCAGGTCAAAAATAATACAGAAAGCTCCTATAGTATTACGTTTGACCTGCATTATGCAACCACCTGCTTTTAAAGACTCCTATGTTTAATAAATGAATGACCTCTTAGGACTGTATTTAAGCCCCACACTTACCCACATAACTATGTTCATGTATTCTAAATCAGTCTTGTTTTCATAAAAATAGGTGTTTCTTCAAGAGTTATATGCCGATATGACCTTTGAAAAATAATTTGTCGGACAAACAGTGCAGACCATGGTCAAAGGGTGCCATCTGAAGCCACCGATATTTTACTATACCACTTGCCTGTGTCACTTTTTAACCCTTTACATTCGAATGTTTCATGATTTTACAAACATAATAGACCCAGATCTGTACACTCATGTAGAATTCGTCTGAACAGGATCTGCTGTGTTTGCGTATGGAATGATATGGATATGATCCTACAGTTTCTGCCATGTAAACAGTTCCCTTGTTCATAATGCCATTATAGAAAGCCAGCTAATTAATATTCACGATGTCAAATTTTCACCAAAGGTGCCCGACGCATGCTTGGACTCACCACGGAACCCCCCCCCCCCTCCCCCCTCCCCCCCCCCCCCCACACACGCATCCCACAAAAAAATGTGATCAAAGTATGTAAAACTAGTTTTACATACTTCGATCAATATCTTTTTTTGGGGGGAGGGGGGGGGGGGTCCGCGGGTGAGTCCAAGCATGCGTCGGGCACCTTTGATTTTCACTAAATGTTCATGAGGCAAAGGACTAATTATGTGTTGATTATCCCTTTACTCCATGAATATTTATGTAAGAAATAATGACATCAGGAATATTACATGTAATTACATTAATTGTTATGATAGCACATAGACACATGATTATTTGGCCAAAGCAGAAACTGTAGAATCATATCTAAATTATAAGCAAACAGAACAGACCCTGATCAGACGGTTCCTATAGGAGCCGTTTGATCTAGGTTAACCCCGTTTGAAAACTCACAGAAAGGCGTAGCGTATTTATGGAGTAAAGTTTTACACAAGCTTCTACATATGATAGTGGAGTGTGCCCATAATAAGCTCTCAGCGGTCTGTGTATACAGTGCAACCAAACTGTCGCTTATTTGCAAAAGTGTCAAAAGGCGCCTATATGCAGTATTGTTTTTGTTCTAAGTAAGGGTCCATGCTTATAAAGCTTTTTAGTTGAGTCTCAGATCGTTCTCAAGCTTTTGATTGGTCAGATTTGAGTTCTCAAGCTTTTGATTGGTCAGATTTGAGCCAAAGGCTCAAATCTGACCAATCAAAAACTTGAGAACGAACTCAGACTCAACTAAAAGTTTTATAAGCATGGACCCAGGTTTGTTGTAAACCATGTTATACATTCGTGGATAAGATCAATTAATATAGTTTAGTTGCTTTGAGTGCTCGAGTTTAATCTCCCTGGCATAGATATTAGGACGGAACACCATCCCCATAACACCTTACAAATAGTTTATAACGTCTGCTAGTAGTGTTTGTGGTATGGTTAGAGTACATGTAAATCTTCACTTTTTTAACAATACCAGTTTGAGTTTTAACCATACCATTTTGATCAATTTACCGGTAGTCTTGATTTTTATAGTCGCAATGTAGACCCTGATAAAACAGCTCAACCAGAAAGCATCGATTCTTCTGATCCTGTTCTACACTGTTTGGCTATGTTACTTTTTATAGACACTATGCATAAATGGCTCGAACAAGTTTGCAAGTACGATGACAGATTGTATTCACAATAACCTTGCGTCTAGACAGTGCAACTGAACTATCCCATACTTATCTTATCCACGAAGGCATGCACTGATTTCCAAACAACGTTACAATTGACCCTTTCCCTGTTCTATGCTTAGTCCAAATTTCAATACCCACTGAATATTCATGGAGAAAATAGTTATAATGAAACATGGAAGGTGGGCCATTGTAGCCATTTTAGAAAGAAAAGAAACAGATCTTTCAAATACCACTAGCAAACACTAGCAAACTAGCAAACTAACAAATATCACTAGCAAACAGAATAGACCCTGATCAGACGGCTCCACTAGGAGCAGTCTGATCTGGGTCTACTCTGTTTGCAAATGCGTTAAAACACGTTTATACGAGGGAAAGGGTTAACCCTTTACTCTATAGAGATGCGTTTTGGCACATTTTCAGAGTTCCTGTAAGAACCTCTGATCACGGTCGGTTTGTTTGCTTATGACATAAGATATGTTTAAACAGTATCTGCAATGGTAAACATGTTTTATTTATAATGCCATTCAGCTAAAATACCCGTAGGCTTAAAATAGTTCTACATCATTATTTGACCTTTCGGTTACTAGTATTTCATTCCAGATAGCTCAAAACATATTCAGTTGAACTTCGATATCTCGAACTTCAGAAGACAATAATCTGAACAATTTCTCAAGTTCACAGCTTAATGCAGGTCGAAAGTAATGCTGAAAGCTCCCGTAGGAGGTTTCAACACTATTTTCGGCCTGTATTGAGCTGTCTCATGTGTTTCTAGATTTGCGTGGTGGCACATTTTAGAAAATTCTGTATTGTAAATTTTGGAAGGACCGAACATTTACTTCGAGATATCCAACTGTCGAGTTATTATAGCTCGAGATATCGAAGTTCAGCTGTATCATTCTTGCATCGTTTAACCATTCCCCTGAAAGAAACGCTCATCACATCCCGTAGGAGCCGCCTGATCAGGATCTGCAACGTTTGCTATGAAACAATGTAGATCTGATTCTTCAGTTTTACCATGGTCAAAATATTTGCAAACAGGGTAGACCCATAGCAGAAAGCTCCTGTTGTTCTGCACTATTTGCCATTATAATTCAGTGGCAACATTTGATTCACCTTTAGAATGATTCATCTAATTCATACTTAATGTATCCACATTTAAATATTCAGCATGAGAGTGGTTAAGCTGTCGCCTATCTGAGGAAAAAGAATAAGCGGGACTTCTTGAGTGACGGTTTTATATTTTACTGTACTGGGTATCTTACCAGTGGTTCAGGGGTTTGAATATACCCCGATTCATGATTGTGAAGTTGAACATGTCCGACGTGCCATTTGGACCCAGTGGCGGATACAAAACATCCGGGCCATAGGTATGAGTAAGGTCAATCACGGTTGCCATGGCAACCGCTGGCATCACAACAAATATAACCACACACTTCATTTTGCCTCTGTCCTTAAATGAAAAACAAGATAAACATGTATACAGATCATAGAAGTTGTTTTTAAGATGTCTGAAATAAGAAACACCGAACTCACACATACATGTATGATGAATCTGCTGAGGCCCATGCATCGCCCATAAAAACCTGCTATATTGATTAAAAAAATAGGCTATTTAAGCCTCCATTCGTAGTTAAAATTGTCCTAAGTTGTATTTTGAATATAATATTTGTTTTGAGTGTTGTTTTTCTACAATTTTTATATTGACCCAGGTGACTTCTTAACCCCTTCCCACATTTAAACGCATTCCAAGCCTTTGCAAACAGAGTAGACCTAGATCCGACTGCTCACGTTTGCTTATGAATTTATATTACATGTATATCTGAATTGACAGTGTCTTCCAGTACCGAAAATGTCATGTGTACATACATGTAAATACCATTAAAAATGCGACTAGTTGATATTTCATGACGTTTCTATTTATTAACCCTTTCGCTGCCAATGCCGGATCTGTGATTACCTATGCAAAGAGTTTGGATCCAGATGAGACGCCGAGTAACTCGGCGTCTCGTCAGGATCCAAACTGTTTGTTACTGTTACTATGATTTTGAAACAAAAATGAAGAAAATCAAAAGAATGAAAATTTGTAGCAGACGACAAAGTTAACAGACGACAGAATTTGGCAGCAAAAGGGTAAATGAATATTCATCAGACGCAGATGCGGATCAGAAGAGGCATATATATCCCATATTAGTGACATTGGGCATACATTAATTTAACCATTTCAACGCTGAATATTATAAGCAAACAGAGCAGACCCTGGTCATATAGGGGCCGTCTGATCTGGGTCTACTCTGTTAGCAAGGGTGTATAAAGGCGTATTTATGGAGTAAAGGGTTAATCATTCCAACGCTGAATATTCCGAATGGAATAATCCGTTATTTCCAGTAGACTTCACCTTTTATTCTATAAATATTCATGTAAGAAATAATGGCATCGTGAATATATGTAAATAACATGATCTTTTTAAAATGGTATATGAAAATAATACTTTTCCCATGGAAGAAAGTGTAGAATCAGACCTACATTATTTCATAAGCAAACAGAGCAGACTGTGATCAGACGGCTCATACAGGAGCTGTTTTGTCTGGATCTACTCAATTTGCAAACTTAATGGGCATATCTTTGGAGTAAATGGCGAACGTATATCCTGCTGAAATATTCATACTTGCCCAATTTCTGCTTAGTTCCGATTTGTTTATCTCAAATGACTTTAAAAGCGTTCATATGCCAACATTATACATGTATATACGTAATCACTTTCACAACTGTGATTGCCTGTGCAAACGGATGGGATCCAGATGAGACGCCGAGTATGACGTCTCATCAGGATCCAAACTGTTTATTATGTGACAATGGTTTTTGAAACAAAAATGAATAAAAAAAAATTAGCAGACGACGAAGTTTGCAGACGACAAATTTTGGCCGCGAAAGAGTTAAAGGGCATCTCTGTGGATTAAAGGTCGAGCGTATATCTTACTGAAATATTCATGTTTGCCCAATCTCTGATCAGCTGCATTGTTTGTTTACTTCCTTTTCGTTTATCCCAAAATGACTTTAACCCATTACTTCATATGCTATTTTTAGATCCAACCACTTTGAATAAATCTACCGAAAAGGAGCATTAACTAGAGAAAAAGGAAAACTTTAGATTTTTGTAGTATGAAACCATTGTGATAAATAGAGCATTTGCTCCTATAGGAGCAAATGCTCCATTTATCACAATGGTTTCAATAGGTGATTTTTACAGAGGTGTAGAAAGGCGTATTTATGGAGGAAAGGGTTAAAGCGTCCACATGCCAACATTATAAGTACGTAATAATTTTCGAATATTTTCGTTTCCAAATACAAACAATTATAAAGTGGAAACAAATATGTCGACTTGTTTCCAACTATATAGAATTGTATTATTCCAAACATACTGTTTTACACTCATAAACCACAAATTACAATTCCACCATATTCTCACAAGTATTGATAAATCAGCCCTCCTACCAGTGAAATTCCACTGAAGGCTTCCATATGCTTAATGCCCCTGCGACAATCAATCAAGTCTTAACCCTTCTCTTGCTGAATTTTAAAATACATTTCTCCTTCTTTACCCATGCCCTGTTGTATAATTACATATATCTTCACCGTGTACAAGTATTTCACTGTGCAATCACTGCTGTGGAGTGCACTGGTTGCACACTCAACTTGTAAATAGTGCAGACCCTGATGAGACAGCTCCTGCAGGAGCTGTCACATCTGGGTCTTCACTATTTACAGGTAGGTATATTGACGTGAATAGCAAGCGAAGGGTTAACAGTACGATATATTTACCAAGTCTATACATACCCTTTGAATGCTGAACATTCAAAGTGAAAGGTTCATGTATATAGTCCATTCATTATGAAAGGCTTCAAGATGCTAGAGGATTTTGAATGACAATCAGTGAAGACCCTAGTCAAAGGGCTCATCTAGGAGTTCTCTGATCTGGGTCTAGACTAATTGCAAATGCTAGCTAAATCGTTTCCTACCTTTAGACATAAAAACGGGCAATGTCTCAATTACACATGCATGACACAAGGGTGTTTGTTTCAAGTTTTTCGCCTTATTTGAGTTTGCAAAGACCCTGAAAATTACGTACTATATATTTTCTTGTCAAATGATTTCTCAGGTCAAAGTCGTATTATTGATCTGATTTTACAGTTTCCACCAGTCTATGAATATTAACAAGGTGACAAAAACTTTAATAAATGTTAAACAAAGAAAGTGTTAAGTCGGGATTTAATGGGAATCAAAACTGTTTGACACTGTTTTTTTGTTGGCTTTTTTAATCAAGTGGGAAAGATATTCATCTGTGAAGATTGAATAAAGCAGCTGAAAAAGTTTTGCCGGCGACACTAAAGCGAAATAAATACAAGGTGAAAAAAACATACCTGTTTGTTTTTAGCTGATGTTGACAAGTGGCAATGTATTGCCGGTATAAATTAACATGCATGTTGTTTATTTATTTATAATGCTAGAATCTACAACCTCTAGGTAATTCAAGCATGTGACCTACTTACAATGTTTTATCCCTTCGAGATGTAAAATTGGAAGGTTTGTCACTTTCAGACACGTACAGTTTGGATCCAGATAAGTGAGTTATATGCTGTTTACTATCTCCTCGGTGTAAACGACAAACATCCTGGACATATGTACTAGTAGTTTTGAAGACTACATAGAACCTTACTAAAACGACCACTTTATGAATAAACATATAGTTAAACCTTTCTAAACCGCAATTCTACAGTAAAACCTCTCTATAACGGCCACTAAATTGTGTTAATTAGTTGGTATTTAGGGCAGGTGGCTGCTTAAAGCAACCACCTGCCTTTAACACAACATACATGATGTAATTTAGTGGCCCTTATAAAGAAAAATATGTGATTTAGACATTTTATGGCATGTGGCTGATGAATGCAGGGTGAAAGCTCCTCTAGGAGTTGTGTGCATGACTGTCACCCTGCATGCATTAAGCAGTCACGTGTTTCCAAGACCGGTATTTATGCTAAATTGAACGTCCAGTTTAAAGGGATTTTACTGTAGATGTCTATAGAGCAGGTTGTTGTTTAATACATGTACAAGACGATAGTTGTGTAGAAAGCTCCTACATAAACAAACAAAGCAGACCCCTCACCAGACGGCCCCAACTCTGTTTGCAAAGACATGAAAAAGCGTTATAGTGCTCCCTCCCTACAACGGCCCTCTCAATAACGATTCCCTCCTTACAATAACGCATGTCACTGTTTCCGAAACAACAAGGCTCCAGAAACAACTTTTTTCCATCGTATTTTCTTTATGCCTCCATCAAACCCCATGTTGTGACCACTCTTTAGAATCGTCACTTTGTGACGATTCTAAAGAGTGGTCACAACATAGGGTTTGATTGAGGCATAACGTTTTTAGTTCTCGAAATACACCTTATATGGGGATCTGCAAACAAGCTACACGTAATTATGTTTGATTTCCCTCCTTATAACAACTCCCTCTGAACAACACATACAATCTTCGTATCCCAAAGGGTGTCGTTGTAGAGAGGGAGCACTGTATAGTTAACTCCTTGAGCGCTAACACGACATTTGTGATCACCTATGTAAACAGTTTGCATCCTGTAGGAGCCGTCTGATCAGGGTATGCTCTGTGCGTTAATGAAATTATAATAGATATGACTTTACAGATTCTACAAAGACAAAAACAGCCTGTGTACATAAGCCATTATAAAATGTTCAGCTAACAAATCATGTTATCACATGTATTTCCACACAGACAGCTTCATGGGTTTCTCATACTCAATGAACCTTACATGTGATACACGTTATCTCGCATGAAAAAAGACCAATCAAAAGTTTGAGAACTCAATTCTGACCAATTAAAAGCTTGAGAACGAACTGAGACTCAACTAAAAAGTTTTATAAGCATGGACCCAGATTCTCCAGTTTCTGCCACAGTCAAGCATTGCCTTGATATTACTGTTAAATGTTGAGCTTTTAGTATTCATTCAAATATTCTACGGATTGGGTTATCAAGACAAATGTCAGATTCCAGTTATCGTCACATAATAAAGATCGAGAATTTGTAAAATAGGTACTTGCATAACGTGGCCTTTTTATACAAAGTAAGTTGGGATTTAAAGATAATAATTTGAATTTTAAAACTATTGTCTTAGATATATAAAGGTACTAAGCAGAGATCCAGATAAGATACGTGCATTTAAACATTTTCAAGAATAGCTCCTTTATTTCTCCACCCTATATTGTGATTATTTGAGCCGATTCTAAAGAATGGTGACAGTATAGGGGTTGAAGGAGAAATATTTGGGTACGCACTGAATATCTGTAGCTCTGGTATTAAGTGTAAATTACTTTAATACTAAATGAAAATTAAAACCAGATAAATGAAAATTAAAAATAGCCTTACTTGACTTCCGTACTTTGATGTCCAGTTTCGAATTTTAAACCAACTGTGAAAAAAGTGAAACTGTTGCGAAGATATATAATGACTCAGATCAGATACAACTTTTGTAGAGAGTATATGGCTGTGTTCAGAAATGTTTGCCGACATGTGCGGGTCATATCACTTGACGTTAATTAAACACATAACCATTTTCAAAATGAAATTGTAAATACATGAGTTGTTTAATGGTACATGTATATTCCATTAAGTGTGACAGGGTATAATTTGCAGGAGCATTTTGAATGGCAAACAGTGCAGATCCTGATCAGAGGAATCCTCTAGAAGCCCTCTTATCTGGTAGGCACTGTTTGCAAATGCTAGAGCACTCAAAGGGTTGAATACATACGATCTGAGCTACATCTATAATTATAGAGATGTTAGTACAAGTCACGGGTCTACGTGAAATACCAGTGGCGAAACCACCCGTGGCTGCTGACCTGAATACATTCGGTTATTACTTGTTTACTACTTCGGGGATTTATCTTGCGTGTGAATTCAATGACTAATATAGATACAGCATGCCAACAGAACTTACTACCTTAACCCTTTACTCCATAGATATGCCTCTTAACGGTGTCGGGTCAAGAAGGCCCATTACCAAAAAAAAGGCCCATACAAGAAAGGTCCATACAAGAAATACCCATACCAGAAAGGTCCATACCAAAAAGGCCAATACCAGAAAGGCCCATACCAAAAAGGCACATACCAGAAAGGCCCATACCAAAACAGCCCATATCAGAAAGGCCCAAGTTCGCCTAACCATATGTATGAAAGTCCTTTAATTGGAATTTCGAGAAAATGATTAGTGCAATGACAAGAAATGTCAAAAAAAAATAACATAACATATCTAACAAATTCTCGTTAAATTTATCTCAAACACAACATATTGATTTGAACATTCAACATATTGATCTAAAGTATTTACGTATGTTTTTTTAATCATCAAAACAATGAACCATCCATATATAATTCATTTTTTTGTAATTAAAAATAGTTAGACAAAATGCTTATCAAGTGGTAATACCCCTTTTAATCAAAACAATGTTTTGTTTTAGGTTGACAACTGTCATAATTGCATAAAGCATGCTATCAGATTGGTTGATTGCAGGTGTGTGTTTAAGTAGTGATATGCGGACGCCAGCTGTGCGCTGTGCTAAAAAACACAGATGATCAGGATCGCACAGCCCAGCGACCACGTGACCGGAAAGGTCTGTGACGGATCCGTCAGAACATGGGGAGCGGAAGCGGGCACGAGTACTTAGACATTTGCGTCCGAAAGAAGAAAAAGAAGAACTCTGGGCGATATGAAAGTGTGTTGGGATAGGATATCGTCAACCTTTTACCTAGCATACGTCTTGTTTTTCGAATTCCGCGTTCAGGTTTTGGACGAGTGAGCGCGTTCGTTAACAGCGTATACCGCTGTGTCTGTATGTCCCTAGCTAGTGTCGAATCACAGTCAATGTACTATCGAGAAAACAAACTACCATGATACTAAATGTTGGACAGGGTAGACCCCGACCACAATTTAAGAAGAAAAACTAAAACCCATATACGCATATTTTTTTTATCAGCGGTCATCCTACACCTGGGCCAAACGAATGGTGCATGGCGACCTCATTAGTATTTTTATGAAATGCCTTTCACAGGGTACAGGTAGATATCAAAGAATGTTTCCTCGCGTTTTCAATAAAGGTGTCACCGAAGCGTAATGAGAGATGAACTAACAAAAGAAGGGTTTAATTAAATTGGTGTAATACTTCTTATTCGACAAGATAAGGTGTTTACTATTTCATTCCTATACTAAGATTTTGTTAGCTACCACATTGTTTACTGTAACTTTCGTCCGACTGTCTCTACTGTGATTGGGATGTTACTAGACGCGAACACAATACATGTATCAGTCAACAAGAAACCTTCAACTCTTCATTTTTTATTCAAAAAATGTTACTTTTAATCACAATTCGCCCGACTGTCTGCGTTAAAATGTGGGTGTTACTACTACGCAACACAGGTTAGAAAAGAAGAAATAATGTTACATACATAAGCTCAATTAGACATACTTCTAAAGGGTGTGCATACTACTCTTTGGAACTCTATCCTAGTTCATTTAAACTATCTCAGGCACCGTCGACCTCAAGAAACCCTCTCGAGTCTATTTCAACGGTCTGTGCCTTGAGGAGACCGGGAGGAGTGAAGAGGATGCACGGGGGAGTGAAAGAGGAGGCACGGATGAGTGAAGAGGAGGTGCTGAGGAGGAACGGTGGAGTGAAGAGGAGACACGAGGAGTGAAGAGGAGGCACGGATGAGTGAAGAGGATATGCGGAGGAGGTACGGAGGAGTGAAGAGGATGCACTGATGATTGACAAGGAGGCACTGAGAAGACACGGGGGAGTGAAGAGGGGCACAGAGGAGTGAAGAGGAGGTAGAAAGGATAACTTCATAAGTGAGGAGAGACAAGAGGGGTGGGTGGCGGACATTTGCCCCCTACTGTCACGAGGAGTGACGAGGAGGCGCGGAGGAAGCACGGAGGAGTGAAGAGGAGTGAAAAGGAGACACGATGGAGTGAAGAGGAGGCACGGATGAGTGAAGAGGATATGCGGAGGAGGTACGGAGGAGTGAAGAGGATGCACTGATGATTGACAAGGAGGCACTGAGAAGACACGGGGGAGTGAAGAGGGGCACAGAGGAGTGAAGAGGAGGTAGAAAGGATAACTTCATAAGTGAGGAGAGACAAGAGGGGTGGGTGGCGGACATTTGCCCCCTACTGTTTTGGCTTGGGAAGACATTTGCCCCCCCCCCCCCCCTGGTATTTTTGACGTATTACAAATATTGTCGACACCATGACATATTTTAACTGTCTATGTGCTGTTGAGCCAAATATATTACTCTGAAGTTTCTGTAACTATGATTTACCATTTTGACAAATAGAAAAGGTGGGAAGTATCAACCAGATTCGGCTCAACAACACATAAACAGCTAAAATGTCATGGTGTCTACAATATTTGTAATGTATAAGGGGGTCAAAAATTGAAGGGGGCAAACGTCATTGTCCGCCCAAGCCAAATCAGTGGGGGCAAATGTCCGCCCAAGCTCAAATAGGGGCAAAGGTCAGGGGCAATGTCCTGGGGGCAAATGTCCTACATATAACAGAGTAGGTCCAGAAGAACATCCAGGTAGAACCACCGACCTACCGCAAGCCAGCTAGAAGGCTTCCTCACATGAAAAATTAATATGCCCACACAGGGATTCGAAGCCACAGCGGTGAGGGGCTAAGCGATTGTCAGTTGAACCCAATAACCACTTGGCCACAGAGGCTCTCTCATGGGCCTTTTCGGGGATGGGGTGGGGCCTTTAAATTGATATTGGGTCTTTTTGGTATGGGGTCTTTTTGATGCGGGGCCTTTTTCGTATGAGTCCTTTTTGACCCGCATTCCTTTTAACGCCTATGTAAACAAAGAATATCCAGATCAGACAGCTTCCGTCACATATATAAGATGCGTAAATTATGACATTTTCAAGAATAACCTCTTTATTTCTCCACCAAATCCTATTATGTGACCACTCTTTAGAACCGGGGTTGGTGGAGAAATGACGATTTTAGTGTTTGAGTATGCACGTTTGTCTGTGGCTCTGATTAGTTCTTACATTGACATCCATGAAGCAAATGGTTGATCACCTCTTTGGTAGAACAAAGTTGTAATATTATAATGCAGATGTGACTATTATGTGAATATTATAAATGACCGGGTGAGAATGACATATACTGCATATATCAATAAAATGATCTGTACAAACATACTAAAATGGTTGTTAAATTGCGTTATTTGGGTTAAATTGGGTTTAAAAGGATACTTGTTCATGTTTATCGAACACGTGTCCAGTTAAAGCTACGTAGACACGACACTTAAGAAGCAAAATAAGCACGCGCCGAGGTGTGAAACAATTAACCCTTATGATAAGCAAAGACCTATGATAACACAAAGATAAGAAACTACTGTATAACACTAGGAGAACTTTATTCTGATAGGTGGTTTGGGTATTTGCATAAAACTTTTTTGTTTGTGAACAGATTTTAACAATCAATGTATCATATTGTAGCTTTATAGTTGCACTACACAATGATATTAGATGAGGATTTAGATGAGAATCACCCCAGTGCAACAGCTATCAAAAGGAACAAACAATTAGAAACAGATTTGACTTTTGAACCTGTAAGTGAATTTTTTGTCAGTCAGCAAATAAACAAGCTTAATATTAAAAAGGCAACTGGCTATGACAATATTTCATCAAAACTCGTAAAATTAGCGAAACCATCCATTTTAAGCCCAGTTACTAGTCTTATAAATAAATATTTTGCAACATCAGTTTTCCCAGATAGTCTAAAAATTGCACAAGTCACTCCAATTCATAAAAAGAAGAGTACTCTGGATAAAGAAAATTATCGCCCAGTTAGCATATTGCCTGTTTTCTCAAAACTTTTCGAAAGGGCTATAAATACTCAACTTCTTGATTTCTTTGAACAGCATTTCAATTTATTTTTATCAGCGTTCAGACAAAAATATGGATGCCAAACAGCTCTCCTAAAGATTATAGAAGACTGGAAACAGGCCCTGGACAACAATAAATATGCAGCTGCTATTCTAATGGACTTGTCCAAGGCCTTTGACTGTCTTCCACATGACTTACTTTTATTAAAACTTAAATGTTATGGTCTTTCAGAAAATGCTGTAGATTTGATTGCTAGCTATTTAAACAACAGAAATCAATGTGTCAAACTAGGAACAGACAAAAGTAGCTTTCTACAGATATATAAAGGTGTCCCACAAGGCTCTATTTTAGGTCCGGTTCTGTTCAATATTTTTATTAATGATATTTTTCATTTTGTAGAAAATTGTAATCTGTACAACTATGCTGATGATAACACCCTGTCTGACTCTGATTCTGATCTGAAAAATGTAATTACAAGGCTGGAAAAAGACAGCAGGTCTCTTATTAAATGGTTCTCCATGAATAAAATGCAGGCTAATCCAGAGAAATTCCAAGCTCTAGCGATAGGTAAAAAGACAAAGGACTGCAACATCTCTTTTAATTTGGACAACAATACAACTCACTGTGAGGATGAAGTAAAATTACTAGGAGTTACAATAGATTTTCAACTCAATTTCAATACACATGTTTCAAATATATGCAAAAAAGCATCTAGACAGTTAAATGTACTCAAAAGAATTGGTAAATACTTGTGTAAACTAGGAAAACTCAATATCTATTACTCTTTTATTTTATCAAATTTCAATTACTGTCCTTTAACTTGGCATTTCTGTGGAGAAGTAAACACTAAAAAAATGGAGAACATTCAGAAAAGAGCACTCAGATTCATCTATAACGATTATAATTCAAATTATGAGCAATTGCTTTTCAAATCTAAACTACCCTCTCTGAAAATCCGCCGATTAAGAACTATGGCTCTGGAAACTTTTAATATTATAAATAAAGAAACCCCTGCTTATCTACATGACCTTGTCAAAATTAAAAATGGTTCTTATTCTTTTAGGTATTCAAATACAGCAGAAATTCCTCGGGTAAGAACAAGCAAATACGGTCTTAGCTCTTTCCGTTACAGTGCAGCCAAGCTCTGGAACTCATTTCCTCAACACTTCAGAGAAGAAACAAATTTTAATCAATATCGGAGCTTGGTAAACACCTGGAACGGGGAGAGCTGCCACTGTACTTACTGTAAGAACAGTTCCTAGTTGACCCATTTGTTTTGTTTTTTGTTCTTCTGCTGCTTTAAAAAAAAGTATGTGTTTTTAATGTCTGCCTGTGGAATGTATACTTGTGCCATGTTGCTTTGTTATCCTGTTCTTAATGTGCTTTTTTTGTAATATGTGCATGCTTGCAGGTTTTTGTGTTGCTTTGCTACCGAATTTTAAAAACTGCTTAATATGCCATGTTTCTCTTTTAGGCTTTACTTATGCTTTATTACTACCTACTACAGGTATAGGATATCATGTGTAATCTTATATATGTGCTTTTAAGCTATGCTTACTTGTAACCTTTATATATATATGTGTGTGTTTGTGTGTGATGTCGGTCAATAGCTATCCATAGCTAATGTTTACTGTTATATGACATACCGACTTTAAATAAAAATTTTGTATCTTGTATCTTTGTATATGCTTATGTTTCCCGAGTTTTTCATAGGTCTTTGTGATAAGGGTATGAATAATCGTGTAAGAAATGAAAACATCGTGATTATTTAGATTATTTTTTTAACACATTGACTTGGGCGTTTTTGTCCATGTCAGAAACTTTAGACCGCCAGTCATTTGCAAAAAGTGTAGATTTTTGCAGAAATCCATGCCTGTATAGTTTTGTAAAGATATTGAAAGAGGACAGAGTGATTAAAAAAAAATAGGTGGCGGATTAAGGGATTAATTAGCCCATTCCTCAGAAGGCTATTGTCATCTTTTCCGAAGATTAACTACAACATCTATTTACCATGATAATATATATATTGAATAGAGAATGGGTTAATGGTCTGTTCCGTTCTCTGTTTCGGGGTCGTCTGTCCCGTTCTTTCGTGTCCCAGTGTTCTGTTACCTGTTCCATTCCGTGATTTAGTACTGACCCCAAAGTTTACCCATAACCTTTTTTCAAGGGAGACGACTCATTTATACGCAGTTTGGATTTTATATTCATGAAATTCTATCATTTTCAGTAGATTTCAACTTTACAAATGGGAATACATTGAATTACTAACATTCTGTCTTTGATTTTGGTGAGTATGAATCAAGTGTCCAAGCTTTGTTGAACTCAAAACCATAATGGGATCTAATTCTATAAGTTCGGTCAACACAAAGTGACTGAGAGAGGCTGAGATTGAGAAAGTCCTAGCAAGACTCCATTTATCTATTGATTGTTCTATATTTCTATCTATCTAATACATATATCTCTATCTATCTATACTGCCTACTCATCTTTTACAGGTAGGGCAGTGCACGTAGGAAGTGTTAGTAAATGGTTTCTAATTCAGAGAGGTTTAAGATAATATGAAATAGGCACAGCCTATAAGCGAGCACAGCTGCCAAACGTATTCAACTAAATAAGTGAAAGCATAACACCAAATATATGGTGAATTTGATGATTTACACATCAGATACAGATGAAATTAGTAACAGCAATTATAACTCTCTAAAATTAACAGAACAATAAACGAATACAGTAGCATACACCTTGATAAAAGTTGAAAGCACAACTTCAAATAACAACCAGCTCTTACTTTTCTTTAATAAATATCCAAGTCGTAATTTTTAAAGTGGTTGATAGATCTACTTTTGGTCCAAGACTGTGACATCTTATTGGCTGATGTTGTGTGTTACAGACTTATTTAAGTGACTGTCCTACTGCAATTTATTTAATATATGTTTAATTGGTTAGCGACAATCATGTCACCCACCATACTATGTTGATTTAACAAAATGGCTTTAACTGAACCTTGGCAATAAGTACTGTAATATTAATGTGAAAAAGTTGTGTATTGGTTAGCAATGTTCATGTCACCCACCATACTTCATTCAATTTCTTATAAACAAAATACTACAGTTAGTAATAAAATGTATATATGTATTAGCAATATTTATATATCTTAAATATTGTAATATAATGTGAAATAGTTGTGTATCATGGTTAGCGACGATCAAGTCACCCACCATTACAAGTTGAATGTTGTAATATATCTGTGAAATAGAACTTTGTGTATTGGTTAGCGACGTTCATGTCACCCACCAAATTTTACAAGTAAAATAGGAAACTCATAATGCTGCGATGTGATGTTTATATTATTGACATAGTCTAAATCACAAGACAGTAGATTAGCGATATTAACCCTTTCCTCCATAGTATTTAAAGAAGGACAGAAAGACTACGAAACAATACACTGACAGACAGACCTGCAGACAGACAGACTACTCTAGTCGGAAAGGACAAGTCAGATTTCACCAAGATTTAAGCTATTTTGGTTCAAAATGTAAACAATTCTACGTTGCCGTAGATCAAGTTCTTTATAAAATCTCAGTGATATACATTCGTTTGCATGTTTCACTCACATATTTATTTAAGCAATCGGCATTTGTTTAAGTAGGTCAAATTTACGAAAACCGCTTACACCATCAAAAACACCCTACGCCGGGATAAATATCTAGACGTAGATCTAATTCAAATAATGTGATGTTTTGTATTGACAACTGATTCAAATGAAAGAAAATTAAATAATCAATGTCTAAATTACTCACATACAAAGTTATTGACAGTAGGAACCGGAAGAGTAACACAGCTGAGGTAAACAAAATGCACTTCAGATGGTAAATGGAAGTCATGTGACCACAACTACGTCACTTACAAGTTGTGGATAAGACGTCATCAGATTTGACACACATACACTCGGCCTTTTCCGCTAACTGGATCTCGGACGGAGATGTTTACCGAACGGAAAACATTAATTTTCTGGTAAATAAATAGCGATTCAAATAGTTATATCTAAATCTACACCGAAACGAAATGCAAGTTACAATTTAGTAAGTTTTAGAAAATCGATTTTCTTCGTAGACAAACGTTGTTGCGATTTGTGTTGACTGTCGGGTATTGAGGACCAATCGTAACTACTCGCTGTATTCCGTCAGAGTTCGGAATATAGGAATCACTCGGAACACCTCGGCTATTTCGAGGTGTTCCGATTGCTGAATGGATCAAACCGGAAGCGAAAAAAAATCGGTACAACCGATTCCAGGTTAACAATGTACAGCTTAGAGAACCAAAATTATATCCTACGCGTTACCATAGAGCTCACTTTGTTCGCAAGAATGGCCGAAGGCTGTGAGCTGTGCTCGCTATTAATAAATATCTGTATCTATACGTCGTAGAATCCTATACAGGCTTTTACACGACGGGTGAGAAGAGACGCCACTATCATTGGCGATGATCTCGTAGGGCTATCTTGAAAGCCTCTATGGAATCAGCATGCACTATGCTGTCAGGCAGTTTGTTCCATTGCACCGTAGTGTCTACAAAGAATGAATTCCTGTATTGAGGGGTCTTGCCATTTGGGACTGCCAACCCTCTTGAGTTGTTGCTTACTTGGTTTTCTATTATGTTTTTTGTATCGTAGTCTTTAAATCTGGTAGCTTTGATGTTTCTTCTTGGTTTTGCCGGCTTTGTGAATGTGGATGTTGGTAGAGCATGTACCAATCCCTCAACTACCTTATACATAAGTACATTTGTATCAGACGAAGGCTTAGTCTCCTGTCTTCAAGGGTCTCTAACCCCAGTTGTTCTCTCATTCCTGTGACTGCTCCTGTTTCTCTGTCTTTATAGTTCTTTTTTATGAATTTGACTGCACGGTTTTGGATCTTTCCAATTTGTCTATGTCCCGTTTGAGGTAAGGAATTCAGATGGTTGCGCCATACTCCATGATAGATCTTACTACTGAAATGTATGCTGTCTTTCTGCATTTTTCAGGAACGTTTCTCAGGTTCCGTCTTAAAAATCCAAGTGTGGCATTGGCTTTTCTACATAAATTGTTTATGTGCACACTCCACTTGAGGTCTTTGGATATCTGTATGCCTAAATACGGATTATCTTGTACCTCTTGTAGGATATGGCTGTTGAGTTGGTAGAATTTGGATATCTTTTGGTTTATGGAGAGGATGTAGCAGTTTTTGGCATTGAATCGCATACCCCATTTAAGTGCCCATGTTTCCAGGTTTGTTAAATCTGACTGAAGTTTCTCTTGATCTATACTACTCTTGTCGGTTCGGTAAAGTAGGCAGTCGTCTGCAAATAGGCGTACCGATGATCCTACACAGTCTGGAAGATCATTTATGTGGCAGAGAAACAGGATCGGACCAAGAACAGTTCCTTGGGGTACTCCGGAGTCTACCGATGTTTCGTCTGACTGTCAACCTTCTACTATGGTTCGCATTGTGCGTGTTGTTAGGAAGTTTGCCAGCCAGGTATTGGATACTCCCTTGGATTCCGTAGTGGTGTAATTTGTGCAGCAGTTTGTCGTGTGGTACAGTGTCAAAGGCTTTGGAAAAATCTAGAATAGCGACATCTGTTTGGTGCCCCCTGTCATGTTCTTGGAGGAAGTCGTTCAGTGTTGTTAAGAGCTGTGTCTCACAGGAGTAGCCTGTTCGGAATCCATGGTTTAGACTTGTGAGGATTTCATTACTTTCCAAGTGTGTCATCAGGTGTCTACATATTATGTGTTCTAAAATTTTGCATACAACAGATGTTAAAGAAACTGGTCTGTAGTTTTCGGCAAGATGCTTATCTCCTTTTTTGAAAATACTGGAGACATTTGCTGCTCTCCAATCATTAGGGAGTTCACCAGTGTCTATCGAAGCCTGCATTATGATCTTCAGGAATGGAGCCAGGTGTACTATGCATTCTTTAAGAATACGGTTTGGTATGTTGTCAGGGCCTGATGTTTTAGATGGGTTGACCCTTTCCAATAATTGCTGTAAACCATTTTGATCTATTTTTATCGGTTTGACTGTATCTTCTGTTTTCATTTCCATGTAGGGGAGGTCTCGGTTCGAGGATTTTGTAAACACTGACTTGAATTGTTTCAATAGGATGTCTGCCTTCCCCTTGCTGTCTGACACCAGTGATGCCCCTTCTTTCAGTGGAGCAATGCCTCCTGCATCTTGCCGTTTCGATTTTACGTATTTCCAGAATGGTTTAGTGTTATTATTTTCTGAACCTTCCATGATGTTCGAGTTGATGTAGTCCTGCTCTGCCCTGCGCACATGTCTTTTGCACTCCTTCTGGAATGCTCTGTAGTTTGACCATTTCTTTGTTTTGCGGGCTTGGTTATATACAGTCTCTGCTTCTTTTTAATCATCCTTTGTTCCCTTCTTCTTATCCAAGGTACAAAAAAACTACATGTACATTATTTCTAGCTTTTATTTCTTTACTAGGTATGTTTTCGTTCATTGATCCAAACAGGTGCTTTTTAAAGGTTTCCCAGAGATTTTTAACTTTTTCGCCGTTTTTGTGTTGATTTTCAATGGCAGTTTTTGTATTCGCTAGGTCTTCTTTGATCGAGTCCCAGTCAGCTTTGCTGTAGATGTAGCATTTTCTTGGTGCTGACTTTTGGTGTTGGACTTTCGTCTCTATATCTGTTACATTGATGTCATGGTCTGATATGCCTGGAACATTTGTCGAGGACTTTACGAGTGTCGGGTTTGTGACAAACACCAGATCTAAAAGGTTGCCTTCTCTAGTAGGCAATTCGTGGATTTGTGTTAGCGAGTTTGCACCAATGATGTCGATTAGGCCTTGTTGTATGTCTTTATCAGGACCTTTAGCTAACCCGGTGTTCCAGTTTATGTCCGGGCAGTTAAAGTCTCCTGCCAGAATGACATCTTTGTTACAGCTTTGTATCTGTTGCAGCGATTTTTCCAGTTCTGCCAAATGTTTCTGGTGTCTGTGTGGCATATAGAAGGAGCCTATCAGTTAATATCTACTGTTTCTTGCCTTGATCTTGACCCATTCCATCTCCCCTTCTGTAACAAAAGATGGTTGCTCTACTGAGATTAGGGATTTTTCTACAAGTACAAAAACACCTCCTCTGAGAGAGCTTCTGTCATTTCTGTAAACAATATAATTTGAAGGGAATATTTCGCTCGACTTGACTGCATTTGCCTCTGCATTTTTACCTGGTTTCATCCCCCGTAGCCAAGATTCTGTCCCGCACACTATGTCAGGTTTGAGATAATGGAGTGCCATTTCAAATTCACTCTTTTTGTCCATAACGCTCCTAAAATTTACAGTCATGATTCTGAGATTTTTCTTTGGCGGTATGTCATAAGGGTTGTCGGTTTTACTGACATTTGAACCCTTTGCTGTTCTACTACGGATTGAATGATTGATCTCCCCTGCGATATTTCTAGGGCTGCTTGTGCGTATGGGACTGAAAACCGAGGGAAGCGAGTCGATAGTGATATCTAGTCCGGAGATTGGCTCATAGTAATTTGAAGATTCAATCTCATAAGATCTAAATGTGAATGAACTGATGTTTATGCTATCACACTTACAGCAGAGCCATTGAACGTTAGACCTGTCTAAAAGTTCATAGTCTTGTGTACACAGATCCATGCAGGATTTGCGATGCCAGATGCTGCATCCATCACAGCAGACACCGTAGCATCCCCATGTTACTGGCTGGTCACACATCCCGCATGGATAAAATTCATAAATGTTTGCATTTCGGGGACCAGGATTAAGTTCTATATCCCCTGCTAATAATGCCGTAAGGATCAGTAAAATTGCAGTATGATTCGTTTTGACTGGTAAGCTAATAGGTCTACGTCCTGCATAGCTCATTTTGATGTCTAGCAGACTATGTGAAAATTGGCCCATTGATTTCGTGCTAAGAGTAAGATCTGAATTTTGCTGGTACCGATGATGTTCCCATTTTCTGGTCATGTTTGTGGCCATGTGGATCAGCAGAATGAGAGTCAGGATAAACATTTTGACTGGTGTAGCGTAGAAAAACCCACACTTACCAAGTCAAATTTCGGTGTAGCTCAGAGAAACCTGTGCGTACCAGAATATGTTTACTCTGGTCTACTATTGTCCCCAGCAATCCCTTCCAGCCTGCTCTGCAATTTACCTAAGCCAAACCTTGGCAAGGGTGCTGTCTGGGTGGACACCGTCACGGTACAAGTTGTAGTTGTAACTGCCCCTTGATTTTTGGTTTCTCCCTCTGCTACTTCTGTATTTACTGTTCACTTTTAAATCCTGAGAGAACTGTGGTGAATTTGAGCCCAGAATTTTGTTAAGCTCTCTCACCTTCCCGTTCAGACAAAACACTTGATTTTCCAAACTACAGTCTTGTTCACAGAATATATCCGGATTTTTGTGTCCCTTTGTCTGGTTCCACTTCCTGATGGAATAAACAGGTGTTTCTAAGAAAGTTAGTCTGATTGAGTCTTTTGTACTTGCTGGCTATTTCCCTGATTTTCTGATATTTGCTAACAATATTTTCTATATCTCCTTCCTCTGATCTGACGGTAATGTATTGCTTGATCACATGTCCCTAGCCAAACATAGATCCAGATTTTCCTGTGCGTTCTGAGTTTACTGCCTATATTTCTTTCCAACCACGAAATACTTGATTCCGTTGTTGCACCCCCTTTACTCCACCATACAATCTCCCTCTCAACCTGGTGAGTTACTTGCCACTGGAGCCAATTTCCCTTACTGTCAGAAAGGACAACTGGTTTGTAGATTCTCCTGCCAAGTGGATATTCCCTTGGCCTATTGATAAATTTCCTGTGTTTGTTTTCACTCATTGATAGGAGGTACCTACACTGGAGGTTTAAGTTAAATTCTACTTGCTGAGCTAGAATTGTTTTGGCAGCTGTCAGTATGGCGGTCCGATACAAGAATGCTAAGTGCCGGAGTTCGGATAACGATTCTCGGTATTACTAACAGCTTGAAAACTGAAGTATGCGACAAAATATATATAAACAATAATATAAAACAAAATAAAGCCCTCTTTTTTTGGTTTATGACGCAGAAAAGTTGAAATTTCTTCTCTTTTTCTGTCTCTTTCGAAAAGTCCACCTTCCGCTCGCGCATGCGCACTTAAATAATATTATTTAATTAAATAATAATTAGTGATGTGTTAGCAAGATAAAAAAGGCAATAAAAACATTGATCTGAGTCGTCACGACAGTTTGAACGTGTTTACTTATATGATTGACTACAGAGTCTCAGGTGGAAATCCTTGAAGACTAAATTTCAATATTTCATTTCCCCTGTAAGCCAGAGTCACTGGTTTGTATCTATAGATACTGCCCAACTCCGCTTTCCATATTATTGGCAGGTTTCGAGTCTCAGTCAGCCACAATAACTTGGTTCCAAAACCAGTTCATTCCGGGATGTTTCGTCCTGGACGATCCATACAAATTTTCAACTCTGGCATAATTTTGTCCCCCGGTAACCTGGGTGTTTCGTCCCAATAATAAGTTAAAACCCTTATTATTTTTTATTAAAAATAGCCCAGCCTTTCCGACATTGAAAATATATCTAGAAACAAAGAAAAAAAATAAAAGTTGCCAGTTATATCCTGTTACAACTAACAATAACATATATATATATATATATAACAAACTTCTACATAGAGTAAAAGACAGTATCGTAGACTCGCCTTCTCTCGAACCTCACCTGTTTTCCGAACCTTTCATTTTTTTGTGTTTTTACGCATGCGCAAGTGCGCTCTACATCATCAAATCATGAGTACCGTTGCTTCGTCTGTTGTAACAGCGATGTTGTTAGGTATATAAGCACTATAAAATCTCCTTGCCAGGGAGCTAACTCTTTGGCGACGTGGTTTATGTGCTTGTTAAGGTTGCGAAGTTAAGCAACAGTCTGTGTGGCTCCTGGCTGGATAGGTGACCGCCAGGGATTGCCGATGATGCACGTTACAATTGGTGGCAGCGGTGGGATGAAGACAATTGCCGGACTGGAATTGCCTTACCCATGGTTATTTCCCAGGCCAAATCTGGGGTCGAGATTTCTCAGAGGGGAAAGTAATGTAACAGCGATGTTGTTAGGTATATAAGCACTATAAAATCTCCTTGTCAGGGAGCTAGCTCTTTGGCGACGTGGTTTATGTGCTTGGAAAGGTTGCGAAGTTAAGCAACAGTCTGTGTGGCTCCTGGCTGGATGGGTGACCGCCAGGGATTGCCGATGGTGCACGTTACATCTGTAAACAGCGCCTCGTAGCTTTAAAAACGAAATATGCGTCATAAACAGGTCAATACCATTTATTTTTCCTTCAATTATGCTAAACTTAATACTTAATACTTTACAGAATATCAACATAAATTGAAAAGTGTACCACATTGAAAATGTTTGACAGCTCTGACCCCTTCGACTTATGCAAAGGTCACGTGCCCATGATGAAATCACATGACTATGAATATTATGTTACAGTAAACAATTTCTAAAATAAAGGTTCGAAAAGCAGGTGATCTTTTACTGGCAGCCGTTTTTGTTATGCGGGTGGTGGGGAACACTGGATTGTTTGGGGATTAATAGATGAGGATAAAATTACTTAATTGTTTCAAGGTATGTATAAAAGATTATTTTGAACTGCTGATTTATTATTTTCTTCAATATTCATGGTAAACGTTTTGTGTTCCTGGTCAAAGATTTAGAGGTTCGAAAGACGGTTAGACCATGCTACAAACAAGAATCTAAAATTCATAAAACTGAATATAAAACGGTTCTGTGGTAAGCCTGTAAGTCCCGTGTTTGGCATTCGAGTATGTCTGCAGTATGGAGCCCTTATTTTATGATATTTAACTGATATCAATAAAGTAGAAAATTTCAAATGGCACAGACAAGGGTAACAATAATTTCATAAATAGATTTCAAGAGCTTAAATATATTTTAATGAACAATTTATTTAAATTACATAGATCTCCTAATCAACTGTATAAGTTAATATGCCCAAACTTCACAGGAAAGTCCTTAGTTAGTCTTTAAGTTTTATTCAAGTTACGAAAATGGCGTTGGTCCTCTGTATAGTGTATACTCTTTTCTCCAATTAATTGAGAAGGAGTAACACACCCTGTTTGCTTTTAAAAACTAATTATGAAGCAAATTGCTAATACATTAGCAACATTCGTCTTTCTTTTTTTCCACCTTTTCGTTCTGTGAAAAATTCATCGATTTTCGATGATCTAGAGTGTCAAAAAAATGTACAGGAAGTTCGTCTGATTATCGGATTATTTCCCAATCGTCTCCATTAACCTCATTTATAAGTGAAATGTGTATACATTGTAGTTAGGGCCAAAAATTGTGTAAATTATGTACAATGTATATAAAAGAAACACAAATAACAATGGCTTGTGGTAATTCATCTCTATCAACATGAACAATAGGTATGTTTTTATGCATTTTGACACTGTTTGGATGTGAACATGTTTTGTTCCATCTCAGAGAAAACATGTCTGCACTCTAGTGATCTTTTGCTCACACATAGATCTGGTTTGTAGTAAAAAAAACTTGTACACTGATTAATGATTGGGAATAATGACAATAATATAACTATAAGTAGCTCATTTCTTTACACTAGACAACAACTTCTAAGCCGCTGTATGGAATTGACGAAACTTTTCAGAAATGATACTTTGTAGATTCTCTTTCAGATTTACAAAGATGTTTCTTGTTCTGTTCATTTATAAGTATATTAAAAGTAGCAAATAATAGATTAAATCATTTAACCGTTCTCTTGCTGAATTTTAAAATACATTTCTCCTTCTTTACCCATGCCCTGTTGTATAATTACACATATCTTCACTGTGTACAAGTATTTCGCTGTGCAATCACTGGCGTGCACTGGTTGCACAATCAACTTGTAAATAGTGCAGACCCTGATGAGACAGCTCCTGCAGGAGCTGTCTCATCTGGGTCTTCACTATTTACAGGTAGGTATATTGACGTGAGTAGCAAGCGAAGGGTTAAAGGCTGTTGTGACATGACTGAAATACTGTTAAAGAGGAACAAAACCTAGATAGAAACAGACATATCCTCCTAAACCACTGAATGAGATTGGACCAAACATCACAGGAATTCTTAGATGGTCTTCTATCTAATTTTGATCAATGATACATGTATGTCACAGGAACCAATAATAAACTTTGAACAATGAACAAATTCTTGAGCTACATACGTAGATCATTGCAGTATACCATGTTTTCAAAAGTATTAAAGGCATCTGTATGCGCTTCTTAAGGGTTAAAGTAGTTTTTATATATAGAAATAAACATGTGGTATTTTTCTTGCAGAGTCAAAATGTCTGGGGTGGTACTTGATATTGTTGGTGTAGACCACTGCTACGCCAAGCCTTGGAGTGCCCATCCAGATGCCAGCAATGCCAGACCTCTGCGCTTCCTCTTCATGGAAAAGTTTCCACGAAACCGAACTCTTGAGCAATCAATGCCGTAAGTTTGTCACCACTGAAATCTGAAAATTGACAGACATTTTATAAATAGAACCTTCATTGAAAACCCAGACCTAGAGAGCTCCTCTAATCAGGGTATGCACTGTTTGTTGTTTAAAATCCTTTGCTGTTGAATAATAATGGACCATTTCAGATTGAAAATTCAGCCTTCAATGAGTTGATATTTAGATAAAACCAATGGTAAATCAATTACCAGTAGTCTGTTACATAAGTAACCAATGTAATTAACTTGAGTCAAAATAAATTAGATTCATTTCATTGTAGCATCTTGTTGCCATTGTGAATCATGTACATATCATCTGTTGTAGGGAGCCAGATATTCCGGTTGATGTCATATCTGCCATCACCAAACCCATACCCATCTATGACATCACTAAGGCAAAGGGAATGATGAACGAATGTGATAAACATGTCAGTGGGCTAAGAGATAGCCATAGTGATGAATGGGAGGATAAAATTAATAGGTGAGAAACAGGGATGTCTCATTAACCCTTTACCTCATGAATATTTATGACTTCAAATGAACAACGGAATATTTGGCAATTCACAAACTGTATAATCAGACAGGTCTGTATTATTCCATAAGCAAACATAGATGGCTCCTATAGGAGCCATCTGATCTGGGTCTACTCTGTTTGCAAAAGTGTAGAAAGACGTATTTATGGAGTAAAGGGTTAAATTTGTCTATGCATGCGTGTGGGTGCACATACATACAAGTTGCAACCATTTCAAGGAATGGATTATCAGGAACTATGGAATGAAATGCGTTTGAATTTATTTTAATATTGAAGAACTGCATCAGATTCATATATGAAAATTGTATTTGTGTCGGTTTTAACCCTTAAAACGCTGACTTTTCAATGGACTATTCCAAATTTCAAATGGGTTAAGCCTATGGTGAATATATGGGGATTTTTCTAAAGAAAAGTGCAACATGACAAACAGTGCAGACCCTACTGAGAGGGCTCCTCTAGGAGGCTCATGTCCCACACAGTAAGGGCTAAGATTAAATTATGCTTTTATATTAAAGTACTTGTTGCTTGATAAATCTCATTTTTTTGTATGTTTACCCAGTTTTTATGTAGTATAACCAGATCAGACTGCTATTGTAGGAGCTGTCTGATCAGTGTCTGCTTATACATGTACATGTATGTTACAGATCGGATTCTCTACTGTATATATCAATACAGTAAAACCCCGCTAATGTGACCACTTAAAAGAGGTATAATTTCAGGTGCTAGATGCAGGTGGTAGCTTAATGCAGGACAAAAGTAATGCAGAAAGCTCCTAGAGGAGCATTCTGCATTACTTTTGTCCTGCATTAAGCAACCACCTGCTTATAAAGACATCCATGTTTATTCATTAAGTGGTCGCATTAGAGGGGTTCTACTGTTCATGTAGTTGTCTCTCCCACCGCGATCAGTGAAATCACGATGGTGTTTTTTTTTCTGAAAGTTCTGTGAGATCTGTACTGTATTTATTAACCTTTTACTCCATAGAAAATGCCTTTTAATGCCTTTGCGGTGAAGCCATCTGATCAGGGTCTGCTCTGTCTGCTTAAGAAATAATAAGTATCTTAAAGTACAGTTTCTGAAATTACAATTTTTTTCTATTATTCATTAGCTGTCATAAAAATTAATGCATTCTTCATGATTCTTGTATAACTTTTCATGACATAAAGAGTTAAAGTATGGGGAGGTGGGGGGGGGGGGGGTCTTGCTTGATTACTGATACAGTAATGTGATAAAATGTGCTGTATGCTTTTTTCAGAAGTGGATGGACTCCCCAGCAGAGTAGGATGTATAACAAGGTGAATAAGATACTGCACAATGACCGGCTAGCCAGACTGGCGTTTGAAAACGTAAGTTCATGTAACAGAGTTATAGATAAAGGTACAGATTCAAATACTGAAAAAACATTTCACCATCAAACCCTATGTTTAAAACTCTTGATCACTCTTTAGAATTGTCTTAATCCTTTGACGCTGCATGGCCTTTTTGGTGTTGTGGTGCCCTAAATGAGGCAAATCTATTATAATTTAATCAGCAAACTAAGTAGACCCTGATCAGATGGCTCCTATAGAAGTTGTCTGATCTGGGTCTACTCTGATTGCAAAGATGGGATAACTATAATCAGGTCTATATGTAATTCCATATTAAGCAAACAGAGCAGACCCAGATCAGACAGTTTCTGCAGGAGTCATCTGATCTCGTTCTTCTCTGTTTGCAGAGGCATCAAAGGTGTCTTTATCAGATAAAGGCTTACATTTACACTTGTAATGAAGCTACATAGATTTGTATATACATGTATCTCATGAAATAACAGAAACCTTTAGATACAATGCAGGTAAAAACTATTTTACATATTTCAATATTTTTTTTTCATTTTATATGATATAATCAGAGCCATAAACCTTTTTAGAATCAATTTCTTTATTATGACTGATTTCTCGTTTTGTGTGTTTATCCTTAGAATTTGAATGAGCCAGTTTTGCGGAGAATCCACATTGATAAAACAGCGAGACGTGTACGACAAGCACTTGGTAGCTTTAGCTGGGTATGTGCAATTGGTCATATTGTAGGTTTGCCTTTTGCTATTGAAGTTGAAGGGTAGCAAAAGATTAGGATTTAAGTTAACCTGCACTGAAAATCAGACAAGATGATAACGTTTTTGACGATAGGATACGAGGTATCGTCATTTACTTCAGTTCTCTGTGTACATATGTCTTCCATTCTCAATCAGATCCAAACTGTTTGCATATATAGTGATGAATTTCCTTATGCTATGGTTTTTATACGGCCGTCTTCAGACGGGACGTATTATGTGAAACCCTGCGGCGGGCGGGCGGATGTCGTCATGAAACTTCACATGTGCATTGATATCAATGACACGGGTTTTTCACCTTCTATAACAGAGGCCTGTAAAAGGCCCCTTCCCAATTGAAAATTTCTTTAAAATCATGCAGTTTTCCCAAAAATCCAAACTTACACCAGCTTTTTTGTTTCCCAAATCAGCAATTTTAGCGATAATTCTTCCCAAAATCAGCAGGCTAAGGCCCCTTCCCACTTAAGAGAGAAAAAGCCCTGAATGAGGGCAGGAACCCTGTTGAATATGGGCTTTACCAGACCAACATATTCTGTGAAACCGTGCGGCGGGCGGCAGGTGGGCGTCTCAATTCGTTTCTGGACGATAACTTTAGTTCTGTATGTCCGATCTTCATGAAACTTCACATGTGTATTGATATTAATGAGGGCAGGAACCATATTGAATATGGGCTTTGCCCGACCAAGGTCAATGTCATTTTTTCTGAAAATATATTGTTTTTCTGTAGAATTTTCCTGTTTCCGGACGATAGCTTTAGTTATGTATGTCCGATCTTCTTGAAACTTCACATGTGCATTGTATCAATGAGGGCAGGAACCCTGTTGAATATGGGCTTTACCAGACCAAGGTTAAGTTCACTTTTCCTAAAAATAGATTGTTTTTCAGTAGCATTTTTCCGTTTATGGGTGATAACTTTAGTTCTGTATTCCCGATCTTCATGAAACTCCACATGTGCATTGATATCAGTGAGGGCAGGAACCCTATCGAATATGGGCTTTGCCCGACCATGGTCAAGGTCATTTTTTTTAGAAAATCTATTGTTTTTCTGTAGAATTTTCCCATTTCCAAACGATAACTTCAGTTTTGTTTGTCCGATCTTCATGTAACTTCAAATGTACATTGATATCATTGAGGGCAGGAACCCTATTGATTATGGGCTTTGCCTGTACAAGGTCAATGTCATTTTTCCTAAAAATAGATTGTTTTTCAGTAGAATTTTTCCATTTCTGGATGATAACTTTAGTTCTGTATATCCAAACTTCACGACTTTTTACATGTGCATTGATATCGATGAGGGCAGGAACCCTATTGAATATGGGTTTAGCCCAACCAAGGTCAAGGTCACTTTCCCTAAAAATAGATCATTTTCCATAACATCTTTTTCGTTTAGGGACTTATATAGATTAAAGGTAAAAACATTATTAATTTCCATGAACTATTGATACCTGATATGGAGTAATGGTCTTTCAACTAAAGACATTTGACTGGCGTATTTTGTGACATTTTGGCACTCTTGTTAACCTTGTACTACATAAATACACCTTTCTACGCCTTTACAGTGTAGACCCAGATCAGATAGCTTCTGTAGGAGCCATCTGATGAGGGTCTACTCTGTTTGCTTATAATATAGATATGATTCTACAGTTTCTGCCATGACCAAAAATGCATGTGTCCATGTGCTATCATAACAATTAATCTTATTAATATTCATGACATCATTTATTTCTTACATGAATATTCATGGAGTAAAGGATTCAAGAGAGAATACAGGGTATATAATATACATACAATCACATCATTTTAGAAGTAAACATTGTTAAGATGGTTGTTTTGTATTTACCTTGAACTTTAGGACAACCAATTCCCCTCTCTAATGGATGTAAAGCGAATATTTTAAATTCAGTTTTGCACCTCATTTGATATAAATTTTTAACTCTTTGCACGCTTGCGGCGAAACTGTGATTACTTATGCAAACAGTTTGGATCCAGATGAGACGTTGCATAATGCGGCGTCTCATCAGGATCTAAACTGTTTGTCATCTTGATCATATTTTTGCCAAGAAATTAGAGAAAAGTTATTTTAAGAATTGAAGCAGATGACAATTGTTGCAGACGAAAAATTACTTAGCGTGCAAAGAGTTAAATGAAACAGGTGGAGTAGCACACTCTGCAGACTTTGCTCAAACTGCTCCAGATCAGATGGCGCCTATACGAACCTTCTGATGATAGTCAGCTCTGTTTGCTTAAGGAATAATATTGATCTGATTTTACAGTAATGCCTTTTTAGCTCACCAGAGCACAAAGTGCTCAGGGTGAGCTTTTGTGATCACCTGATGTCCGTCGTCGTGCGGTGTGCGTCGTCCGTCGTCAACAATTTGAACCTTTAAAAATCTTCTCCTCTGAATCTATAGGGTTCTCAGCTTTCATATTTGACACATAGCATCATGTGTAGGTCCTCTACAAAAGTTATATAAATTATGCCCCTGGGGTCAAAATTGGCCCCGCCCCAGGGGTGCATTGTTTTCTATAGAAACATGTAGTGAAATCTTTGAAAATCATCTCTTCTGAAACCGGAAAGTTTTCAACTTTCATATTTGGCACATAGCATCATGTTCAAGTCCTCTACAAAAGTTATATAAATTATGCCCCTTGGGTCAAAATTGGCCCTACCCCAGAGGTGGCCAGTTTCTTAGAGCAGGCTGCTGTTTCAGCTAATTCAAACTGACCATTATTTACTGGGAGACTGCTAGTACACACTCCAGATTTACACTCCAGAAAAATGCAGCTGCAATATTTTTCACTGTGCTCAATTAGCCTCACTGATGCCCAGGACCTCTTTGCTGTTTGATGTGTTGTAAACATCATGCAGGTTATTATGGAGGTCATTTGGTGGCTAGCATAATTTTCTCCAATCCCCTTTGCACTCTGAGCAATTACTGTCTGCAAATACTGTTATCTGCTGCAAAAGTTGTTTCCTTCCATATCTTTTAAAAAACAAATGTCATAGTGAAAGACAGTTTGGACCCTGATGAGATGCCAAGTTACTTTGTATCTCATCTGGATCCAGACTTGATCCAGACTGTTTGCAAAGGTTATTATAAATGCAAAAAAACAAACCCAAAGCAAGTACAATGTAGCTGGTGTAATATTAGCAGGCTAAAGATATAGGACCTTTGAAGAGTGAGTGACCAGCCATAAGCATATTGACTAGGGATAATTGCAGATCACTTATGCATATGGATGGGTTTTCTTGGTTCACTAAACTTTTATATAACCAGGGCTAAATGCTAGCTAACCCAAAGTAAATAGCAAGCTCATTTTGGCTAGCATTAAGTTTGCAACAAGCTTGCAGTTGCAAGCCAATTAAGGGAGACTGGCATATCTCTAGTTAAACATTTACTGGTGTCTATTTTTAGCATACATTTAAAGGTAGGTTATCTCCCTTTTTGATGGCTCCTTTGTTGGTAGTAGAGCAGACCCAAACAAAGAAAATTGTTATAGTTAGATGTCGCCTGTTGCACATTAATTAGGACAATTAACCCTTTACTCCATAAATAGGCCTTTCTACACCTTTGCAAACAGAGTGGACCCTGATTAGATGGCTTATGTTGTAGCCATCTGATCAATCTGCTGTTTGCTTATGATATGATATAGTGCAAATTGCATTACATTATTTTCATTTTGTGTACAATATACTTATAATATGTTTACTAACCCTTTCCCTCATGTTAACACCTTTTCGCACATTTGCAAACAGAGCAGACCCAGATCAGATGGCTCCTATAGCAGCTGTCTGATCAGGGTCCACTCTGTTTGTCAATGGAATTTGAAAGATGTTTCTTTACTTTCTAAAATGGCTACACTGTCCCACCTTCCATATTTCATTATAACTAGTTTGTCCATGAATATTCAGTAGGTATTTAAATTTTGAATAAACATAGAACAGGGGAAGGGTTGAAAATAAATTAAGATATGAATAATAATAACTCATGAAGGTGTAATGAAAATATCTGAAATTTTGAATATAAGTACATGTATAGATTAATTTATTCTTTTTGAAATTCAACCAATTTGCCCAGGGAGAGGGTTTACATATATACTTTTGTACATGCCCTTCTATAGATTGACATTGTTATATGTTTTCATTTTTATTAAAAAAAATTCACTTGAGGTCCTCTACAAAAGTTACATAAATTATGCCCCTTGGGTCAAAATTTGCCCGCCCCAGGGCCGGGTAGTTTTCTATAGAAACACATAGTGAAAACTTTGAAATTCTTCTCCTCTGATTGTCTGGTGAGCGATGTCGGGGCCTTTCAGGCCCTCTTGTTTACTAAAAATATGCCATTTTTAAAAATTCATCTAATTCATGTTAATGGTATCATTATTTCTTACATGAATATTCATGAAGTAATCGGTTAAATAGTTTGATTAATTAATGGTATGTTATATTGACAGGACACCAAGTTGATCCAGTGGTTACATGGTGTTTTGATTGACAACTTGAATGCGACTCTCCTCGCAGCTTACCTGGATGTTCTACAGACTCTTAAATCTAAGGTACACTACTGTTAACCCTTCCCTTCATATATACACCTTTTCACACATTTGCAAACAGAGTAGACCCAGATCAGACGGCTCCTGTAGGAGCCGTAGGAACCGTCTGATCAGGGTCTACTCTGTTTGCTTATGAAATAATATAGGTCTGACTCTAGAGTTTCTACCAATACCAAAAAGTCATGTATACCAATATAAAAAATTCAGCTACTAAACATTCATGACGTCTTTAATATTTTTACGAATACCGAACAGGGAAAGGGTTAAACCATTCATGATTGCTTTATAATCCTACCTCTGTATATCTTTGCAGACAGAGTAGATCCAGATCAGACAGCTTCTGCAGAAGCTGTCTACTGGAACTGTCTGATCAGGGTCTACTCTGTCTGTTTATATGTTACAGATTTAATTCTTGAATGTTTGCCATGTCAATAATTTCCTTATTTAATATTTTTGATACAGGAATTAAATTTATAAATATTCATATGGTTAAATAGTCATTCCACATGTAAAATGTTTTGACCTCAAAATGAATGTTATATCATTGTTGTATTATGTTATAGTATGTCATTACGCATCCAGCCCATGCTGCCTGCAAGCCCAAAGTCAAGGTCAAATGACTTAGGAATTTTACGGGCAGCTAGGCAAGCACCACAACGGGGGCATCGCTGTGTCTTACAGATACAATTTTCTTGTTGTTATATAAAACCAAACTTTTAAGTATGGCAAAGTAAGATTTGACTTTTATTGTTAATTCACAAGATGTGATGTTACCATCATTATCAATTTTCATCTTACTGTTAAGTTTGCCCACAGCTCGTCATCATTATTTAAAGTTAGAGTCCATTTTGCTTGTAGTGGTTAAATTTACCACAATCAGAGGGATAGTTAATATGTGGAAATTAAAACGTGTTACAGAATGGCTCCTTTGTTTCTCGTCCAAACCCCATGTTGTGCCTACTCTTAGTATTGTCTCTTCAAGATTATTCTTAACCCTTTCCCTCATGTAAACGTGTTTTCACGCATCTGCAAACAGAGTTGACCCAGATCAGACAGCTCCTAGAGGAGCAGTCTGATCAGGGTCTGCTCTGTTTGCTAATAGAATTTGATAGATCTTTTCTTTAGTTTCTAAAATGGCTACAATATTTCATTTTCCATATTTCATTAAAAATATTTTGTACAGGAATATTCAGTATGTTTTGAAATTTGTAACAAACATAGAACAGGGAAAGGGTTATGGGTGGTGACAACGCAGAGTATGGTGGAGAAATGACAGTCATAGTACAGTAAAATCTTGATTATTCAAATTTTTTGTGTTGAAGAATTTAGATCCTTTTAGGCAGGTGGCTGCTTAATGCATGGTGAAAGTCATGCAGAAAGCTCCTAGAGGAGATTTCTGCATGACTTTCACCATGCATTAAGCTGTCACCTGTCTTAAGGATGGATAATGATACGCATTTTAGTGGTCGAATAATTTGGATTTTACTGTATATGAATACACCCCTTTATCTGTAGCTCTGTAGGATTGAATGGTCATCATTTGATATGATCTGTGGTTGTTACAGATACCCAGTTTGATAGATCGTATGACAGCAGTGGTTGGTATGACACCTAGATCCCAAGCCCTGACTGGAGAGCAGCTACAGAACCTTATTAAGAGGCCCTGGGACCCTGTTTTAGGAGCCTACTCACAAAATAAACTGGTAGGTTTTTAACATACTACAGTATAACGGCGTTATTTCGACTCTCGTTTTTCCGAGATACCCGCTTATTCCGAGGGAATGTTGAGGTCCCGGCTCAAATTCTATCAAATCTCATTGAAAATACCTGCATTAATCCGAATAACGATAATCCGAACATTCGAGCATGTGTGCTGGTCCCGCGGATCATTCTGGTTTCCTTTATTGATTGTTTAATTCGAGCACGGTGTTTTCCCACCTCCGAGGTAATTATTCACACCTTCTCAATACGTTGTCGTGACCTTTTGAAAGATCCGTCTATGGGGCATTAGATCGTCCAAATGTGTGAATAACACATTCATTGAATGCAGACTTTACTTTGGTGTAAATAATGATGAGAATTTAATAGACTGAAGTCTTAATAAACAAAGAGTCACACTCATAATTTGCATACGTTCGCAAACGTGTAGTGATTTTTCGGTACCGCTGATTGTGTGCCATATAACGTCTTTCTGCTTTAAAGTTTGTAATAGTGCAGTGCTTTTCGTGTAGTGCTTTGAAATTCGCAATATTTTTGATCTCGTTCATGCAGACTCTTGCTACGAGAGATGAACGAGAATAACTATGTCAGACGAAAAAAGCCGAGTGTTCCGGTTATTAATTAATTTGGTCACTCACCCCGATTTCCTTACTACGAAACAGCACGGGAACGAAACGAAAATGTTTTTTGTGCACCCAACTCAGCACCAACAACTAAATTAATGTCGACAAATGGAAAAATATGCAAAATAAACGACATAACGCTATACGCTACGACTGTTCTAGGGATATGTCTAAATGGTTTGAAACAAGTTTTGAGTTTATTGTGAAGGGTCCATTGAACGGACCCATGAAAATTATACTGAAACTTCGGTCGCCGATGTGAATGGTGTTTTCTGTTATCACTTATATAAGGAAAGAATCGATGAATTATATATGCATTGAAGTTTATGATAATGTTAAAACAGTTTACTGTGAAGAAATACGCTTCCTCTCGCCGTCAAACAATGCTCTTGGAAATGACATAAAATGCTCTCGGTTCTTTCGAGCATCGCGATAATCCGAGGTTTTTGCCGATTCCTGATGGTGCTCGAAATATCGCCAATATACTGTACTTCAACCCTTACAATGTGGGAACCAAGTTAAATAGTATTTGCAGACATTGTACACTCTGATCAGAGGGCTTCTCAACTTATGAGAAATTGCCTCTCCAGAACCAGCATGAGACAGCCCAATGTCAAATCTGCAAGAGTCCATTTTAAAACTGAACCTTGTCTTATTGTAATAAACCCATTATACATGTATAACATGGATGCTCCTTTTCATTCTCTACCTTCCAGCGAAAACTTCCGGGGAATCCACTTATCTTAGTATCACCCAGTGGGCCTACAACAGGCATCAACACCCAGCAGACCAAGCGCCTGAGGTACTGGAACAGTCAGCTGTCCAGTCTGGGCAAGGTCATCCCAGTCACCATGCACACAGTGAATGGTGGAAGTGGTGTCAGCATTGCCCAGTGCCTAGAGCATATGATTGTTGCAGTCAAGACCAAAGTTACGGAGGTATCATGCCATAATATGACTTAACTCTTTTACCCTTTCCTTATGTAAGCACATTTTTATTGCTTTCGAAGAATGCAATATAGCGATCGGTCGTTTTTACGGCAAAGAGTTCACTATTTCTTGTGAACATGCGCAAGAGAAAATAGTTCTCTTCAATTCTAAACTAGTTTTGTTGTAAATTGTTCATTAATTTATTTACTTTTCATGCATTTAATAACACTTCGCTTTGTCAGATAACTTCTAGTCTACACAAGATCAACCTTTTAAAAGCTTGAATTATTGAATATACTCCCAAAAAACGCGAAAGAATATCGGTATGACTAAACACCGGATCTGACCAGATATGAAGTTCATATCCGCGGATATGAGTTGCGCAAGCTTGAAAATCAGCATTTATCATATACGCGTATATGAACCTCATTCCTGGTATTTAGTTAAACATTGTTTTCGCAACACGTTGGCGTTTCTACAGCAGCAATAGCTTGTCTGTAAATTATAAATTTCTTCTCCGCCGATAGCAAAGACTTCCCAACTAGAAAACCTGTTGTGTTTTTCATTGATCAATTACCTCTCCGCCGATAGGGAGGGAGAGGGATTTTTTTATATCGACACCGTGTACGTGATAAAACGCTAACCGCATTTCTATAAATCCGTCTAACCTAGAGATCCGAGTAATCCATATAGCGTTTATGAATCGCAGTGTCTGTACTTTCGCTTTCATACCAGCAGTACCACAACAATTTCTTTCTATTAGCGTAATTTTACTGATGAAACACGATAGAAATGCCAACTTCTCTTGCAGTGTTAACAGGCTAGTATGCGTATTACTCTCTACAATGGATTTAATTAGTTTCTCCACAAACCGAGATGGAACTTTCCATTCATGCCATTGTCATCGCAAAAATGCGAGACATACATGTAGGCTTCTTCATTTACAAAAAATGCCGATGATATCTTTATCTACCAAAAGTCCGATCATATTTGTCTTGGTTAATGGAATAGTTGAGATTTACTGTGATTTCTGATTTATAATGGGTTTTTATGAAATCTCATTGATGACGTGTTTACAATTTTAGTAATAGCCTAGAGTTGCAGACAAAACACACAAGAAAAACACCATTAAATTATCAGAACAGCATGAAATGCTTTTAATTGAATTGTACTGTCACTTGATAGAGAAAATATGAACATGTTAAATGTTATGTTGATATTTTCTGACCTTTTCCCCATAAGCATTCATTTCACGCTTATTTTTCCCCTCCGGTAAGGCCATGCCCTTTCCCTAAAATCAAAGAAAAAACCCTGGGAGATGTCATAGCAAAGAACATTTGACAACAAATTTGATATGAAATAGCCAGAGATGATATCATTCTCGGCCATCAATATCCTGATCTGATGGAAATGAAGTTATATTTTAAAAAGGTGTAAAACAGTGTCTACTCTGATCATGTATATTTACATGGGTTAGTCTCCGTTTGGCTATTTTGAATAGACCCAGTAATGATAGAACAATTATAGAATTCATTTGAAAATGATTTATCTGTAATCTTGAGTGTTAATAACAAAATGCTGTCAGTCCAAATTTCAAGAATAAATTGGAATATAAAAGTTGGGATTCATATAAGTTTATGATCAGTGGAATTCATGGTGGAGTTTTGATAGGATAAAACATCATATGGATTATTAGGAATTAACTGTACATTTGATATCATTATGAATCAACCAAGATTTTGGATTAATGTGTGTGTGTTTGCGTACATGTATATAAACCCGAACAAAATTTAACTAAAATTTCATACTACATTGTCTAAACAGTAGTTAAAATTATAGGATTCGTAATTAATAAGGAGGGTAGTGCTTTGAAATACACAACAGCATTTGATATTGCTTTGATATGAATTGAAAGATGGACACTGTCACTCAGCATTGCATTTCTGACTTGTTGAGGTCAAGGACTGTCTGAGTGTTACTAATAGCCACTTTGCTTATGGTTTGACTGTTGCTACAGTCTGTCATATTTTTAGTATTACATTAAACAATTCCAAGACGTCAAAAATGGTGATTAACATGTACAGCAACTTCTTCCCTTACACTTAACATCCTTATCAAACTCGAAAGCAATTATGGCTGTTCAGGCCTTTGATTATGCATCTGCAAACAGAGTAGACCCAGATCATACGGCTCCTATAGGAGCTGTTTGATCTGGGTCTGCTCTGTTTGCTTATGGTGTAATATAGATCAGATTCTACAGCTTCTGCCTGCTTCAAATTTTCCTGTATTCATATACCATTGTAAAAATTAATCTTAATAATATTCATGATGTCATTATTTCTTACATGAATGTTCATAAGGCAAAGGGGGGTTAAAGAATATCTGACAGAGAGCGGTGGTGATCTGACAGAGAGCGGTGGTGTTGTAGATTTTTAACCAATTTTATTGCAGAACCAAGCATTTTGCTAGTGTTTATCCAATTGACATACTTGTGTATTTGATATGTAAGTAATAGGATAATTTGATTTATATCAAAAAGGCTGCTTTAAAAATTTCATCTTTAATTTAATTCCTTTGAATGAGGGAAAAGAGTGTACTGGCATTTATAAACAGTGTAGCCCCAGATCAGAGGGTTCCTATATGAGCCCTCTGATCAGGGCCTGCACTGTTTGCCATTCAAATTCCGCTAGTAAGATTAAGCCTGTCGTACGGAACGGACTCTACGGTTAAACACTTTCAGGCCATTCTACTTTGAATATTCGACATTCAAAGTGTTAAATATGTTTGGTATTACAGTAGAATCCCTCTAATGCGACCACTTAATGACTAAACATGGGTTTCTTTATAAGCAGGTGGTTGCTTAATGCAGGACAAAAGCTACCACCTGCATCTAGCACCCAGAATTATACCTTTACCTTTAGTGATAGTTCTAGTTAATATCATTAGTTAGTACATGATTATTCATGAAGGAAAGGGTAGTTAACCCATTCCCTAATTAATATTTATGCATGAACTGATAACTTTATGAGTATTCTTTAACTTTATTTATTTAATGTTTATAATGTAAAATTTTGAAAGGAATTTTTGGCTTAGACAAAAACTGGAATCATATCAAAATAATTCCATAAGCAAACAGAGCAGACCCTGATCAGACGGTTCCTGCAAGAGCCAATGTAGGAGCCGTCTGATCTGGTCTACTCTGTTTGCAAATGCGTGAAAAAGCATTTATATGAAGGAAAAGGTTAACCTGGTAATAACGACATTACACTAATCTAGTATCGACCAGTGGATTCAGACTCTAACTGTATTTATGATATTTGTTTTTTAGCTCACCTGAGCCAAAGGCTCAAGGTGAGCTATTGTGACCGCCTGTCGTCCGTCGTCCGTCTGTCCGTCCGTCCGTCTGTCCGTCCGTCTGTCCGTTCACTTTTATTTCAAATGACTTCTTCTCCTAAACCACTGGGAGGATTTCAACCAAATTTCACAGAAATGTACCTTAGGGTGTCCTCTATCAGTTTTGTTAAAATCATGACCCCCGGGCAAAAAATGGCCCCGCCCCACTACTTTTACAGGGTTTTTTTTTAAATCTTTAAAAATCTTCTTCTCTGAAACCACAATTTCTAGAGCTTTGATATTTGGTATATAGCATCATCTAATGGTCCTTTACCAAGTTTGTTAAAATGATGACCCCCGGGCCAAAAATGGCCCTGCCCTTGGGCTTGTAGTTTTTACATAGACTTATATAGGGAAACCTTTAAAAATCTTTTTGTCTGAAACCACATAATCTAGAGCTAAGATATTTGGTATGAAGCATCACCTAATATACCACTATCAGGTGTGTTCAAATAATGACCCCTGGGCCAAAAATGGTCTCACCCTGGGGTTTTATGCTACTTAACATCTGAATCTGTAACACTTAAAAGGTAATTTCCTCACAGTTATTTCCCTTGTCCCATCAGCATAGCCATAAGGGACAAAGGGAGATAACTGCATTGGAGTTCTAGTGTCATTCTATTTATATCTATTTATGATAAAATGTTGAAGGTGAATCAGTGTAGCTGTTTTAGAAGGCATAGAAACAGATCTGTCAAATTCCATTAGCAAATAGCAGACACTGATCCTACAGGAGCCACCTTATCTGGGTCTACTCTGTTTGCAGATGCATGAAAACAAGTTTATATGAGGGAAATTAAGGGTTAAATGAACAACTCCAGATCCTTCAGTTCAAAGGTTACAGCACTGGGCAGTAAAATCTCTCCAGGTCAATGCATGACTCTTAACTCTTTGCATGCTAGTGGTGAAACTGTGATTACCTATGCAAACAGTTTGGATCCAGATGAGAGGCCGCATACTGCAGCGTCTCATCAGGATCCAAACTGTCTGTCATCTTAACCATATTTTTGCAATAAAAAGAAAGTAAGTTTAATTTAAGAATTGAAGCAGATGACAATAACTTTTTGTTGCAGACGAAACATTAAAGGCATTTTGACCCATTAACCCCAGTGTGTAGTGTTAGTGATAGCTAGATGTTACATGGTGTCTTCCAATGTCTCTCAAATTAGATGTGAGAGATATTGGAAAGTAACAATTCAGCCAATCAAGGAAAATGATCACCATCTAGACTTTTGATCTGGGTCCAAACCCAACTGATGTAAGTCATGGTAATGTTTAAGAAAACTGTGAAAACATGATTATGCAATGGCCCAACTGATATAAGTCATGGTAATTCTTAAGAAAACATGATAATGCATTTGCCCCCCTAACAATGATAGGTGTTAAAATTACTACTGCTGCCCAAAAAAGCATCTTAAATATAACATTTTTATATAAAATTTGATGACAACACATTAAAAAGTCCTAAAATGTCTGAATTTTGTATGATATTAATGAAATAACTGAGTAAATATAACTTAATTATAACAGTAGACGTAACGCTTCTCAATTTCAATTGTTAAAAATACTAATGACCAGTTTAATTGAATTATCATGAGATATTCACACCTAGATCTAGAATTATTTCTAAACACCTATTAACCCTTAACCTATTTGCTTTGACAAAAATTGATCTGGGACTACTCTTGTTTGCTAATGCTTAAAAAATTGTTATTGCCATAAATAGAAGTTTTAGCTTTGAAAAAAACTGTAAAATCAAATCTATATCTTGTTTCTTTTAGCTCAAGGGCCATTTTACCAACAGACCTATTGTACTCATGGGATGGAACATAGGTGCATTAGTGGCCTGTCATGTGAGTTATATAAACAAACATTTGAGCCCATGTCAAAAGAAAAGTGTTTATAAGGCTATGCAAGCAGTGTAGACTCAATCCAGTTATCACATCAGAAATATAACATCTGATCAATGTCTGCAACATTGTCAGGTTGAATAGTTAACCCTTCTCTTGCTGAATTTTAAAATACATTTCTCCTCCTTTACCCATGCCCTGTTGTATAAATTACATATATCTTCACTGTGTACAAGTATTTCGCTGTGCAATCACTGCTGTGGAGTGCACTGGTTGCACAATCAACTTGTAAATAGTGCAGACCCGGATGAGACAGCTCCTGCAGGAGCTGTCTCATCTGGGTCTTCACTATTTACAGGTAGGTATATTGATGTGAATAGCAAACGAAGGGTTAACTCTTTAAATGCAAGAAATGAGTGTACTAGCCTGTCTGTTGCAAATAGTGAAGACCCAGATGGGAGGGCTCCTGGATCAGCCTTCTGTTTAGGATCTGCACTGTTTGTCATTCAAAATCCTCTAGCGAATTAATTCCCATCAAACTGGGTAGATTCTATCGTTAAAAGGGATGGACCGTTTCCGCTTTCAGCCTACTTTCATAGAAACACTTTTTTCAAGCCTTAGCAAACGGAGTAGACCTCGATAAGACAGCTCTTGTAGGAGCCGTCTGATCAGGGACGGCTCTGTTTGCTTATGAAATTATAATACACCTGACTCTACAGTTTCTACAAATACCAAAAAGAAAGCCCTGTGTACATATACCATTATAAAAAGATTCAGGTAATAAATATTTATGATGGCATTAATTTTATATGAATATTCAACACGGAAAGGGTTAAATATTAGCATTCAAAGATTTAAGTTCTACAAGGACTTGTCAAAGTTTGATCAGGAATGGTCACAAAGATATGTTTTCTTGTGGTACAACTCAGTTTATGATTTAGAGACTGATTTAGAGACTGAGCTTGAACAGCCCACAATTACAGTCCACAATTACAGCCCACAATTACTCTCTTCACCCGAAATATATTGAGACCCAATCTCCTCTCTACTCTGGTATTTTATCCTTTACTCCATGAATATTCATGTAAGAATTAAAACATCATGAATATTAATTAGATTATTTTTTATAATGTCACATGAAACTAAAGGATGTTTGGCCACGGCAGAAACTGTAAGATTATAGCTATATCATATCATAAGCAAACAGAGTAGACCCTGATCAGATGGTTCCAACAGGAGCCGTCTGATCTGAGTCTACTCTGTTAGCGAAGATGTAGAAAGGCATATTTATTCAGTAAAGGGTTAAAACTGAATATGTCCATTTGGTGCCATTGATAACATTAAATCAAGACTGCCATAGTAGCAGATAGTGTCGACCCCAATCAAACTGCTCTTTAGGATTTGGGTCTACACTGTTTGCTGAGTTTGTCTGTCTAAATACTTTAATAGGACAATTAGGGTACCTTTCCTAATTAAAGTTTAAATGTTACATTTATGTATTAATAGTTTATTCTTTTATTTTACAACTGCATATTAAACTGAAGATATTACATTTTTAATAATTTTCTCCCATCATCAGTGATACATTTACACATAAATTTGATTTATATGAATTTTTTAAAGCTATTTTTTGTGAAATAAGTTATTGTCATCTGTGTCAATTATCAGTTGCAAATTAGTTGTTAAAAATGGATAAAAGTGTGCAACATGTTTTTTCCTGATGTTTTGTGCAGGTGGCGCTACAAGAGACTGTGTCGGCAGTTGTGTGTCTAGGTTTCCCATACTGGGGTGTTGGAGGTGCAAGAGGGGTAGGTTAAAAGTATCAATAAATGATTAGTTCTACCTTTATGGAAACTAAATGTCATTCAACAAAGTTTTTGTCATTTAGCCAGAAGGGTAAACTTTAGTGACTAGAATATACCTGTGCAAAATGTACAAATAAATATTAAACTAGGTAATGCCTAGTCTTGTTCTTCATAATTTTCATGTAAAGAGCCGGTTTTCACGCCTCAAGATCATGATTGGGGGCGTATTGTTTGTGGCCTGTCTTTTTGTCTATTTGTCACTGAAATTTTAACATTGACAATAACTTTTGAACTATTAGAGATACTTCATACTTTGCATAAATATTCATCTCATGCATCTGGTACCATGTCAAAGCTGGGTGAAATTTTAAGGTCACAGGCCAAATTACTCAAACTTTAACACTTCTGTTTGCTTTTGAAATAATATAGATATGACGCTACTGTTCATATGCTATTATATTAATGAATCTAATTAATATGCATGATGTTGTTATTTTTTACATGAAGGGTTAATATTGAAGATGCTGTTTAGTGTCAAATGGTATAGAACCAGATCAGATACAAAAACCTTTTCCAGGAAAGCATATCAGGGTCTATAACTTTTGCAAATACAGTAAAACCCCTCTAAACCAGATATTTAATCTAGTATAAATATTGGTTTTGGAGACAGGTAGCAGCTTAATGCAGGGTGAAAGTCATGCAGAAAGCTCCTCTAGGAGCTTTCTGCATGAATTCCACCCTGCATTAAGCAGCCTGAAAATACATAATTTCTTCTCCACTAGAATTCAGGTTTAGAGGGGTTTAACTGTATCTGAAAGTTATTACCACATGACAGGGCTCATATGATGACCTTCATACATATACATCAAGAACCCAACCTTAACGCTTGTAGAACTAGATCAGCTACTGCATTTAAAACATGGCATCTTATCATCGTCTGCACTGTTTGCCATGCAAGTCAGCTAACTGTATAGACTGGCAAATAGTGCAGAGACTGACCCAAAATGTGACAGCTGATCTGATTCTACACTGCATGCAATACTTTTAGGTTGGTATTTGTATAGTTGGATTTATATTTTTGTATTGACAGGTTTTATAGTTAACTTGTCTGATCTTGTTTTGTTTTTTGTCTATCAGGATGTTGACGATCCTCTCCTTGACAGTCATACACCATCCTTGTTTGTGATTGGTCAGCATGCCTCTACCTGCTCTATAGACGATATGGAGGACCTGAGGGAGAAAATGAAGGCAGAGAACAGTTTGCTGGTTGTAGGTGGCGCTGATGACCAACTGCGAGTGTCCAGGTCGAAGAAGAAGCAGGAAGGTATCAGTCAGGTGATGGCTGACAAAGCAATTCTGGTGAGCTCAAGTATTACACCTTATATACTTTAACCCTTTCCCTGCTCAATATTCATTAACCCTTTCCTCCATAAATATGCCTTTCTGTGTCTCTGTAAAAGTCACTTTTTGAAACCATTGTGATAAATAGAGCATTTGCTCCTATAGGAGCAAATGCTGTATTTATCACAATGGTTTCAAAACTACAAAATTCTAAAAAATTCCTTTTCTCTAGTTAATGCTCCTTTTGGGTAAATTTGTCAAAGAGGTTGGATCTAAAAATAGCCTATGAGGGAAGAGGTTAAGAAATAATGACATCATGAATATTTATTAGCTAAATTGTCATAATGTAAAATTTTCAAGGGAATTTTTTCTCTGACAAAAACTGTAGAATCAGATCTATATCATGTCATAAGGGCTATTCCAGGAAAATCTCCCTAGAAATCAAATCTCCCCCCCCCCCCCCCCAACCAACAGAATTAAAATTTCTTTTGCACCTCCTACCAAAGTAATTTTTCCTGGAATAGCCCTAAGCAAACTGAGCTCCTATAGGAGCTGTCAGATCTTGTTCTACTCTGTTAGCAAATGCGTGAAAAAACATTTAAATGAAGGAAAGTACAAGTGTTATGTAACCAGAGCAGTGTTTCTGCCAGCTCCGATATTTTGGGGGTCATGTTTGACCCATGTTTAAAAATCTGGGGGTCATTTGAAATTTTGGTGGGTCATACCCTAAAATTAAACTTTGACATGTATGATTTATGAAATGATGTTTGAAGTGTTTTTTAATATACTGTTCCTTAAAGTAGTGGCCTCCACAGCTGCCCTATGTTGATTTGAGGCTAAATCATAAATGTCAAACAAAGAGTTGAGTGGTGAAAGTTGGTGCAGCCATATTGTTAATGGATTGTCTTTCCCCTCATTTGTGCATACCTTACAAGTCAATTTATTACAGTCGTAAGAAAGCCATGATTTTTCATTCAGCCATTCCTGGTGAATTTCCCGTTTAGACAAATTAGGGTTGCTTTTTCAGACATGGTGACAGACTTTTCACTCACCGACTTTTCACTCGCCGAACTCGGCAAATTATCAGTTGAAGTAGATTTGGTTGGGGAACTAGCCCCCATTTCAGCGGGTAAATCATCTCTTTTTATCACAATAATTGTCTATGTGACAAGATGATTCTTCCCGAAAGAAGGCTGTCAAGGAGCAGATATTGTGTGTATTTCTTTTAGCGGAATATGACTGTATCAACACACTCGCCTAGGCGCTTATATGTCTTTGATAATGAATAAGCGTCTACTGACCCGGAACGAGTTGGGCACGACTAAAACCCGGTACAGTGGGACACGGAATTCGCGACTTTGAATAATTCGGCGACGAAAAATTCCTGCGTCAGAGAAAACGCAGTCCGAATTTCATTTCGTCAAGGCCGAAAAAAGTGCGCCAAAAACGCAGAAAACGCACTCTCGCGGAAACACTGCCAGAGACCAAATGTCCCATTGCCATCAATCTGTAAAGGAGAATATTCAATTTGGCACCATCTTGATAACTTTAAATTTGTTGACATAGTAGCAAGTAGTGTATACTCTGATCAAACTGCTGCATACAAAGTTGTTTGATCTGGGTCTGCACTAATTGCCTAAAATTGTTTGTCTAAATACTTAGGATGTCTACTATATTGAACATTGCTAGGTCATTTGAATCATGACTCATAGTGTTGCTTTTAAACAATTGACAATCTTATGGTCCATGCATCTATCTAGCCAGATTGCCCATCCTATGGTCCATACATCTATCTAGCCAGATTGTCCATCCTATGGTCCATGCATCTATCTAGCCAGATTTCCCATCCTATGGTCCATACATCTATCTAGTCAGATTGTCCACCCTATGGTCCATGCATCTATCTAGCCAGATTGACCATCCTATGGTCCATACATTTATCTAGCCAGATTGTCCATCCTATGGTCCATGCATCTATCTAGCCAGATTGCCCATCCTATGGTTCATGCATCTATCTATCCAGATTGTCCATCCTATGGTCCATGCATCTATCTAGACAGATTGTCCACCCTATGGTCCATGCATCTATCTAGCCAGATTGTCCATCCTATGGTCCATGCATCTATCTAGCCAGATTGTCCATCTTATGGTCATGCATCTATCTAGCCAGATTGTCCATCCTATGGTCCATGCATCTATCTAGCCAGATTGTCCATCCTATGGTCCATGCATCTATCTAGCCAGATTGTCCATCCTATGGTCCATCCATCTATCTAGTCAGATTGTCCACCCTATGGTCCATGCATCTATCTATCCAGATTGTCCATCCTATGGTCCATGCATCTATCTAACCAGATTGTCCATCCTATGGTCCATGCATCTATCTAGCTGAAATTGTATAATTTCAATATCTGTGAAAAGATTGATTCGAATTTTAACCTTTTACCGGATGAATATTCATCTAAGAAATAATAACATCATGAATATTAATTAGATTTATTCTTAAAATGTCTTATGAACACAGGAGTTTTTTACCGTGACAGAAACTGTAAACTCAGGTCTATAACCATGTTACAGGATGAAGTATCAGAGTTTCTTGGTGGCATCCTGTCTCAAGGGTTGATGATTCAGGAATCAGTGATTGTAGACTTGTCAGACCTCGAGGGTAGAAAACGCAGAAAGACTGGCCAGTCTGAGCCTGTGGATGAACTGGATGGCTTGGAACAAAGGGTCAGTGTGTCGGTCAGTATAGTTTTACTATTTACTCTTATAATTCAGATACATATAAGTAAAAGTATATACAGTGTAGCCTTTTTAACCACATTTTTGTTACAATAAACATATACTTTCCAGATTGGGAAATCTATTTATATGATATGTTCTTTTCAAAATTCTAATTTGCTCTTCAAAAACTTGTCTTTTGGATTTGCAGTAGTGGTGTGCTTTATACAAACAGAATAGATTCGCATCATGTGCATGTTAGTAATGGCATCCAGGGAAAACTGAATGTAGATAAAAAAAAAAACTATAGATAATATAACTTTATGATAGTGCTATATACATGTACTAGCATTGTTGCTATTTTGTAATATCTCATCAGGATCCAAACTGTTTGCCAATTGGACCATATTGTTTGCAAGGAAATGAGAGAAATTTTATTTTGAGAATGGCGACAATTTTTGCAGGTGAAAAATTGCTTCTCATGCAAAGAGATAAAGGTGGTATTACACTTTCTGTATTATACCTTGACCCAATTATTTCCAGTCACCTGTTACTCCCCAGAGCCTCACAATTGCTGAAGCCCTCAGAGCCCGGGCAGCGGCCAGTTCATCATCTGTAAATTCATTCCACAGCTATGGCTCTGTTATGACCTCTCCTGTCAGAGGTAAGACATGAATGCTAAAAACTAATGGTAGGCGTGTTAACCCTTTCCCTGTTCTATGTTTATTCCAAATTTCAATCCCAACTGAATATTCATGGACAAAATAGTTATAATGAAATATGGAAGGTGGAACATTGTAGCCATTTTAGAAACTAAAGAATCAGCTCTATCAAATTCCATTAGCAAACAGAGCAGACCCTGATCAGACGGCTCCTCTAGGAGCCGTCTGATCTGGGTCTACTCTGTTTGCAAATGCATGAAAACACGTTTATATGAGGGACAGGGTTAAACTTTAGCCCACTACTTGTGAATACTTTTTCAAACAATTTAACCCTTACAGTGCGGGACACGAGTCACTAATTCCTTTGCAAATAGTGTAGACACAGATGGAATAGTCCATTTGGAAATTCAGTGTTGTAAGTGTAACCATGTACCTGGTAAATATTCTTGTAAGAAATATTGACATCATTTATATTAATTAAATTAATTTAAATATTGACATATGAACACAGAACATTTGAGTATTAGTAGAAATTGTAAAATCAGAGGAGGCCTCCGTGGCCGAGTGGCTATGGTCTTCGACTGACAATCGCTTTGCCCCTCACTGCTGTGGGTCCGAATCCCGATCTGAGCATTTGGATTTTTCATGTGAGGAAGCCTTCCAGCTGGCTTGTGGTAGGTCGGTGGTTCTACTTGGATGTTTTTCTGTGCACGAAACAATGCAATTTGTTCCGCGCACAAAAGAACATCTGGGGTCTTCCTTCACCTGTTATTAGCTGGACATCGTGATATGAATGAAAAACTGTTAAAACGATGTAAAAATCAGAAACATTACGTAAAATCAGATCTATTTATACCATGGGCAAACAGAACAGTCCCTTATCAAATGGTTTCTATATGAACCCTCTGATCTCAATCTACTCTGTTTGCAAAGGCGTAAAAAGGACTTTATATAAAGGAAAAGGTTATTTCTCAATTATGTTTGGAAAGAAAATATAGCTACTTGTTCTGCTATTTAGAGTGGTTTTTGAACAAAATAACATTACTGAGCGTCTTAAAGGTTAATGCTTAATTTTTATGCCCCGTTGACGATAGTCAAGGGGCATTATGTTTTGCACATGTCCATTCGTCCGTCTGTCACGCTTTTAGGTGCAGTTGGTTGTCACAGTTTTTCAAGTGTTATAAGTCTGTAATTTCTATACTTATACACATGAAACTTCAAATATACATCAATTACTATCTGTGCTATCATTTGGCACCCCACCCATGCTGCCTGCAAGCCCAAGGTCGAGGTCAAATGACTTGGAAATTTTACGCGCAGTTATCACATTTACGTGCAGTTTTTTGTCACAGTTTTTTATTGTCTTATATCTTCCTAACCACCATAGCTATTGCCATGGAATTGCATATACACATTAAACACCATCCATACTTACATTGCGCACCCAGCCCATGCTGCCCGCAAGCCCAAGGTCAAGGTCAAATGACTTGGAAATTTTACATGCAGTTGGCTGTCACAGTTTTTTCATCATCTTATATCTCCCTAACTACTGTAGCTATTCGCATGGAATTGCATATACACATTAAATACCATCTATATCTTCATTGCACACCCAACCCATGTTTCCCACAAGCCCAATGTCAAGGTCAAATGACTTAGAAATTTTATGTGCAGTTGGTTGTCACATTTACGTGCAGTTGGTTGTCACAGTTTTTTCATCGTCTTATATCTCCCTAACCACTGTAGCTATTCACATGGAATTGCATATACACATTAAATATCATTTATACTTTCATTGCACACCCACCCATGCTGTCCGAAAGCCCAATGTCAAGGTCAAATGACTTATAAATTTTACATGCAGTCGGTTGTCACAGTTTTTTCATTGTCTTATATCTCACTAACTGCTATAGCTATTGGCATGAAATTGCATATACACATTAAACACCATCCATACTTTCATTACGCACCCGGCCCATGCTGCCCGCAAGCCCAAGGTCAAGGTCAAATGAATTAGGAATTTTATGTGCAGTTGGTTGTCACAGTTTTTTCATCGTCTTATATCTCACTAACCGCTATAGCTATTAGCATCGAATTGCATATACAAATTAAACTCCATCCATACTTTCATTACGCATCTGGCCCATGCTGCCCGCAAGTCCAAGGTCAAGATCAAATGACTTAGGAATTTTATGTGCCTACACGGGGGCATCGCTGTGTCTTACAGACACAATTTTCTAGTTTCTTTTTTTTTTATGCCTTTTATTGAAGAGTTCTGTTAACAGTTACTTTTTTTTGTACACAATAAAACCCCTCTAAAAAAAATTGTACACAATAAAACCCCTCTAAAGCGACCACATTATTTATTAACATAGGTGTCTTTAAAATGTTATTTATTGACAGTGGTGTCTTTGAAATTGGTGGTGCTTAATGCAGGGCAAAATTTCTCCTGCATTAAGCTCCCACCTGGTTGTATAAGAGGTATCAACATGAAACTTCATAGGTTGGTAGATCTCTTTGAGGAGAAATGTATGCAGTGGACAAGCACCAAATCAGGTGATGCACACAGCTCTTGTTATTTACATTAGTATTGACTAGGGAGGGGGTTAAATGAATTTCACCAAAGACAGCAATCTTTTTCTGTATTACACTCCTTGTCTTATGCTGATCTGTTCTTGCATAGATTAATAAATAATGAATCGTTTATTGTATAAAACAGTATAATGACATCATGGAGTGGTTCAGATTCAGTTTAACCCTTTACTCCATGAATATTTGTGTAAGAAATAATGACATCATGAATATTAATTAGATTCATTCATTGTCATAATAGCACATTGAGATGGGAAGTTTTGGCCATGGCAGAATTGTAAAATCCTGTCTATATTATAAGCAAACAGAGCTGACCCTGATCAGACAGCTCCTACAGGAGCTGTCTGTCCTGGGTCTTCTCTGTTTGCAAAGGCCTAGAAAGGTGTATTTATGGAGTGTTCCCGATTCAGTTTAAGCCTGTCTTTGCATGAGTGAATAATTTCTTCTTCTCTGTATTCTTGCAAAATGCATGAATCTGATCTGCATTTTGACTTACTTTATGAATAGATCAGGTAAAAAGTAAATATTCTTCGAGAAATGAATGTCAGTATGCAGCAGATTCTGTCTATTCTGGTGTCGATGTTTGTTTGTACGGTGTAATTGCATAGATACAGTAAAATGGCGATAATCCAAGGACCGTCGGGAACTGAGAAAATGCTCGGATTACCGCTACCCTCAGATTATCCATGTATATCTGTCTACCTGTCAGTCTGTTTTTAACACACCAGCCAGCAGGTTAAATCAGTGTTTTTCAAATCAGTGTATTTCAAACAGTGTTGTTTGTCATATTTTGTTGTAACTGTGTACCTGGTATTATTTGTTTTAGTGAAGAGGAAGTACACAAAGCGTAAGGGTGTAACTAAACCAGCTCCAGTGCCCAGGAAGAGGTTCAGATCTACACCCACCCCACCTGTTGCAAGCCCGGTAACAAATGTCCCATCGCCTTTGTCAGCAGGACCAATAACAAGTGTTGCAGGTAGGGACACATAGTAAAAAATAAAAATAGCAGAGCTAATGCTCCATATAGGATCGCTATCAACCACATTTTGCTGAACAGACTAAATATGAAACAGTTTAGGCTAAAACCACTTACTCTGTGAATAGTCATTTAACTCATTCTCTCCTACTGATGCATTTTTGCGCCTGTGTAAAACTCATGTTTTGAAACCATTGTGATAAATAGAGCATTTGCTCCATAGGAGCAAATGCTCTATTTATCACAATGGTTTCTAAACTACACAATTCTAATATTCTCCTTTTCTATAATTAATGCTCCTTTTTGGTAGATTTGATTAATTCAAAGAGGTTGGGTCTAAAAATAGTCTAGGAGGGAATGAGTTTAGAAATGATATACATGTGTTTATGATTCTTTATTAGTGTAATATTTGCAATGGCTTATGCACAATAAAAGTTTTGACTCTGGTAAAATCTGTAGAATTAGATCTACAGTAAAACCTCTCTATAACGACCACTTAATTGTGTTAATTAGTTGATATTTTGGGCAGGTGGCTGCTTAAAGCAAGGTGAAAGTAAATCAGAACGCTCCTATAGGAGCGTTCTGTTTTACTTTTACCTTGCTTTAAGCAACCACCTGCCTTTAACATAAATTACTTGATGTAATTAAGTGGTCATTTTAGAGAGGTTTTACTGTATATCATTCCATAAGCAAATAGAGCAGACCCTGATCAGATTTGCTCCTGTAGGATCCATCTGATCTGGGTCTACACTGTTTGCAAAGGCAAGATAAGGCATATCTATCAAGTTAGGGCTAGACAGACTTGGTCTCAACAAATATATAGAACCTGTACTCTTTCAGAGCAATATAAAAAAGAAACCTTTCGCTTGTTGAGTGAATTTATATTTTTAGCTAGTCTGTTTTTCAAAGAAAAAAGTATGAGCTATTGCCAGAACTACGGCACCCACATTGTTGTGTCATTGTCGTTAGGAAATTATTAGTATCATTTGGACATTACTTCTTTACTATTCATGCAAATTTTATGACACTTCACACACTTGTTCATCGTCAAAAGGGCTACAATCGAACAGATGAGCATTTGCACTGGCATGTAGTGCTCTTGTTTAATACACAATGTACATGTATGCATTTAACATTCAATTTATCTACAAGTGCCGCCAGCAAAAGACTGAGTGACTCAACATCTCATCTGGATCTAAAGTGATTGCACAGGTTGCATATATTTGCCATTGAGTACTAAAGGATAATTACTTCCAGTATTTGTCTTGTAGTTTTACTGAACCTTTTCCCTCGTATAAACGCGTTTTCACGCATTTGCAAACAGAGTAGAGCCAGATCAGATGGCTCCTGTAGGAGCTGTCTGATCAGGGAAAGGGTTAACTCTTTGCACACTAGTAGCCAAATTGTGAAATGCAAATGGTTTGGATCCAGATGAGACACCACATTACGCAGCTTCTCAACAGGATTCAACTTTTTGACACTTTGACAATATTTATCAGGGGTGAGAATTTTCCGCGGAATTCCGCGGATTTCGTTTCTCTCAGGGCCGTTTTTGAGATCGATGTAAATCCGTTGAGAAATTTGAGGGGGGGGGGGGGGTTATGGCGAATAATTCAGGAAATTATTATTTGCCGATATATTCTTTCACTATTCCAAGTAAATCCGCGTTAACAACGTTTATATCACGTTAACAGCGAGATTTCGGTTCAGCTAATCGAATAACGAGACTCTTGTCCTACAGCCAATCAAAACGCTCGTATTATGCAGTGTTCGTTCAACATTTCCAAGATGGCGTCCGTGATATGAAATTCTGTATCTGTACTGTCAATTAATCTGAATTTAAGACAAAAATAAGAAGCATAGGCAGAGATTACGATAACAGTGTAGAAAACAAGTTCTACCCAAGATGGCTAGAGAAAGAAATTACGTTGACATTTGGTACAGAAACAAGAAATGTGATAATTGGCGACGATTTCTTGAAACTGAAAGTAAACTTCGGACGAGGGAACCTTGTGTAAACTTTGTTCCAAACAAATGAATTACGGCAAACGCGACTACGTAGCATATAAGAACCTTCTGAAAAGCATTAAACATGTCCAGTTATTGAAACAGCGGATTTCCAGTCACAGGTAAAAACCTGTAATGTCAAGTATTCACCAGAAAGTTGTCTGTCAATAGCTATTCATAGGTAATGTTAAAGGAACTGGTCAAGATGTATCGATTCAGAAAAGTTATATTTTGTTTTTAATAAACCAGTTTAATGAATTAGAAGATGGTTTATTGACATAAAAAAGTAATCAGAATCAGAGTTTGAATGTGAACTTTGTCTAGAAATTGTGACTGTAATGTGAACTTTGGTGAATTTTGTCTAGAAAGTTAACTGTTACAATACCATGCCAACTTTAAATCAAATTTTGTATCTTTATCTGTGATCACAGAGTTCCATTTGATTTCATTTTTAAAACGTGTGAGTTTTAATTGCTTGTGTTTGACAAGAAATTAATCTGGCAATGTTGAATGGATCCAATAATAAACTGAATGTAAATTGTATGGACATGTTCTACAACTGGTTTGTTTGAAACACAGCTCATCGTGTATGACATGCAACTCAAGTATAATTGTAAAAAAACACATGAATGACAGACCCAAGTGAAAATGCAGGAGAAGGCTCCTGAAGTGCTCAGGAAAGCTATATTTCATTTTGCTTCGGGGGGCTTTGCCCCCCTGAGCCCCCCACATGGGCGCTGCCCATGTCCCGCAAGGGGCCTAGGCGGCCCCCTTGACCCCTGCCAATTTTACTCTTTTTTCACCAACGGCCATTCTCAACCCTGATTTATGCAAAGAAATGAGAAAAAATAAGAATTAAAGCAGATGACAATTGTTGCAGACGAAATACTTAGTGTGAAGTGAGTTAAATGGTTCTGTACATGATTAGGCTGATTTTATTACCAAAAGAAGAAATATTTGAATTGTATTGTAAAACTCACTATTAAAACAGTGAAATTTCTTTTTTCATGTTTTGCCAGTTTAACTCTTTACCTGATAGAGATGCTACCTTTGCAAACAAAGTAGACACAGATCAGACAGATCCTGTAGGAGGTGTTGAGTGGGTCTGCTCTGTTTACTTACAGAATTATGTAGGTCTAATTTTACAGTTTCTACCAAAGCCAAAAAGACGTATGAGCACACATTATTAAAGTTTGTCTATTAAATATTCATCATGTCATAATGTCTTACATGAATATTCATCAGATAAAGGATAGCTAGTGTAAAACAAAAATCCTAATATTTATATATAGTTTTATAAATAAAGCCATTTTCCAGAATCACCCAATGTATTAGAACGGGTATATTTAAGTTTTGGCCCTGGTGAAAACAGTAGTATTAGTTCTATGTAATCCCATGAGCAAACAGAGCAGACCCCGATTTGACGGATCCTACAGGAGCTTCTGATATGGTTCTACTGTGTTTGTGAAGGTGTCAAAGGGTGTATTGCTTTTGGACACTTTGAAAAACCATAAAGGGGATTTTGAACACCTTGGAAAATAATTTTGGGGCATATAGACAAATTTTTACCAAGGGCCCTTTTTTGTCAAGGTGCATTTGTCCCACACTCAAGATGAATACAATGGAACCTATCTTAAACCCATTACCTCATAGGCTATTTTTAGATCCAACCTCTTTGAACTACCGAAAAGGAGCATTTACTAGAGAAATGGAAAGTTTTGGAATTGTGTAGTTCTGAAACCATTGGAAACCTATGGAGCAAATGCTCTATTTATCACAATGGTTTCAAATAGTGACCTTTACAGAGGCGTCAAAAGGCGTCAATATGAGGGAATGGGTTAAGCGGTCATTCATTTATTGAACATACAAGTCTTAAAAATTGAAATACAGGTGGTTGCTTAATCCAGGGCAAAAGCAATGCAGAAAACTCCTATACGAGCTTGCTGCATTACTTTTGACCTGCATTAAGCTACCACCTGCCTTACAGGTCTACAATCAGACTTAAGCTACCACCTGCCTTACAGGTCTACAATCAGACTTCTTTTTGATGGCCACTTAAGACAGGTTCTTCTGTACACCTAAATTGGATATACTCTCAATAATAACTAAGCATCTTTATTTGCAGGTGTGACAGACCTGAGTGGTTTATTTAAGCCTGGCATGCTCTCACAGTTCAAGGTGGTTACAGATGAGAATGGTCAGAAGAAAGCTACCTTCTCCACTGCAGCCCCAACAGTGCGACCACCATCAACAGTCCCAGGCCTGCCCTCGCAGGCTTTACTTGGCAATCTGGAAGAGCCCTTGATTGCCTATAACCTCAAGGAGTATGCCAAAAAGTTTGGACAACCCACAGCTGAGGGAGAGAACAAAAAGGTCAATATCTCAATAGAAGGACTTCTTCAGTCACCAACTCCTAGCTTAATCAAAGGACAAACTGGAAGTTCGTCGACTTCCAGCAGTCCATCTTTGGTGCAGTTCAGCAGGCAGGTACCATCTGTACACCTAACAACTGCTTCCACGGTGGCCTCTCAAATTCATCAACTTCTGTCAAGTTTTTCAAGACCATCTGGCATGGGCATAACACCGATAACTGTCTCCAGTCTGTCAACACCATCACCGACCTTCCCCACCCATCAGACTAGTATTAGAACTGTCACTGGCAATTCAACGACATTGACACAGCATCAGAATAATCAGTCTATTTCTTCATTACATCCAACTGCAAGTAGCCAGTCAGGCACTTTGTCACAGGCACAGCTTAGCCAATCAGGATCACCTTTACAAAATAGTGTACCAACTCTTATGAGTTCATTAGCAAAGACAACAGGATATAATGTGGGAAATGTCATAAAAATTATCACATCTACTAGTGCATCAAGTGAACCGGGACATCAGACAAGGACTGATGAAAGGAAACATGGTGTTCAGAAACTTGATTTCAATGAGTTGGTCACAAGTACTGGTACTGTCCCAACCTTGGCAGCATCCGGGCTGCAAATGAGTGTAGAACAAGCAAGTCATATTGGAAACAAAGACCCTGAAACTGTGGATGTCTCTGATGACTATACCAATAAATTCATGGATCCACTGTCACAAATAATGTCTGCCAGTCCTGTTGTGGGGACAAGTGCACAGACGGTAGCAACACTTTCAAGAACCAGCACAGGAACAGTAACAACATCAGCCGCTGGTCTGCACACAGAAAAGACAGTATCTTATAATGAGAACCGTGTAGGCCAGGAGATCGAAACCCTTGGCAAAGTGTCATCCTTGCTAGAGTCGAGCCCAATCACTGAGCGACCTGTGTCAGTCTCAGTTCCAGCCAGTACACTTGGTGTAGTAGCCACCAGGGCTCATTCAATCGGCTCTGTCAGTGTGACTGTTGTTACCGCGTCGCAAAGGCTGGCTACAAGCAAGGCCCCTCCAAGCATTTCCACGACATACACAGCCACGCCAAAGCCATCACTTGGCACATTAGCTACCACTAGAACTCGAAGAATTAGAACGCCCAAGCAGTATGATCTTTAACTCTTTACTCTATAAATACGACTTTCTACCCCTATGCAAACAGAGTAGACCCAGATCAGAATGCCCCTACAGGAGCCGTCTGATCAGGGTCTGCACTGTTTTCTTATGACATAATAAAGATATGATTCTACAGTTTCTGCCAAGGACAAACATGTTTGCATTTTTTATTATAACAATGAATCTAATTAAATTTCATGATGTTATTTTCTTACATGAATATTCATGGAGGAAAGGGTTAAGGCTTTGGTAGAGAGTTAATCTTTACGCCATAGAAATGACTTTTGACACGATCAGAGTTAATCTTTACTCCATAGAAATGACTTTTGACACGATCAGAGTTAATCTTTACTCCATAGAAATGACTTTTGACACGATCAGAGTTAACCTTTACTCCATAGAAATGACTTTTGACACGATCAGAGTTAACCTTTACTCCATAGAAATGACTTTTGACACGATCAGAGTTAATCTTTACTCCATAGAAATGACTTTTGACACGATCAGAGTTAACCTTTACTCCATAGAAATGACTTTTGACACGATCAGAGTTAATCTTTACTCCATAGAAATGACTTTTGACACGATCAGAGTTAACCTTTACTCCATAGAAATGACTTTTGACACGATCAGAGTTAATCTTTACTCCATAGAAATGACTTTTGACACGATCAGAGTTAACCTTTACTCCATAGAAATGACTTTTGACACGATCAGAGTTAATCTTTACTCCATAGAAATGACTTTTGACACGATCAGAGTTAATCTTTACTCCATATAAATGACTTTTGACACGATCAGAGTTAACCTTTACTCCATATAAATGACTTTTGACACCATCAGAGTTAATCTTTACTCCATATAAATGACTTTTGACACGATCAGAGTTAACCTTTACTCCATATAAATGACTTTTGACACCATCAGAGTTAATCTTTACTCCATATAATGACTTTTGACACCATCAGAGTTAACCTTTACTCCATATAAATGACTTTTGACACCATCAGAGTTAATCTTTACTCCATATAATGACTTTTGACACCATCAGAGTTAATCTTTACTCCATATAAATGACTTTTGACACCAGAGTTAACCTTTACTCCATAGAAATGACTTTTGACACGATCAGAGTTAATCTTTACGCCATAGAAATGACTTTTGACACGATCAGAGTTAATCTTTACTAAATAGAGATGACTGTTGGCATGTTCCTTTTGGCACCTTTGCAAACAGAGTAGATCCAGATCAGACAGATTCTGATCACGATCTACTTTGTTTGCTTATAGAATAATTTTATTATAGATCTGATTCTTCAGTTTGTTATGATCAAAAGATCCTGTGCTCATGATGCAATTAGAAAACTGCAGCTAATTATTAATCATAGTCATTACTTTTGACGTGAATATGCATGGAGTAAAGGGCTAGATTTGTCCAAAGTTGACTTCAATTATGTACGCAAGTGATGTTAAATTTGTTATTGTTTATTTACATGTACATTCATTTTTATGCGATAGATCTGTTTCAACTCCATTATATATACTGAATCAGTAAATTCTCAATTATATGTTGTTGTTGATCTTTAAAAACCCTAAAACAAAGATTGCTGTAGAATTTCTCTAGTGCAAATTTCAAGAAATCTTGTTTTCACGCATTTGCAAACCGAGTAGACCCAGATCAGACAGCTCCTGTAGGAGCTATCTGATCTGGGTCTGCTCTGTTTGCTGATGGAATTTGATAATTCTGTTTCTTTAGTTTCTAAAATGGCTACAATATTCCACCTTCAATATTCCATTATAGATATTTTGGCCATGAATATCCAGTAGGTATTGACATTTGAAATACACATAGAACAGGGAAAGGGTTAACCCATAATGCCTTTGCAAACAGAGTCGATCCAGATCGGAAAGCTCCTGTAAGAGCTGTCAGATTAGGGTCTTCTGTATTTACTTATGGAATTACTTATGTAGATATTATCCTACGTCTTTTGTCTAGGCCTAAAATTCCTTTGAAAATTTACATGGTTAAATTAAGTTGATGAATATTGATGGAATAATAAATTAACGCATATAATTATGTTCATTAGGTAAAAAGTTAATGCAGGTTGATAGTAATGCAGAAAGCTCTATTAGAGAAAGCTGCAGAAAACTTTATCATCCTGCATAAACCCTTCCCCGTCTGTAAAAAAAAGTGCCCAGCACGAACAGGCGACTAAATGGAATTATGAAATATTTTTGGCTCTTGGGAGGAGCAGTCATGTCTGTAATGTTGAAGAAGTGAAAGTTTCCTTGTTTGGGCAATGCAAATTGTATATACTGGTCGATTAAGAATCCTATTTATGTCGAGGAAAATCTAGAGAACCCTGGTCAGGACCACTTTCGACCCCAGGATCATGATTAACCCTTCTCTCGCTGAATTTTAAAACACATTTCTCCTTCTTTACCCATGCCCTGTTGTATAGTTACATATATCTTCACTGTGTACAAGTATTTCGCTATGCAATCACTGCTGTGGAATGCACTTGTTGCACAATCAACTTGTAAATAGTGCAGACCCTGATGAGACAGCTCCTGCAGGAGCTGTCTCATCTGGGTCTTCACTATTTACAGGTAGGTATATTGACGTGAATAGCAAGCGAAGGGTTAAATTATCTTTGTAAAGGACTAGAAGACAGTGCTATGCAAACTATCGTAGCTTTAGTCCTTATGGTTATGTAATATATTTATGTCTCTCCCCCCCCCCACCCCACAAAAAAACGAAGTGTGGGAGGGGGGATACCGGTATTCTGTTACTCCGTTTATTATTATAATTATTATTATTACTATTTCTTCCGATTCTTATTCTTGCTCTTATTCTTCTTCCGTCGTGAACTTGTACGACACATTTCTTGGTAATTGTCTGATTCTTATGAAACTTTACATGAACATTACTGGTTATGTGCAGATGTGCATTTAACTTTTGGTTTTTAAAATGTTGCCATAGTAACCGAATGGTGGGCTCTGATTGGTCGAAATTGAGATATTGTTGAAAATTGGTATGATGGGGTATTTGGGTGCCCTGAACTCAGTTGGTGTTTCGAAAGTTGTTACCATGGTAACGGAGTGGTGGTATTCTGATCGATCGAAAGTTAGATATTAGATTTTCCTGAAAGTTAGTAAGTAGGGGTATATGGGTACCCCGAACCTAATGGCAGATGTTTCCAAAGTTGGTTGCCATGGTAATCCAGTGATAGTCTGTGATTGGTGAATACATGTATATTTAGATATTTTGCTCATCAATTCCTGTTGTCCATTTCGTTTGGGGTACATTCTGTAGCAGATTCCGTTACAATTAGATCTTGGTTTTAAACATTTTCCTGTCTGTGTAAAACTAGGAACATATAGAGTGGAGCCACAATTGACTCCAGGATCATGATGTGAACAATCATGGTCGAGGACAACAAGTCATAGCTACAGGTAAAAAATATAACCTCTATGCCTTGTGAGTTTGGAGAAGAAGATTAAAGATTTCCTACACAAAATATCAGAATACATACCTCCTACTCAAGACTCATCCAAATACATTTTAGCTCACCAGAGCACTTTTGTGCTCAGGGTGAGCTTTTGTGATCGCCTGATGTCCGTCGTGCGTCGGGCGTCAACAATTTCAACCTTTAAAAATCTTCTCCTCTGAATCTACAGGGTTCTCAGCTTTCATCTTTGGTACATAGCATCATCTGTAGGTCCTCTACAAAAGTTATATAAATTATGCCCCTGGGGTCAATATTGGCCCTGCCCAAGGGGTTTTCAGTTTTCAATAGAAACATATAGTGAAAACTTTGAAATTCTTCTCCTCTCAAACTAGAAGGTTCTCAGCTTTCATATTTGGCACATAGCTTTAACTTCAGGTCTTCTACAAAAGTTATATAAATTACGCCCCTAGGGTCAAAACTACATGTCCCAGAGCTTAGATATTTGTTGTATAGATTAACTTAGCATACCTTTATGAGTTTTGTTAATATCATAGTTCTGAGGTTAAAATTGGCCCTGCCATCAGAAACTACAGTCTAAAGGTTATACAGGTTAAAGTTTTCCCCATCATAATTCAGAGATAAGCCAGTGCTCTGATAGGACTAGCTGGTCAGTGGGAGTGTATTGGTAATCACCCTTAGCCTGATCAGTAGAGTAGAAATTGTGTTTAGACAAATTACACACACTCATTTTAGATTGAGAAAACTATGTGGATAATACCGGTACTCAAAATGCAGAAAGCTCTTAAAGCTTTTTTTCCATATCTATGCCCTGCATTAAGCTGCCAGCTATCAATATATCGTTTCAAATGACTTTGATGTGGTAGCCATTACGGAAACCTGGCTCGGTAGTTCTGTAGACAAATCGTGTTTAAACGAACTGGTTCCTACTCATTACAAAATCGGACATGTCCCTCGCTGCAATGGCAACCGTGGCGGTGGGGTAGCAGTCATATATAAGGCTTCAATAGGACTCCGCCTCCATACATCAACAAGAGATAATGATTTCTCAAACTTTGAGTACATGGACTGCACTTTAAGTATCCGAGATTTCACTCTGCGTCTAGTAGTTGTTTACAGACCGCCACCATCACGTGCAAATGGTCTAAAAACTGGGGATTTTCTTGAGAATGAGTGGCCATCTTTCTTATCTAAAATTGCCACCACCGATAGACCGGTCGTCATTGTAGGGGATTTAAACATCCACCTTGACATTCCAAATGACAGAAACACTGCTAACTTTGTTAGTACACTCGAATCATTTGGACTGCAACAACATGTGAGTGAAGCCACTCATATAGGGGGACATACCCTTGATGTTGTTATTACACGGGACGGTGATGACTGTGTGTCAAACATTGAAGTCACAGATCCTGGACTGTCCGACAGTAGTGGTAAAGTTTCGCGAGATCATTTTTCCGTAACTTTCGAGGCAAAGGCCGCGAAACCCCCAACAGTGAGGAAAACTGTTTCATTTCGGAAACTTAGGGCAATTAATATAGAATCATTCAAAAGAGATCTCGTAAACTCGGAACCCATCGAATCGAGTATGCAGACGACAGATGTTGATGAGCTGGTTAAGTCATATACACAAACACTGGCGGCACTTGTCAATAAACATGCACCACTGTGTACAAAAACCATAACGCTCAGACCATCATGCCCTTGGTATACCCAGGAACTGCATGATGCTAAACATGTAAGGCGCAAGTTGGAACGGAACTGGAAAAAGTCCAGACTCACAATAGACCATCAGCTATACAGAGAACAGTGTGTCAAAGTCAACAGGCTACTAATTAAGTCAAAGATTGATTTTTACTCAGAGAAAGTTGAAGCATGCCAGGCAGACTCAAAAAGTCTTTTCAGAGTCACTAAGCATCTGCTAGGTTCAACTAGTGACATCTCATTGCCTAAGACTTCGTCCTCGAAGCATCTTGCACAAGAATTCAGTGACTTTTTCGTTGACAAAGTGGACAAAATACGTGCTGATATTGCATCAGGCACTGTATCCAGTGCGCCGACTGACACTGAGATGCAGCATTCAACAAACGTATTAGAAAAGTTTGCTACAGCTACAGTAGAAGAAGTAGGACAGATCATTAAGGCATCCCCCTGTAAGTCTTGCGAACTTGATCCAATACCTACATGGCTATTAAAGTCATGCCTTGATGAACTCCTACCGATTTTGACAAACATTGTAAACTCCTCTTTAGACAATGCCTATGTTCCAAAAAGTTTCAAAAGGTCACATGTCAGACCTATTTTAAAGAAACCGGATCTCGATTCAAATGAACTTAAGAATTATAGGCCTATATCAAATCTGCCATTTGTCTCCAAAGTGTTAGAAAAAGTGGTTGACAAACGCATTGAGTCCCACCTGAACTCAAACAATCTACATGAGCACTATCAATCAGCATACCGAAAGCATCACTCAACAGAGACTGCTCTTCTGAAAGTTCAGAATGACATCCTTCAATCCCTAGATAAAGATGAAACAACAGTTCTGGTGATGCTTGACTTATCGGCTGCATTTGACACTATCGATCACGAAACATTGCTAAAGCGCCTTGAAAAAGACTTCGGAATCATTGGGAAACCCCTTGAGTGGATGGCCTCCTATCTAAATGACCGCTATCAAATAGTGTCAGTAGATGGGGAGTTGTCCACCCCAGTTAATATGAAATATAGCGTGCCACAGGGAGCGGTCCTTGGACCAAAAAACTACATCATGTACACAAAACCTGTCGGCTCAATCTGCAGAAACCATGGGCTAAAGCACCATTTTTATGCCGATGACTCGCAATTATACCTGTCCTTTAAGCCCAAAGACATTTCCTGTCAACAAGAAGCTTTATCACGAGTTGAGATCTGTCTCAACGAAATAGTCTCTTGGATGCACCAGAACATGCTGAAGCTCAATACTGACAAAACTGAGGTCATCCTGTTTCATGCAAAAAACACAGTAGTACCTGAAGACATTCATGTGCAAGTAGGCCCCTCTAAGATCAAACCGTCTTTGTGTATAAAGAATCTCGGTACATGGCTCGATTCACAAATGGATATGGCATCACACATCAATTCGGTGTGTAGGTCTAGTTATGCACAGCTCCGACGAATAGGTCATATAAGAAAGTACCTCTCACCTGATGCTACCAAGACTTTGGTGAACTCTCTGGTTACATCAAAAATAGACTACTGCAACTCATTGCTGCATGGAATTTCAAAAAACACACTGCAGAAACTTCAAAGAGTTCAAAACACAGCAGCCCGCATCATAACCAGGACTCCTCGATATGATCATATCACGCCTGTTTTGAGAGAACTTCATTGGCTTCCGGTTCAACATCGCATTGAATTCAAAATTCTGACACTTACGTATAAAGCCATGCATAATGAATCCGCCAAGTACATTGTCGACATGCTTGACGTGTATCGGCCCCGCAGAGAATTAAGGTCAGCAAGTATAGCTCCTTGTCGTTGGTTGTACCAAAAAGTCGTAAGGTAAAATACGGTGAGAGAAGTTTCATGAATGCAGCTCCAAAACTCTGGAATGCTCTGCCATCAGGCATTAGAGATGCAAGCTCACTGGCATGTTTCAAAAGATCTCTGAAAACACATTTCTTCAACATATACTACTAGGACAGTTTAGGAAAAGTAGCTTATAATCATCAATTCTCATACCTTACGATTCCTTTGCCATTGCAGCCCTTGGGATATGCTGTAGGAATCAATCTCTCATTGACCGAATAGATAATCATGTGGTTCCTACCGGTTAGTGATTTCATATTTATTGTATATCATATTTATTGTATATATATTGCTTATAATTCACCGACTTGGTATAAATAATCATGTGGTTCCTACCAGTTGGTGATTTTATACTTATTGTATATTTATTGCATATCTTTCATTGACTGGGTGGATAATCATGTGGTTCCTACCGGTTAGTGGTTATACATTTATTGTATATCTATTCCATATCTTTCATTGACCGGGTGGATAATCATGTGGTTCCTACCGGTTAGTGATTTTATATTTATTGTATATATATTGCATACATTTCATTGACTGGATGGACGATCATGCCGTTCCTTCCGGTTTATGATTTCATATCTATTGTATATCTTTTGTATATCCTTCACTAACCCTCCGGCTAGTGACTTTTATATTTATTGCATATCTATTGTAAATCTTTCATTGTCTGGATAGATAATCATGCGGTTCGTTCCGATTATTGATTTCATCCATGTACAGCGCTTTTGAACGCACATATCCCGTGTGAAAAGAGCGCTATATAAATGTGGTATAATAATAATAATAATAATATATCCTATAACTGTATCTACTGTGAAGTTCAGCTTAATACAAATTCAAGTGTTCTATTGCATCTTGGAGAGCAGTGTCTATTTTTAGCTGGCTATTTTAAACATACATCTCCCTTTCACACTTTTTGATTACAACTGGATTGCCTCCCTTCTGGATAATGGCAGTTGCAAATTAGATCTGACCTGTAAATAGAACAATTAACCCTTTACTCCATAAATATGCATTTCTACACCTTTGCAAACAGAGTAGACCCAGCTCAGATTGCTCATGTAGTGGCCATCTGATCAATCTGCTCTATTTGCTTATGATAAAATATAGTGCAAATTGCATTAAATTATTTTCATTTTGTGTACAATATACATGTACTTATAATATGTTTACTTAAGCCTTTCCCTCATATAAATGCTTTTTCATGCATTTGCAAACAGAACAGACCCAAATCAGACGGCTCCTATAGCAGCTGTCTAATCAGGGTCTGATCTGTTTGTCAATGGAATTTGAAATATATTTCTTTACTTTCTAAAATGGCCACACTGTCCCACTTTCCATATTTCATTATAACTATTTTGTCCATGAATATTCACTAGGTATTGAAATTTTGAATAAACATAGAACAGGGGAAGGGTTAAAAGTACATCAATCTTAAGATAAGATATATGAATAATAATATGAACTCGTGAAGATGTAATGAAAATATCTGAAATTTTGAACATAAGTATAGATTAATTTATTCTTTCTGAATTAAAATTTGCCCCACCCCAGGGCCGGCTAGTTTTCTATAGAAACATATAGTGAAATCTTTGAAAATCTTCTCTCTTGATTGTCTGGTGAGCGATGTCAGGGCCATTCTGGCCCTCTTGTTTTTGCATTTCTAGATGCTGTCTAAAAACTAATTGTGGTAAAGAACTGTAACTAAAGTTATCTAGAAAAGACAAGTTTGACGTCGCCAGTCTGTCAAACAACATTCGCCAATTTTACAACCAGAAGTTTCGTTTAAAAAAGTGGTTAAAATCGGGGAAAATTGAAACCATTTCTTTTTTGCAAACCATCATATAGTCGATAGAAATTGTACAAAGTCTTGAAATTAACGCAAAAAATAACGGGAACAAATTAATTTTAAATAATGTCGGTATGGCCAGAATCTCGATTAAAATGGACACTTAATTTAATTCATTTTCACACGAAGTAAATACAGACTACTTCGTGATTCTCAGTGTTATTCAATATCACATTCATGCTGCTGTTGTTGCTGACAATTTAATTCCATATCTATAGATTTCTCCATATTGGAAACAAAAACAAATTCTACAAAACCTCAAGCATTGACTACTCTGAATGGATTCTTTCATACTATGTAGGTGATCAGAGCCAGGTTAGTATTATATTAGTGTCAACACCTGAAGTAACCAGACACAATGCTTAGACATTAATTCTAAAGGTATATATATCTTGTTTATATCACATGTTCATGTTTTCATTTCGATTATTGTTTACTATTCAGTACAACTTAATAGATGCCCTTCGATTCTTCGCATCAATAATTTTCTTGAACATGTATAAATGTTTATAATGCCTCTGTAACGATGTAAGATAGTTACATTTTACTCTTTAACCCTTTACTCTATAAATACAACTTTGCCAACAGAGTAGACCCAGATTAGACGGCTCCTATAGGAGTCTTTTGATAAGGGTCTGCTCTGCTTATAAAATAATTTAGATGTGTTTCTACCGTGACCAAACATTTACCTGTTCATGTACCATTATGAAAATCAATATTCATGATGTCATCATTTCTTCTGTGAATACTCATGGAGTAAAGGGTTAATAGGTGATTCACTTCTAGCACTATAAAGCAAGACATTATAATGTTGGATTATACAGTTCTTATCCACAAAGCTTTTATAATCATTTGTTTGCTTAATGGTCTAAGGGAAGTAACTCTTACAATGTTTTCCGTTTAGTATTATATGAATACTCCCCCTTTGACCATAAACTCTCTTGCCTGTTTAATTTATTCGCCATTTCAGTTTCTTACAAATGTTTTAAGACCTTTATTTTCTATTGCAAACATAGTATACCCAGATTTGACCACTCATGCAGGAGCTATTTGATCAGGGTCTGCAATGTTTGCATAAGAAACCATACAGCACTCGGAACACCTCGGCTATTTCTATCGAAATAGAACATATTCCGAACTCTGACGGAATACGGCGAGTAGTTACGAATGATATGTCTGCCATGATTAAAAAATCCATTGTTCTTAATGTCCATTATAAAGATTCAACTTCATACTATTCATACATTGACTATTTGTTAATGGTTATTCATGTCGTAAAGGGTTAAATGATGTGAGATAATATTCATTGTTTGAGATAATATTCATTATTTTCTTCATCGAAAGTTCAATCAGTAGATCGTCCGCTTTCCGAGACTGTGAGTATTTGGTCCGAATACCGATCGGTTAATGTTTAACCCTTCTCTTGCTGAATTTTAAAACACATTTCTCCTTCTTTACCCATGCCCTATTGTATACTTATATATATATCTTCACTGTGTACAAGTATTTCGTAACATGCAATCACTGCTGTGGAATGCACTGGTTGCACAATCAACTTGTAAATAGTGCAGACCCTGATGAGACAGCTCCTGCAGGAGCTGTCTCATCTGGGTCTGCACTATTTACAGGTATTTACTTGTACACAGTGAAGATATATGTAATTATACAACAGGGCATGGGTAAAGAATGAGAAATGTATTTTAAAATTCAGCAACAGAAGGGTTAACCTGTATACACATTTATAATAACCTTTGCAATTGTTTTTTGTCGAATTAAGAACTGCCGAGTAACTCGGCGTTTCATCAGTATCCAAACTGTTTGACACACTGAATGGTTTTTGAAAAGAAAGGAGGGAACATTTTCTGCCGGTGATAATTTGCTCAGCAAGGTTAAAGAAATACAGGTACATGTCTGCACCAGTAGGTCTACCAATTAGCTTTCTTTCAACTTGTGCACATGCATTACTACCATTTAAGTCATACATTCTAATAAAACCGAAAACGGACAAAAAGCATTTGAAATCTCCATTAATGATCACAAAATCGTACTGAAATTCATGCAAACCGCATGACCATTTATACAAGAAGTCACGACCACAGAATGTTTAGCCATAGCAGAAACTGTATGATCATGTTTATGTTATTTCATGGGCAAACAGTGTGGACGCAAATCAGACAGTTCCTACGGGGGATGTGTGAGCTGGGTCTACATGTACTCTGTTTCCCTCATATATTGACGTCTCTGTAAAAGTCACTTTTTGAAACCATGTGATAAATAGAGCATTTGCTCCTATGGAGCAAATGCTCTATTTATCACAATGGTTTTTTACTAGTAAATGCCCCTTTTCGGTAGATTTATTCAAGGGGGTTGGGTCTGAAAATAGCCTATAAGGAAATGGGTTAAAGGCAACACCAAATTGACATCTGTACGTGCTGAAATTACATCTACGGCGGTAGATTATCTAACCTGAGTACAGTGTAAACTATTATCTCCCTTGCTTTTGTTATTAGTCACTCATCCGAGGAAAAATCTTGCCTTCCATGCTATTGTTCTATCGACAAACTTTTTTCGCAGCATTTCGTCCGGCACGAGTAGCCTCCCATTGTTCTTGTTCTAGTTGTCTCGCTTGATACTAAATGGAAATAATATTAACCGAAATTAACATTTTAGCGTGTTGCCGTGTATTTATTTCAGTATGTATTCACAATGTCTTTGATAATATAATACATACATAGGAAAAGTTAATGTTCGAATGTCTGAAGTAAGATGATATTCAAACATAGTAGTAGTAGTAGTAGGTAGTAGTAGTAGTAGTAGTAGTAGTAGTAGTGGTAGTAGTAGGTAGTAGTAGTAGTAGTAGTAGTAGTAGTAGTAGTAGAAGTAGTAGTAGTAGTAGTACTATTGAATTGGTCTAGGGGAGTCTTATTTCTCAAGCAGATTCGAGACTGAATTTTAAACACACGTAGCAGTAGAAGTAGAAGTAGTAGAAGTAGTAGTAGTAGTAGTAGTAGTAATAGTAGTAGATCTAGTAGTGGTAGTAGTAGTAGTAATATAAATAATGATGATGGTGATAATGATAATAACAATAATGAAATGATAATGTACAATTATAATACATGTACATGTATTTCAGTGCTATCATCATCATCATCATCATCATCATCATCATAATCATTATTATCATTATTATTATTATTACTATTGTTATTATTATTATTATTATTGTTGTTGTTGTTGTTGTTGTTGTTGTTGTTGTTGTTGTTGCTGTTGTTATTATTTTTATTTTATAACGTTTATTATTACTACATGTATTGAATTGGTCTAGGGGAGCCTTATTCCCCAAGCAGATTCGAGACTGAATTTTAAACACACGTCGCATGACCTTGATTTATTTTATTAACGCACTAGATGATTTGTATGAAGCGAGACAACTGTTACAACAACAAAGAGAGACCACTCCTGCCAGAAAACTTAGTGCCAAAAAAAGTTTGACGACTGAACAATAGAATTGCAAGCAAAGTTTTTCAATGAATGAATGAATAATAACAAAAGCAAGGGAGATAATATTTTCTACGCTGTTGAATACCTCAAGTTACCTGTTTGTTCTCATTTTGATCAAGTTAAAATATTGAAACAGTCTCCCTTTCACGCCTTAACCCTTGCAAACAGAGTACACCCAGATCAGACGGTCAAACAGAGTACACCCAGATCAGACGGTCAAACAGAGTACACCCAGATCAGACGGTCAAACAGAGTACACCCAGATCAGACGGTTCCAAAAGGAGTCGTATAGCCAGGGACTGCTCTATTTGACCTGATACAGATCTGATTCTATACTCCCTTAACCCTTTCCCTCAAATTGACGACTTTGTAAAAGTCACTTTGTGAAACCATTGTGATAAATAGAGCATTTGCTCCTATAGGAGCAAATGCTCTATTTATCACAATGGTTTCAAACTACAAAAATCTAAAATTTTCCTTTTCTCTAGTTAATGCTCCTTTTCGGTAGATTTTTTCAAAGAGGTTGTATCTAAAAATAGCCTATGAGGTAATGGGTTAAATATCTACATGATAAAATTTCATCTGCTAAATATTCATGTAATTATTTCTTACATGAACAGGGAATCAGGAAACCCTTTACTTCATAACCAACCCCTGCATTTTAACGTCTCTACAGAGTAGACATATGTCCTGTATGACTTGCACGCATTCTGTTTTTTACAGATCTGATTATCTGCTGACATAGCAATAAATATCTTTATTTTCAATTTTAATACAATAATGATATTAATTAATATTCATAATGGGCGGAAGCTTACATGAATATTCATTAGATGGAGGGTAAGATGGTGTTAGCAGCACACCAGAACCAGACCAGCGGCCCTGTTAGATATGAGGTATTCTACAGGGGATCTATGTCGTTTGACATTTCTCTACATCTTCAGAATGCCGGTATACCATCATATGCAAACGCGTATTTTTCGTATTGGCGTGCAGTGTCTGTACTGTTTGCAAAAAAACGCCTGAAATCTGCCACAGTGTCTGTGCTTATAAAGCTTTTTAGATGAGTCTGAGATCGTTCTCAAGCTTTTGATTGGTCAGATTTGAGTCCTCAAGCTTTTGATTGGTCAGATTTTAGCCAAAGGCTCAAATCTGACCAATCAAAAACTTGAGAACGAACTCAGACTCAGCTAAAAGTTTTATAAGCATGGATACTGATACAATTCACTCACATCCGATTCGATCTTTTTTCTGTAACTATTGGTGGAGTGTCAGACAAATTGGACCATGATGAGAAGCCGAATTACTCGGCGTCTGATCTGGATACAATCTGTCTACATGTGCCAGTCAGGGTTAACTTTTTATATGCACAGTAGAACCTGTCTTAACCCATTACCTCATAGGCTATTTTTAGATCCAACCTCTTTTAATAAATCTACCGAAAAGGAGCATTAACTAGAGAAAAGGAAACATTTAGAATTTTGTAGTTTGAAACCATTGTGATAAATAGAGCATTTGCTCCTATAGGAGCAAATGCTCTATTTATCACAATGGTTTCACAAAGGACTTTTATAGAGTCGTCAAAAGTCGTCAATATGAGGTAATTGGTTAAGCGGTCTTCAAAAAGGTCTAATTATGGGGTTTTAAGGAAGGTGGTAACTTAATGCAAGTCAAAAGTAATACAGAAAGTTCCTCCTATATGAGCTATCGGTATTACTTTTGCCCTGCATAAAGCAACCACCTACTTATTTAAAACTCCTTTATTCATCAATTAACCCTTTCGCTGCCAAACTCTTTATCGTCTGCTATAAATTTTCATTTTTTTGAATTTCTTCATTTTTGTTTCAAAAGCATAGTAACAGTAACAAACGGTTTGGATCCTGATGAGACGCCGAGTTACTCGGCGTCTCATCTGGATCCAAACTGTTTGCATGTGATATCATAGACCCGTCATTGTGGCACGGAAGGGTTAATGGCCGCTTAGTACAGGTTCTACTGTACATGGATTTATGATGATCATTTCAAACTGTTTTTATTGAATAAAGAACTGCCCGAGTAATTCGATGCTTCATCAGGATCCAAACTGTTTAACACGCTGAACGGTTTTTGAAAATGGAGTCAACTCCATTATTGACATTTAGTAATCTATACATGTATATAGCAACAATTTCTGCCTGTGAGGATTCACCCTTTCGGCGCCAAATTTCTAATTGTCGTCTGCAAACCAATTTTATTAAATCATTAGGTAAAATAAGGAAATGAGATAAATAAATGCAAGTTTGAAAGGAATAAAGCACAGATATAGAAATAGAGATTGAGACAAAAAGTGAAGTCCCTGATCAGACGCCGCCTTGAAAAGGCGGTGTCTGATCTGGGACTGCACTATTTGTCGTGGTGAATTTATGCGACATTGGCGGTGAAAGGGTTAATCAGCAAGCTATAGCACTGGACTATTCTCCAATCTATTCGAACCTCATAACTATCACGGCATCATGAATATTACTTAACCCAATACTTCATATTTTCACGCATTTGTTAACAGAGTAGACCCTGTAGGACCCGTTTAATGCTCTGCTTGCTCAGAGACATATACATGTACATACATGTATATGTTCGCACTTGATATACAGTGTAGATCTGATTCTAAAGTGTTTGTAAAAGCACAAACATCCCTTGAACATTTTATATTAAAAATGTCAGGTAATGGATATTCATGATGTCATTTTTTCTTGAAAATTGAACAGGTATTGGTTTAAATGAACTTTTATAATGGCATATAAACACAGAATGTTTAGTCATGGCAGAAACTGTAGGAGCCGTCTGATCTGGGTCTACTCTATTTGCAAATGTGTTTTTATCAGGCAAATGTGTGGTAAATTACCTAACGTGAACACCTGATGTAAACTATTAACCCCCCCCCCCCCCCCCTTTTGCTTTTGTTATAAATCACTCATCCGTTGAAGTTGTTTACCTTCCATGCTAGTGTTCTATGGATGGTACGAATTAGGGAAATGATTTTTAACCGAACTGGACAACATAAGGATCAGAGAAAGATCTATTTTTTGTTGTCCATTTATTTTTTAATATACATGTATTTGTCTTTGATAATATGATTATATACAAACATATATGCACAAAATTAATGTATCTAGATATTTTTATAACAAAAACGAGCACAGTAAAAACTTAACTGAAAATGTTATGTACCAAAAGTAAGGTTTCCATTTTATTTCAATCATATTCAGACATTATTATAATTGTAACAATAGTAGTAATAATAATAATAATGATGATGATAAAATAAATAAATAAATGCAACCCAAAATGTAACATTCCATTTACCCGTTATGGTCTAAGGGAAGCAACTCTTGCAATCTTTCCTTATAGTAAAGCACAAATTATCTCCCTTTGACCGATAATATCCAATTATAGTAATAATAATTCAGATATATTTTGTAAATTGATGTTTATGGGTCAAAGGGAGAGCATTCATACTTTGCTAAAAGGAAATATTGTAAGAGTTGTTTCCCTTAGACCACAACAGGTAATGATTTGTATTGTCATTATCATTATTGTAATTATTATTATTAATACCTGTATTATTATTATCATTATTATCACTGTTTCTACTACTACTACTACTACTACTACTACTATTTATTTTAATCATTATTATTATCATCAAGGTATCTATTTTTTACTTAAAATAATGATAAAATAGATAAAACTAGAACTATCACTAAAGGTGATGAATACCCCCACACGGCAGCATTGATTGCAAATCCAAGTTTTGAACATGTAACAGGACCAAATAACAAAAATACCCAAAGTTCAAATAGAGAAAATTCTGTAATGGCTAAAACTAAACACAGGAAAATTGTGTCTTGCACATGTACTATTCGTGTTTAGTATGTATGGCAAATATCAATTTAATAAGTTTCAAAATGAAGGAGGAGTTTGTGACACCAACTCCCCATGTTTCATGCAAAAATGACAAAAAATATTCAAAGTTCAGGGGGGGATAATTCTACAATGGCTAACCGTAAACACATGAAAATTGTGTCTTGCGCATCTGCTATTTGTAACTATTACGTATCCCAAATATAAATTCAGTAACTTTAAAAACTGAAGGAGGAGTTTGCGACACCAACTCCCCATATTACAAGCCAAAACAAGTATCAAGTGAATCAGGTTGAAAGTGAAGGAGGAGTTCAAAGTACAGGAGTTTGCCTGCCAATTTCAAGACCAATATCAAGGACAAAGGTCAAGGTCACAGAGACCTGATATTTGTGTCTTGCACATATACTACTCCTGTGTAACATTTATGCCAAGTATCAAGTGAATCAGGTTGAAATTGAAGGAGGAGTTCAAAGTACAAGATTTTGCCTGCCAATTTCAAGGCCAAAGGTCAAGGTCACAGAGACCTGAAATTTGTGTCTTGCACATCTACTACTCCTGAGTAACATTTATGCCAAGTATCAAGTAAATTAGGTTGAAAGTGAAGGAGGAGTTCGCCGTACAAGATTTTGCCTGCCAATTTTAAGACCAATTTCAAGGCCAAAGGTCAAGGTCACAGAGATTTGAAATTTGTGTCTTGCACATCTATTACTCCTGAGTAACATTTATGCCAAGTATCAAGTGAATCAGGTTGAAAGTGAAGGAGGAGTTCAAAGTACAAGATTTTGCCTGCCAATTTCAAAACCAATTTCAAGGCCAAAGGTCAAGGTCAAGGTCACAGAGACCTGAAATTTGTGTCTTGCACATATACTACTCCTGAGTAACATTTATGCCAAGTATCAAGTGAATCAGGTTGAAATTGAAGGAGGAGTTCAAAGTACAAGATTTTGCCTGCCAATTTCAAGACCAATTTCAAGGCCAAAGGTCAAGGTCACAGAGACCTGAAATTGGTGTCTTACACATCTACTACTCCTGAGTAACATTTATGCCAAGTATCAAGTGAATCAGGTTGAAAGTGAAGGAGGAGTTCGCCGTACAAGATTTTGCCTGCCAATTTTAAGACCAATTTCAAGGCCAAAGGTCAAGGTCACAGAGATTTGAAATTTGTGTCTTGCACATCTACTACTCCTGAGTAACATTTATGCCAAGTATCAAGTGAATCAGGTTGAAAGTGAAGGAGGAGTTCAAAGTACAAGATTTTGCTGCCAATTTCAAGACAAATTTCAAGGACAAAGGTCAAGGTCAAGGTCACAGAGACCTGAAATTTGTGTCTTGCACATCTGCTACTCCTGAGTAACATTTATGCCGAGTATAAAGTGAATCAGGTTGAAATTGAAGGAGGAGTTCAAAGTACAAGATTTTGCCTGCCAATTTCAAGACCAATTTCAAGGCCAAAGGTCAAGGTCACAGAGACCTGAAATTTGTGTCTTGCACATCTGCTACTCCTGAGTAACATTTATGCCAAGTATCAAGTGAATCAGGTTGAAATTGAAGGAGGAGTTCAAAGTACAAGATTTTGCCTGCCAATTTCAAGACCAATTTCAAGGCCAAAGGTCAAGGTCAAGGTCACAGAGACCTGAAATTTGTGTCTTGCACATCTACTACTCCTGAGTAACATTTATGCCAAGTATCAAGTGAATCAGGTTGAAAGTGAAGGAGGAGTTCAAAGTACAAGATTTTGCCTGCCAATTTCAAGACCAATTTCAAGGCCAAAGGTCAAGGTCAAGGTCACAGAGACCTGAAATTTGTGTCTTGCACATCTACTACTCCTGAGTAACATTTATGCCAAGTATCAAGTGAATCAGGTTGAATGTGAAGGAGGAGTTCAAAGTACAAGCTTTTGCCTGCCAATTTCAAGACCAATTGCAAGGCCAAAGGTCAAGGTCAAGGTCACAGAGACCTGAAATTTGTGTCTTGCACATCTAATACACCTGAGTAACATTTATGCCTAGTATCAAATGAATCGGGTTGAAACTGAAGGAGGAGTTGAAAGTACAAGATTTTGCGGACAGACCGACGTCCAACAACCGACCAACCGACAGGCTGATTCCAGTATACCCCCCTCAAACTCTGTTTGTGGGGGTATAATAATGATATTGATAATAAACAGTACTGTCAACTCTAAGCAATGCCAAATTCTATTTACTCTTTTATGGTCTAAAGGAAGCAACTCTTACAACCTTTCCTTATACATGAAGTATAGTACGAATTATCTCCCTTAGACAATAAATATCAAGTTATGAAATGGTTTCTGTATTCTTTGCATAAGCAATGAATACAAAGGTAGTATTCTTACGTCGATTCCATGCTTAACTGATATACCTGACAACTGCCAGAGCAGTCTAGTGCAATTTATTGACATGCATTTGATGGATATAAAAGACGTTTAATAACATGGCATCCGGAAACAATCAAGGTATACTATTTCTGACATGGAAATGCATCTTAACATTAGCTTTGGTTTTGTATGTGCATAAAACCATCCACAATATATACCAACGTGTAATGAGGGCTCACGAATATACAAATATCAGTCACATGACAAAATCATGTGACGATAATATGATAAAGTATTCTCCCAGAGGCAGTTACTCAATAAATAAAGTGCACATCAGATGACCTTATGCAAGTAATTAGATAATCATACCTATAGACTGCAGGTGATCAGTTTGATAAATTTTGATTTTTATAATACGCATAGTGGGAAACGGCAGAAAGTGCCAGCTGCAACTTAATTACTGGAATGTGTGTTAATCCTTTCCCTTACTGATAAACAATTAAATGCCGAAGCGGATATCAGAAATGTGATCCCATGCAAAGGATACAGTAGCTTCTGCAGCACTTTAGTAGTAGTAGTAGTAGTAGGGGTAGTAGTAGTAGTAGTAGTAGTAGTAGTAGAAGTAGTAGTAGTAGTAGTAGAAGTAGTAGTAGTAGTAGTAGTAGAAGTAGTAGCAGCAGTAGGGGTTTGGTTTGGTTTTTATCAGGTTTTACCTCCCTTTAACAGTATTTCAGTCATATCATGACTTCCAGCCAATTACAGGTGGAGGAAGACCCCCAGATGTTCTTCTGTGCGCGGAACAAATTACATTGTTTCGTGCGCAGAAGAACATCCGGGTAGAACCACTGACCTACCGCAAGCCAGCTGGAAGACTTCCTCACATGTAAAATCCAAATGCTCAGACCGGTAATCGAACCACAGCGGTGAGGGGCTAAGTAATTGTCAGTAGAAGACACGGAGGCCTCTAGTACTAGGAGTGGTAGTAGACAACTACTAGTAGTAGTAATGCTTTATAATTTCAAAACATTTGTTATCAAATTTAATAAACCGTGCATAACATTGCATTTCAAGCCCAGCATTGATCTATTTTGTTACTGAACAATTGATGTAGTGTTTTGCTTTGCAACGTCGAACTTACCGTTTTTGGTTGAACCACTTTGGGTCGAAATAAATCTTATCATAAATCAAAGTGCTGAAGTTTCATAACAGTTAATTTCTTTCACCACAAAGTCATGCATTGGGGCCTTTCGAGAGATTATATTTCTTAGGTATGTCAAGGCAAATCTAGGAAGTCCTAGGACGGAGTCTAAATATTAACCCATTCCCGCATATTGATGCCTTTTGATACTTCTGTATAAATTCTGAAGGGTGGTGATCCCCCGAAAGCAAAAATTGCAACACAAAAATAGAAAATTGCAGACTCGGTTTTATTGAGTCTGTTCATGAGCAGTAATTGAAAGTGCAACACTGCTCACGCCCCCTAGCACCAGCTTAAGCGGTATTCAATTTTCAGAACAAGAAGTACTGAAATTCATGATTTCGAAGGATCAGAAGGTATAACAACACTGAGAATGAAGTACGGTGCGACGTTTTACGGCCGCCACACAATCACTTAACACCTGCTGTTGTGAAGATTATAAATTCTGAAGGGTGGTGATCCCCCGAAAGCAAAAATTGCAACACAAAAAGAGAAAATTGCAGACTCGGTTTTATTGAAGTCACTTTATGAAACCATTGTGATAAATAGAGCATTTGCTCCACAGGAGCAAATGCCCTATTTATCACAATGGTTTCAAAACTACACAATTCTGAAAATTTCCTCTTCTCTAGTTAATGCTCCTTTTTGGTAGATTTAATCAAAGAGGTTGGATCTAAAAATAGCCTATGGCATAAGGCAATGCAGACCTGCAAGTATCACTATCATTGATATATGTCACAGTAGAAATTGCGATTCAGGACAATCGCTGATTCTCCTAGGACAGATTGCGATCACAATATCTCCTAGGACAGACTCCGATCCTACAATGTAATCTATTCTAGGATAATTAGCAATTCTACTAGTTAACCTTTAGCCTGCTGGTTAAATTATTTGTACATAATTTTTCTCCTACAACATTTTCAAAATTCAACCTATAATCAGTTAGTCTACCAAAATGCAATCAGGGTGTCAAACAGTTTGGATATTGATGAGACGCCAAGTTACTCTGCTTCTCATCTGGATCCAAACTGTTTGCATAGGTATTCACTCATCCGCCCAAGCTAAAGGTTAAGACTAATATGCTTTACGATTAAAGGAACAATATCAATATACTTCCAAACCACCTTTTTACTCGGAATTTCACAAATACATATGATCGGGGATCCAACTTAGTTTATAAAGTTTTGTATAAATTCACTTTTAACCCATTCCCTGATAGACAATCATGAAACAATTTATAACATTGTGAATATTCACTGACGGAAGACAAATGCAGCAAGACACAGGATATATAGAAAACATACAATCAAATGAACCTAACCTTCTGGATCCAAACTACATGTACTTAATTTGATCAGTGTCTGTCCTAGGGGAGATTGCGATCGTAATTTGCCCTAGGAGAATCGACGATTGTCCTGAATCACTGTGTCATATACATATACATGTACCTCCAAATCAATATACAGTAAACCTCTCTATAACGGCCACTAAATTGTGTTAATTGGCTGGTATTTAGGGCAGGTGGCTGCTTAAAGCAATGTGAAAGTAAAACAGAACGCTCCTATAGGAGCGTTCTGTTTTACTTTCACTTTGCTTTAAGCAACCACCTGCCTTTAACACAAAATATTTTATATAATTTAGTGGTCGTTATAGAGAGGTTTTACTGTATTGGAGGCAAAACAGGGAGTTGATCACAGGAACAAACACAATCAAGAGTGAATGAATATCGTTTACTCTGTTTAATATCTGATCAGATAACAAATCTTTACATAAAAATGAAAAACAATGTCATGTTGGTACAGTATTTAAAACAGTAATAAAATATATCCTTTACATCAATTTAACCCTTTCCCTCGTATTAACATGTTTTCACGCATCTGCAAACAGAGTAGACCCAGATCAGACAGCTCCTAGAGGAGCCGTCTGATCAGGGTCTGCTCTGTTTGTTGATAGAATTTGATAGATCTTTTTCTTTAGGTTCTAAAATGGCTACAATGTTCCACCTTCCACGTTTCATTATAACTATTTTGTCAGGTATTGTAGGTATTGAAATTTGTACTAAACATAGAACAGGGAACCAGGGTTAAGCAGCAGTGCAGTGCTGAAACAAACCCTCCTCCATAAATCGTTGTATATTCCTGTCTGAAAGACAACATAAATGATAAACCATAAACCCATAAACCCATTCCCTATTTAATATCCATGTAAGAAATTATGACATCATAAATATTAATGAGCTGATTTTTTATAATGGCATATGTACACAGTTTTTGGAACTGGTAGTAGCTGTAGAGGCAGATCTAATAGAATTTCATAAGCAAACAGAACAGACCCTTATCAGATGGCTCCTATTGGAGTCATCTGATCTAGGTCTACTAACTCTACTTTGTTTGCAAATGTGAGAAAATGTGCTTACTGGTATATGAAGGAAAGGGTTAATATACATGCAAGAAATAATTTATTTTTCGTTTAGCTGATTTTTTTTTTCATTATGAACAAGGGAATTTCATTATTTTACCCACGGCAGACACTGTATTAGCCGTTAGATCTGACATGTCGTTTTTATTTATAGATGACCCGTAGATTGGGATACTACCACTATTGTATTAGGTGAGCTCAGATTTTAAAGATTATTTTAACTTATACTATTTAATTTAATCACTACAATGTATAGGCAATCGGAATTCAAGTCTAACCAATTGCACAAGCTTCACGAGAAATTCACTCGTCAATTTAAGCAAAGCTCTTTTGTAAAGAATGGAACAGTTTGGAAAAAATCAAAACTATAAATAAAAATGACACAGGTCACTCCTACTCGCTAATACACAGAATATTTCATAAACATACAGGACAGACCCTGTATGTTTATGAAATATTCTATGTACAACCATCTGATCAGGGTCAAATCTTTTGCAAAAGTGTCTAAAGATATACCTATAAGATAAAAAGGTTAACCCTTTCCACGCCTCTGTAAAAATCACCTATTATAACCATTGTGATAAATAGAGCATTTGCTCCTATAGGAGCAATGGTTTCAAACTACAAAATTGTAAAAAAAATCCTTTTCTCTAGTTAATGCTCCTTTTTGGTAGATTTATTCAAACTGAAATAAAATTGGTCTGATTCTACAGTTTCAGTCATGATAAAAAATTGATGTGTTCATATGCCATTATAAAAGCTCAACTAATTTATATTCATGATGTTGTTATTTTTTTCACATGACACAAATTTTAACCCTTTCCCTGTTCTGTATTTAGGCCAAATTTCAATACCTACTGAATATTCATTAACAAAATAGTTACATGTATAAAGAAATATGGAAGGTAGAACATTGTAGACATTTTAGAACGTAAAGAAACAGATCTATCAAATTCTATTAGCAAACAGAGTAGACCCTGATCAGACAGCTCCTATAGGAGCCGTCTGATCTGGGTCTACTCTGTTTGCAAATGCTTGAAAACGCATTCATACGAGGGAAAGGGTTAAACAAACTACATGTAATATCTAATATCAGAGTGCTTCCTCTGGGGGAAAATAGTGATATTCTGTTGTTCTAATAGTGATATTCTTATATTCTAAATTTTAGCAAACAGTTTGAATAAAATAACACTTATGATTAATATACACTCATTGTATATCTGGTATAAAGCAAATAAACACACAAAATATATTTGAAAATAGTTTCATGATAAAAAATCACACCAACAACAAAATAAATCTGCCTGCAGATATTAAATTACTAAATTTGATTCAAATCTGATGAAAATAATGATATGGCTTTATCATGTAAACATGTCATTTTCAATGCTACTACATGTATGTATATATGAAATGTTCCTATCTCATTCAACGCACTTAACACTTTCAACACTGAATTAACCCATTCCCTCCTAGACTATATTTAGATCCAGCCTCTTTGAATAAATCTACTGAAAAGGAGCATTAACTATAGAAAAGGAGAATTTTAGAATTGTGTAGTTTGTAACCCATTTTGATAAATAGAGCATTTGCTCCTATGGAGCAAATGCTCTACTCATCACAATGGTTTCAAAAAATGAGATTTACAGAGGCAAACAAAGCAGATCCTGATCAGATGGCTCCTGAAGAATCTGAGTGTACTCTGTTTGCAAAGGTGTAAAAGAAGTGTTTATTATGAGGGAAAGGGTTAATATGTATATGGTGGTTTTGAACTCATGGGTTTATTGAATGGTTAACACTGCATGATGCCATGGAAGGACAATTGCTGAATTACATTTTAGTTACACTGTAATGGAAATATTGGAATGCATTACTTTTGATTAGTATACAATCTACTTCCTAGAATTTAACCCTCTGAATGCAAGAAACAAGTCAACTGGCATATGCAGATGATAAATACAAACCGCTACTATAGATCAGTCTACAGTGACTGACCACCAGTATACATATGGACTGTTTTGACAGCTAACAGTTTGCATTTTTAACACAGTTACACAACAATATATACAGGAAACCATGGCTACAGTAACCATCCAAACTAATTCTAATTCAGGGCAGGTGGTAGCTTAACCCATTCCTCCATATGCTATTTTTAGACCCAACCTCTTTGAATAATCTACCGAAAAGGAGCATTTACTAGATAAAAGGAAAAGTTTAGAATTGTGTAGTTTCGAAACCATTGTGATAAATAGAGCATTTGCTCCTATTGGAGCAAATGCTCTATTTATCAAAATGGTTTCATAAAGTGATTTTTACAGAGGCCTAGAAAGGCGTATTTATGGAGGAAAGGGTTAATGAAGGACAAGAGTTTTGCAGAAAGCTGCACTATACGCTTTCCGTATGACTTTTGTCCTGCATTAGACAACCCCCTGCTCTAATAGGTCCTAGCATTTATTCTTATATGTTCCCTATAGACAAGTTCTACTGTACTGTATGAGCATTTGAAATGGGGTTTTCAATCTGAGTCTAGCGATGACCTTTACAAACAGATTCGAGATAAGATGCTGAGTATTCAGTGTCTCGTCATGATTCATTCTGTTTGACACAATACATGTATATAGTTAAAGATATAAATGAAAAATGAACTTTGAAAACCGAGGCATACAGCAATTGTTGCAATTACATAAAGTGCAATTAGTTAATACAAAAAGAAGGGTTTTTTACCCTTTACTTCATGAATATTAATTACATGTTTTTTCTGTAACACCCGACTATAAATAAAGTTTCTTGTATCTTGTATGTATATGTAGTTTAAATGTTATAATGGCATATGAACAAGAAAATGTTTGGACATGGCAGAACTGTAAAATCATATCTATGTAATTCCATAAGCAATCACTGCTGACCCTGATCAGATGGCTCCAAAAGGAGCCATTTCATCTGGGTCTACTCTGGTTGTAAAGGCATTAAAATACATATCTATGGAGTAAAGGGTTAAACTGAAGCAAAATATACAACAAGCACAATGACAAAATGGAAGACAATAACATGGCAATATGACACTGCGGAAGCCCTGGTTATATTAGCTTAACCCTTTACTTCATGAATATTCATGTAAGAACTAATGACCGTATGAATTTTAATTAGGAGATTAATTTTGATCTGTTACCATGGCTGAAACTAGAAATAGATCTCAATGTTATTTCATAAGCACACAGAGCAGACCTTAATCAGGCAGCTCCCACAGGAGCTGTCTGATATGTGTTTACTTTGTTTGAAAAGGCATTAAAAGGTCTATTTATGGAGTTGAGGGTTAATTCCTCAAACATGGTAGTGATATATCAACTCTTCTCAGACTGGTAGTTATATATCAACTCTTCACAGAGTCAGACTGGTAGTTATATATCAACTTTTCACAGACTGGTAGTTATATATCAACTATTCTCAGGCTGGTAGTTATATATCAACTCTTCACAGACTGGTAGCTATATATCAACACTTCAACTCTTCACAGATTGGTAGTACTATATCAACTCTACACAGTCTGGTAGTACTATATCAACTCTTCACAGGCTGGTAGTACTATATCAACTCTTCACAGACTGGTAGTACTATATCAACTCTTCACAGTCTGGTAGTACTATATCAACTCTTCACAGTCTGGTAGTACTATATCAACTCTTCACAGTCTGGTAGTACTATATCAACTCTTCACAGTCTGGTAGTACTATATCAACTCTTCACAGACTGGTAGTACTATATCAACTCTTCACAGTCTGGTAGTACTATATCAACTCTTCACAGACTGGTAGTACTATATCAACTCTTCACAGTCTGGTAGTACTATATCAACTCTTCACAGTCTGGTAGTACTATATCAACTCTTCACAGTCTGGTAGTACTATATCAACTCTTCACAGACTGGTAGTACTATATCAACTCTTCACAGTCTGGTAGTTATATATCAACTCTTCACAGACTGGTAGTTATATATCAACTCTTCACAGACTGGTAGTTATATATCAACTCTTCACAGACTGGTAGTTATATATCAACTCTTCACAGTCTGGTAGTACTATATCAACTCTTCACAGTCTGGTAGTTATATATCAACTCTTCACAGACTGGTAGTTATATATCAACTCTTCACAGACTGGTAGTCATATATCAACTCTTCACAGACTGGTAGTTATATATCAACTCTTCACAGACTGGTAGTTATATATCAACTCTTCACAGACTGGTAGTACTATATCAACTCTTCACAGACTAACAGTGAATTTGATTACCTTTGTAAACACTTTGGACCAAGATGATATTATTGTGACTGGTTCAATATAACAACCAAAACCTTGGTGCAAAATTTCTCATTCTAATATACATTTGAATGAAGTTTACTGAATCTAGGTCAGCAGGCAGTGTGTGCCACAAAGTGACCATATAGAATGCCTTTATCTGACTAACTAAAATGTCATAACCCTGGTCAAATAAAAAAGCCTAAATTCAAGTGCCCTTCTACTCACCCCATATAAACATACCGGTAGTTATGAAGTTTGCTAAACAAAGTGCGTTATTTTTTAAGAAGTTGACAACAACAACTTAAGTGTTAAATATTCTGGTAAAAAAAGTTGGTGCAATTTTATAGCATATTCTGTATTGTGGTACCATTAAACAATTCAGCTCTATTTTAACATGTAAAAAGTTGAGCATTTATTCATTGAAAACCAGGGACACTTATGCATATTAAATACAGCCTTTCAAATATCTACAAAACATATACATGTATACAGTACAACCTGTCTACACTGACCACACAAATTAAGTACAATTCTGGGGCTTTAAAACAGATGGTAGCTTAATGCAGGGCAAAGTAATGGAGAAAGCTCCCCTAGGAGCTTTCTCCATTACTTTTGCCCTGCATTAAATCAGAGACATACATGTATATATGTATGTATAGGTCTCTGATTAAATTGGTACTCATTGATCCCAATGATTTTCCATCATGTGGTTGCTATATGCAGGTTCTTCTGTATGTGTATCATAAGACAATATATGTATAAAATGTATAACTTTGATGTCACCTATCAGCAGATATGTGCATATAACTGTTTTTTGCCAAGCAGCAGAATATATATGTGTATAACTATGTATTTCAATATTTGTAACAAATTACAGTAATTTATGTGTTGTACTGTTACAAATATGTGTCTAGAACAGTATAAAAACATACCAATAATTTCAATTATAAATTCCTCTCCTATAACAAATAATTTTATTAAATACAAAATTTAAAATTTGCAAATACAAAGTAACAGTAAACAAATGAAATATGATTTGTTTCAGTTCAACACTATCCCCTGTAGTACTGAGATCTGCATTAAACTAAATTCATGGTTTTTCTTATAACACTTTTTTATCTATCAAATATATAATAGTGGAAATAGTAAAAACAAAAATTACCAGAGGTCGGGTCATGGTTTGATTGTACCTAGTAAAAACCTTTGTATATAAAGACTTGTACTGATACAAACCTTAAATAAATTGACAAGCACTCTCAAAATTTTGAGAACTGTCCTCAATATTGTAGTTTTTGAAGCTTTATAGCTTACTGCAAATGTGATATCTCTGTATTTTCAAAGACCTTTCCTTTTATCTCATGAATATTCATGTATGAAATAATGACATCATGAATATTAATTAGCTGCATTTTATAATAGCATATAGACTTGGGAATTTTTGGTCATAACAGAAACTGTAGAATCAGATCTATATTATTTCATATGCAAACAAAGCAGACACTGATCATACAGGCTTTAACAGGAGTCATCTGGTCTTGGTCTTCTCAGTTGCAAGACATGCAAATCTATTAGATAAAGGGATACTGAGAAACTCGGGCACGATTCCCTACTCTTATTATCAACAGAGTTTCTCTGGTATTTTTAGATGCCCAGAGTAAAGCACTGGTACATGGGACATTTTCAGTGGACATAATCTAATTTGGCCAGCTACACATAAACTCAGCACCTTCATTGTACTTCATTTAAACTGGCTAATTTAGGAAAAGGCTAATCAATGTTCCTAATTTCAACAAGCACTCTAAACACTGTTAAATTTGAACATTTAAAATGACATGTTTGGACTGTAAAACCCCCAACATTTTCAAACATCCAACTTCTCCCATTTCCATCTGATTGTAAAACTGAAATATTCTTCTGCATTTTGATAGCTTTAACCCTTTACTCCATAAATACACCTTTGCAAACAGAGTAGACCCAGTTCAGACAGCTTCTAAAGGAGCCGTATGATCAGGGTCTGCTCTGTTTGCTTGTGAAATAATTTAGATATGATTCGTCAGTTTCTGCTAGAGCCAATATGTCCATGTGCAATTATAAAAATTGATCTAATTAATATTCATGATATCAATATTTCTAACATAAATATTCATGGTGCAGCAAAGTGTTGACCCTCATCAAACAGTTTGTTTTGGGTCTACACTATTTACCTATGTATGTCTGATCAACTACAGTAAAACCTCTCTAAAACTGACGTTAAATTTTGTATAAACATCGGTCATGGGGACAGGTGGCAGCTTAATGCAGAGTGAAAGTCATGCAGAAAGCTCCTCTAGGAGATTTCTGCATGACTTTCACTCTGCATTAAGCAGTCACCAGCCTAAAAGTATCTTAATTCTTCTCTACTAGGATTCAGTTTTAGAGAGGTTTTACTTTATATGTCATTTTGGGTATGTCTTAACCCTTCAACTCATGAATATTTACACAAGACATCATGACATCACAAATACTAATTAGATGAAATTTCTTAATGACACATTATCGAAATAATTTTTAATCATGACAGAAACTATAGAAACAGTTCTATATCATTTCCTAAGCAAACAGAGCAGATACTGATCAGATGGTTCCTACAGAAGCAGTCTTATCTGGGTCTCACTGTTTACAAGGCTGTTACTCCATATATATGCCTTTTTATGCTTTTGCAAAAAGAGCAGACCCTGATCAGGGTCTGCTCTGTTTGCTTATACATGTACATGTATATGTAATATAATATCATATATAGATCAGATCCTACAGTTTCTGCCATGACCAAACATTCCTGTTAGTGTATCATTATAAAAAAAAATCTAATTAAAATTCATGACATCATTATTCCTATGGAATAAAGGGTCAAGGTGGAAAATTAAGATCTAATCTAAATTGCAACTTCCTGGAAATGAAGTCCATGTCTATTCCCTCTTCACTTCTGGCTGGGCCATTCCTCGTAGAAAAACAAACGGTATAATGAGTAACACTCCACCCAACAGATAACACACCTCTGCCCCACAGCTCCAGTAGACTGAAATAAATATTACACAAATGTTTAACCCGTTACTCCTTAGATTTTTGCAAACTGGGTAGACCCAGATCAGACCTCCTGTAGGAGCTGTCTGAACAGGGTCTGCTCTGTTTGCTTATGAAATAATATAGATATGATTCTACAGTTTATGCTGTGACAAAACATTTCCATGTTCATATGCCATTACAAAATTCAGCCAATTATTAATCATTTTGTCATTATTTCTTACATACATCTTCATGGAGTTAAGTGTTAACTCTTTACCTCAAATGCTATTTTTAGATCTAACCACTTTGAATAAATCTACCAAAAGGAGCATGAACTAGACAAAAGGATTTTTTTTAGAATTTTGTAGTTTGAAACCATTGTGATAAAAAGAGCATTTGCTCCTATAGGAGCAAATGCTCTATTTATCACAATGGTTTCATAAAGTGACTTTTACAGAGGCGTAGAAAGGCGTATTTATGGAGAAAAGGGAAAATAAATAAATAAATGTACATTTTGTGTACAGAAAATGATTACAGTAGTAGTTAAATGCAGTGTAGACCCAGATCAAAGGGCTTTTCCAGAGTTAGGATCTACACAGCTTGCCATGGGAAATCCTACCCTTTTAACCCATTCCCTCATATCGATGACTTTTGACGACCCTGTAAAAGTCACTTTGTGAAACCTTTGCGATGAATAGAGCATTTGCTCCTATAGGAGCAAATGCTCTATTTATCACAATGGTTTCAAGCTACAACATTCTAAAATTTTCCTTTTCTCCAGTTAGTGCTCCATTTTGGTAGATTTATTCAAAGAGGTTGTATCCAAAAATAGCCTATGAGGTAATGGGTTAAGTCTGTCCTCCCAGAATGAATGAACTGGATCATATGAAAATTTGTCCATATGACATGGATGCCCTCCTAGCAATATTGTCTCTAAATCAAGCACTTTTCAATACAAGTTAAATAGTGAAGAAGTTTTCAAAGTCCCATAACCTTGGGTAAAAATGGTCAGAGCAAATATTCCCTTCTTTACGTACAGCCTTACACCAACATTGTTCACCTGTGAAGTAAATCTTCTCATTGTTGTATGAGGAGTTGGACACACAAGATTTACCGGATGTACGCATGGACAAGAGCAAGGCTATATGCACCCGAACTTGCAGGGGCATAACAAATAAATGAGCCACATTATACAGAAACTAACCTTCAGGCCTCACAAACAAAACAGAATCAGATCAGCCACATGTTTAACCCTTTCCCTGTTCTTTTTTATTTCAAATTTCAATACCTACTGAATATTCATGGCAAAAATAGTTATAATGAAACATGGAAGATGGAACATTGTATCCATTTTAGAAAGTAAAGAAACAGATCTTTCAAATTCCATTTATAGCAAACAGAGCAGACCCTGATCATTAGCAAACAGAGCAGACCCTGATCATTAGCAAACAGAGTAGACCCTGATCAGACGGCTCCTATAGGAGCCGTCTGATCAGGGTCTACTCTAATTTGCAGATGCGTTAAAACACACTTATATGAGGGAAAGGGTTAAAATATGACACTTGATCAGGTTCTACTCTCTCAAATACATCTGTAAAACAGGATTGTCTCCAATTGGTGGCAAACAGAGCAGAACCTGACCAGGTGCAACATTATTTGCTAAACTTAAAGATTGGTTAATATACAGAGGCTCAAGTTGAAAAATGCAAGCAGTACATGTTTCCCAGTTCCAATAGCAAATGCAAAATCATTCCCGATTGTCCATACCATAATGACAAGCATCATAAACAAAGCTTTAATCCTTTACTCTATGAATATTCTTGTAAGAAATAAGAACATCAAGAATACTAATCAGATATATCTTTATAATGTAAAACCTCTCTATAACGGCCCCTAAATTACATAAAGGATTTTGTGTTAAAGGCAGGAGCGTTCTGTTTTACTTTCACCTTGCTTTAAGCAGCCACCTGCCCTAAATACCAACTAATTAACACAATTTTGTGGCCGTTATAGAGAGGTTTTCCTGTAATGGTATATGAACACAGACAGTTTTACAGTCCTATATTGATAAGCAAACAGAGTAGACCCGGATCAGACAGCTCCTACAGGACCTCTCTGATCTGGGTCTACTCTGTTTGCAATGGCTTTAAAATTCATATCTATGGGTTAAATTGAATAAGAGTATGTATATGCTTTATATCAAGAGTTATGCTTGCTTGTTATAGTGTCTCTTCAAAAACTCTTATAATATAAAGCTAAAAATATTTATTGAAATTGCAAGATTGGTCCAAATACTGAACCTACCTTTACTGTTGTTTTTGTGTGTTTTTTGGGTTGTTTTTTTTTTTTTTTGGGGGGGGGGGGTTGTTTTTGTTTATTTTTTTGTGGGATGGGGTGATAAAGGATGTTATTTATAATATTCTCAAGGGTAACTATAAGTTTAGTTACATGTACATAGAAAAATAAACGCTTGCTGATACAGAAATCAACTAAATATACATACTTGTTGATGCAAAAACTGGTCCAAGAGCTCTTGCCAGGGCTCCAAGGGATCTGAATACACCCATGATGGTTCCCTTCTGGTCAATTCCACCATACAATGACACTAAGGCTGTAAGACTGGGTACCACTGTAGCAGATGCTGAAATATCAAGACAATTCAAGGGTTGAGTTGGGGAGTTATACACCACATAACGATTGTGACAGAAAGGTAAATCTAAATGTACCACCTCTCAGCTTTTCAGCAAAAGGAATACTGTTTTCAATCAAGATCATAAACCCTTTCCCTGTTCTAAGTTTATTCCAAATTTCAATACCTACTGAATATGTGGACAAAATAATTGTAATGAAATATGGAAGGTGGAGCATTGTAGTCATTTTAGGAATAAAAGAAAAGGATTTTTTCAATTTCCATTAGCAAACAGAGCAGACCCTGATCAGACGGCTCCTATAGGAGCCGTCTGATCTGGGTCTACTCTGTTTGCAAATGCGTGAAAACACGATTATATGAGGGAAAGGGTTAACAAATGAAGAAAAACTCACCAAATGAAAACAATGCCAGGGACAAATATATCCATGTAGCAGTAGTAGCAAAAGCCATGATGATGAAAGATGGAATTAATATCATCATCCCTTGTCGTGCCAGCTTGGTCTCCTTACCCGCTGATGCTCGGCGAAAGTAGCCCCCTACAAAGAGACATACAATGTTGTTTGTTTTGTTGAATAGACTCTGATTATAATTCTTTCCTACTAGGTCTTTGTGGAAAATGACATATGCTTGATGTTCCATTAACCCATTCCCTCATAGGCTATTTTTAGATACAACCTCTGAATAAATCTACCGAAAAGGAGCATTAACTAGAGAAAAGGAAACCATTGTGAATAGGAGCAAATGCTCTATTTATCACAAAGGTTTCACAAAGTGACTTTTACAGAGTCATCAAAAGTCATCAATATGAGGGAATGAGTTAAACCTTTCCCTGATAGAAACACCTGTTGACACCTTTACAAACAAAGTAAACCCCGATCAGATGGCTCCTGTAGAAGCCGTTTGATCAGGGTCTGCTCTCTTTGCTTATTGAATTATATAAAAGCCCAAATAAATCCTGTTCTCATTATCAAAGGTCAGCTAATACAATACTCATGATCATTGATGTCAGTATTTCTTACAGGAATATTCATGAAGTTATGGGCTAAGGAAAATTGTAATGTTTTATTTCTGATTTCGGAATTTTGAACATTGAATTCATATGAATTTGAGCTCTGATGGTCTTGCTCGAGAGATTTAACCCTTTCCTTCTAAATAAACATCTTTTTTACGAATTTGCAAATAGAGTAGAGTCAGTAGACCGAGATCAGATAGCTCCTGTAGAAGCCATCTGATCATGGTCTGCTCTGTTTGCTTATGAACTTATAACAAATTGAACTCTATAGTTTCTACCAGTACTTAATATTCCTGTATACATATGCCAATATAGATATTCAGCTAATAAATATTCATGATGTCATTATTTCTTACAAGAATATTGAAGATGGTAATGCGTTAAAGATATGAAAATGCTCTGTGAGGACTAATCATTCTTTCACACATTTCATAGGTGACTTTAAAACATTAAATACAGTTTAACCCTTTCCCTGTTCTATACTTTTTCCAAATTTCAATACCTACTGAATATTCATGGCCAAAATAGTTATAATGATACATGGAAGGTGGAACATTATAGCCATTTAAGAAACTAAAGAAACATGTCTGTCAAATTCCATTAGCAAACAGAGCAGACCCTGATCAGACGGCTCCTCTAGGAGCCGTCTGATCTGGGTCTATTCTGTTTGCTAATGTGTGAAAACACGTTTATATGAGGGAAAGGGTTAAAACTGGCTAAAGGACCTTACCTTGAACAAGTGTCATGACAAATCCAATAAAGAAGAACATTTTGCCTTGCTGCATACTGAAACGGAAACAATAAGTTCTTACATTCATATCATTATTAATGGTGATGGCTGAGAGTATTAAAACTAGATTATCCAAACTATGATCATCATTTGTAAGTTTTATCCCATACCCTGGTGAATATTCATGTAAGAGATAATGACATCATGAATATGTAACAAATGAGAATGAATTAAATAGCATACATGTGTATGTACATAGAATGCTTTGGTATTGGTAGAAACTGTACAGTCAGGTCTATTATAATTTCATAAACAAACAGAGCAGACCCTGATCAGACAGCTCCTATAGGAGCTGTCTGATCTGGATTTACTCTGTTTGCAAATGTGTTAAAAAGTGTTTATATGAATGCAAGGGTTAACCCGTTACTCCATAAATATGCCTTTCTATGCTTTTGCAAACAGGGTAGACCCAGATCACACAGTTCCCGTAGGAGCCATCTGATCAGAGTTTGCTGTGTTTGCTTATGACATAATATAAACATGATTCTACAGTTTCTGCGAAGGCCATGTGCCATTATAACAATCAATCTAATTAAATATTGATGATGCCATTATTTCTTACATTAATATTCATGGAGTGAAGGGTTAAACTATCCTGTGAATTGGTTATAAATCAGTAGCAGTGAAGCAGTTCCATCAACTAAAGACCTGAGTAAAGCAACTAACAGAGCAGGCTCAAAATTGGGCTGTTTAACCCTTCTACACCTTTGCAAACAGAGAAGATCCAGATCGGACGGCTCCTACAAGAGCCATCTGATCAGGGTCTGCTCTGTTTGCTTGTGATATAATATAGATTTGATTCTACAGATTTTGCCACGGCTAAATTAATTTAATTTTTATTCATGATGTCATTATTTCTTACATGAATATTCATGGAGGACAGTGTTAACTCTTTACCTCATTGATAGTCATTTAAACATTAAGTAGTGTTTTTATACTGGCGTTATAAGTGAGGGAATGTTTTACCATAACACAAATTATAGAATCATATCTTTATTATTTCATATAAAGCAGACCCTGATCAAATGGCTCTTACAGGAGCTTCTGATCTGATCTGATCTGGGTCTTCTTAGTCTTTTGGTTTTGTTATTCCCTCCCTGTTTGCATATTATTTCAGCATTTTTCGCTAAAAATACCGTTGACTCCGATGATGACACAGATGAGGAATATTTGCCTGTGCCCACATATGCGGTGTCTTTGTCCGCTATATAGACAATTTGTACCGGACATTGGAGCAACAACCAAATACTCCTGAGGATTTTTTTTAAAAACGTTGACAACTATGAAACAATTTTTTGGCAAGTGTCAAGCATCAACTTGTGTTCAATAGCAAATGACTGATTTCTCCACAAATGAGTAAGCTGTATCATGTACATTTTGGGAGTTTGATCATTACACATATTTGTTTACTTGTTTGAATTAGGGTAAAATAAAATTTTGATCAGTCGTGTGCCAGAGTCATAATTTATAGCGAACTTCTTACTATCAATAAAGCGAATAATGTTTATAGCGAAGTAAATCATTCAGTCCCTTAAAATTCGTTATAACCGAGTTTTACTGCACTGTTATAATAATTAACAAATCAATATTCATGATTTCATTATTTTTTACTTAAATAGTCATGTAGTAAAAGGTTAAGACAAGAGCCACATGCAACACCAACGCTCGTCTGATTTGCTGCTTGTCCAGCTAAATTAAAAAAAAAATAAAACAAGAAACCGCCAATGTCGGTATGGCCGGATTGCCGATTAAAGTGATATAGATGAACAGTCAATCATTATACGTTTCTGCATCAGCAGATGCTGAAGGCATAATAAATAGTTAAACATATTCCAATTGCATGTAATGAGGTCCTCATTATGACTCCACATGTTAAAAAGGTCAATCTAGAAACTCATTGAAGCATAAAAAACAAGAGATATTTGTAAAGCATGTATACCCCCAGACCCCCTGACCTTTGATCTAGTGACCTCAACTATAGAGGTCATCTACTGGTCATGACTAATCACCACAGCAACTTTGACGATCCTAATTCAAACCACTAATCATTTATTGATCTGAACCCATTTCATCAGTTAAGGTAATGGTGACCTTGACCTTTGACCTAGTGACCTCAACAACTATAGGGGTCATCTAGTGGTTACAACCAACCACCACAGTAAGTTTGAAGATCCTAAGCCAAACCCTTGAGCAGTTATTGATTGGAAACCATTTCACCTGTTAATGTCATGATGACATTGACCTTTGATCTAGTGACCTAAAAAACATTAGGGGTCATCTAGTGGTCATGACCAACCACCACAGCAAGTTTGAAGATCCTAAGCCAAACCCTTGAGCAGTTATTGACCAGTTATTGACTGGAAACCATTTCACCACTTAAGGTCATGGTGACCTTAACCTTAGACCTAGTGACCTCAAAAACAAGAGGGCTCATCTAGTTGTCATGACCAACCACCACAGCAAATTTAAAGATCCTAAGCCAAACCCTTGAGCAGTTATTGATCAGAAACAATTTTCCCAGTTACGGTCATGGTGACCTTGGCCTTTGACCTAGTGACCTCAAAAACATTAGGGGTCATCTAATGGTCATGACCAATCACCACAGCAAGTTTGAAGATCCTAAGCCAAACCCTTGAGCAGTTATTGATCGGAAACCATTTCACTAGTAAAGGTCATGGTGACCTTCACCTTTGACCTAGTGACCTCAAAAACAAGAGGGTTCATCGAGTTGTCATGACCAACCACCACAGCAAATTTGAAGATCCTAAGCCAAACCCTTGACCAAACCATTTTTATAGATAAGGTCATGGTGACCTTGACCTTTGACCTCAAAAACTATAGGGGTCATCTAGTGGTCATGACGAACCATCACAGCAAGTTTGAAGATCCCAAGCCAAACCCTTGAGCAGTTATTGATCGGAAACTATTTCACCAGTTAAGGTCATTGTGACATTGACCTTTGACCTAGTGACCTCAAAAACAATAGGGGTCATCCCGATGTCATGACCAACCACCACAGCAAGTTTGAAGATTCTAGGCCAAGTCGTTTATTAGTTATCGATCGGAAACAAAAAGGTCAACCTGGAAATTCTCTAAGTCAATGAAGCGTAAAATCTAGGTCAAAAAAGGGTCATAATAACCTACTAACCTATGACATGTAATGTGACCCTCATTATGAACCCACATGCCAAGTTTGGTTACTGTAGGTATTATACTTTGGCTATAACTAACACAAACAAAAAGGTCAACCTGGAAATTCTCTAAGTCAATGAAGCGTAAAAACTAGGTCAAAAAGGGGTCATAGTAACCTGCTAACCTATGACATGTAATGTGACCCTCATTATGAACCCACATGCCAAGTTTGGTTACTGTAGGTGTTATACTTTTGCTATAACTAACACAAACAAAAAGGTCAACCTGGAAATTCTCTAAGTCAATGAAGCGTAAAAACTAGGTCAAAAAGGGGTCATAGTAACCTGCTAATCTATGACATGTAATGGGACCCTCATTCTGAACCCACATGCCAAGTTTGGTTACTGTAGGTATTATACTTTGGCTATAACTAACTCGAACAAAAAGGTCAACCGGACGGACGGCCGGACAGACGGACGGACGGACGGACGGCCGGCCGGACGGCATTCGCCAATATATAAGCCTGGATTGCGAGCAATCCGGCCAAAAAATAAAGGGCCATACTCCAAAATTTTGAAATCAAGAGTTATGGTTCTTATGTAGGGGCCATCCCTTCAATGAGATCTACAAACCTATGAAGTTTCATGTTGAGACCTCTTATACTTTTCGAGTAATTAGCTACATTAAAGTTTTTGCACGCCGCTCCCAACGACAAAGCCAACGACGACAACGCCTACGACCCAGTGATCACAATAGCTCGACTTTTCTTCCAAACAGACGAGCTAAAAATGAATAAATCTTACAATTTGAAAATAAAGTAGACAAGAAGATTTTATATCTCATTTCCTACCTATCATACTGCAGCCTGTTGTGAGTCAGGAATGTAAGAGTGAACTCCAAACCAGAGTAGAGAAACAAGTACAGGAAGTAGACAACACCTATCTTCTGAACATCACTTATATCTGAAATGAAACAAGTAGACAACACCTATCTTCTGAACATCACTTATATCTGAAATGAAACAAGTAGACAACACCTATCTTCTGAACATCACTTATATCTGAAATGAAACAAGTAGACAACACCTATCTTCTGAACATCACTTATATCTGAAATGAAACAAGTAGACAACACCTATCTTCTGAACATCACTTATATCTGAAATGAAACAAGTAGACAACACCTATCTTCTGAACATCACTTATATCTGAAATGAAACAAGTAGACAACACCTATCTTCTGAACATCACTTATATCTGAAATGAAACAAGCAGACAACACCTATCTTCTGAACATCACTTATATCTGAAATGAAACAAGCAGACAACACCTATCTTCTGAACATCACTTATATCTGAAATGAAACAAGCAGACAACACCTATCTTCTGAACATCACTTATATCTGAAATGAAACAAGTAGACAACACCTATCTTCTGAACATCACTTATATCTGAAATGAAACAAGTAGACAACACCTATCTTCTGAACATCACTTATATCTGAAATGAAACAAGTAGACAACACCTATCTTCTGAACATCACTTATATCTGAAATGAAACAAATTCAATATCTGTACCCTTATCCTGTGGTTAAAAGTGATATCTGACCGACCTCTGATCAGCTGCTATTTAACTTGCTCCGACTCACATAAAACTTTTGAGAAACTATTGACTGAGTGTCAAATAGCTTGAAGTCTGATCAGATACTATGCATAAACTCATTCCTTCATATTGATGCCTTTTGATGCTTCTGTAAAAGTCACTTTTTGAAATCATTGTGATAAATACAGCATTTGCTCCTAAATGCTCTATTTACCAAAATGGTTTCAAAACTAAATAATTCTAAAATTTCTCTTTTTGCTAGTAAATGCTCCTTTTCAGTACATTTATTCAAAGAGGCTGGGTCTAAAAATAGCCTATGAGGGAATTGATTTAACTCTTTCCCTGTTCTGTGTTTATTACAAATTTCAATACCTACTGAATATTCATGGACAAAAAGGAGCCGTCTGATCTGGGTCTACTCTGTTTGCAAATGTGTGAAAACATGTTTATATGAGGGAAAGGGTTAAGGCTTACAAAGTTCCTAGAGTCAAGGTCAAACAGATAAGGATCGTCATCATCTTAGGCAAGAAGCATTCTACTTACAGGACATTGCTTCTTACACGACATTAACCCTTTCCTCCATAAGCTATTTATAGACCCAACCTCTTTGAATGAATCTACCCAAAAGGAGCATTTACTAGAAAAAAGTAAAATTTTAGAGTTTTGTTGTTTGAAACCATTGTGATAAATAGAGCATTTGCTCCTATAGGAGCAAATGCTCTATTTATCACAATGGTTTCAAGAAGTGATTTTTACAGAGGCGTAGAAAGGCGTATTTATGGAGGAAAGGGTTAAGTGAGAGAGTTGATCTACTTGGTAGATGTAATCAAACAGGAAAACCTGTTTAAACCTTTCACTCAAAGAATGTTCATGAAAAAATAGAAACAATGACATAATGAATATTAATTAGATGAAATTTTAATGGCACTTGGACACAGGAAGTTTTAGCCATGACAGAAACTGTTGAATCAGACAGCTCCTACAGTAACCATCTGATCTGGGTCTGCTCTGTTTGCTAAGGCGATAAAAGGTGTATCTATGAAGTAAATAGTTCAGCAAATACATATTAGGTTGCTTTGTGTTACACAAGAAATATATGAAAAATACAACCTAACAACAATACATACATCCCTCATATACTTTAGAATTCACAGACAGTCCAGAATTATAACTGCTTGTAATTAATACTGCCACACAATCTTCTGTCGGAGTATGTGATATTCTAATAATTTTGAATAATCAAGGACCCATTACTAGGTGAAAAATCATCAGACTGGAAAAATGTAACAAAATGCACAACTTCTTTTAATAATTAGGTTTTGTTGAAATCATATATAATATATCCCCCATAACTTAATTTGTTGAGGTATAATAATCTACAAATTAAATCTGTTACATAAAATCAAATTATACCACATCTTATTAATTTACTGTACCATATTGCAATCCAAAAATCCCTTCATACATTCAAAATCAGAAATTGTATTTCTGACCAATACATGTACAGATGGTTAGGGGTAAACCTTTACATATACATGTATAAATAAACCTCAGAGGCCCAGATAAGATGCATAAATTAAAACATTTTCAAGAATAACTCTTTTATTTCTCCATAAAACACTATGTTGTCAGAGAGACGATTCTAAAAAATGGTCACAACATAGGGTTTGTTGGAAATGACGATTTTAGTATTTGAGTATGCACCTTTATCTGTAGTTCTGAAACATGTAAGAAATAATGAATGGATGAACATTAATTACCAGTAGCTGAATTCTTATGACGGCATCATACACAACTGAATGTTTTGACATGACAGAAAATAATATATTACAGTGCAACTTCTATGTGTCGACCTTCGACGTGTCGATCTTTCTCCCAAGTCCCGACATGTATCCTTATTATTTTCTATATGAAAATCCATTAACGTGACGATCTTTTATGAGTCAATCTTTTCAACATGTCGACCATGTTTTGGGGTCCCGGGGCATGGATCAAATGGATTTTTACCACACATGAGTCGATCTGCCAATTACCTTTGTACATAGGCAACGTCCTCCGGGTGTTTTCACACGTTCGCGAGTCGCGACTGGCCAGAATAGATCTGTGCATGTTTCACGCCTTACGCATAATCGAAGGCCTCCGACATCTTTCATCCGTAGGCGGGGATAATTGTGTGGTTTAATTAAACATTTTATCGTAATTTAAACTAGGTGAACACACATCGCCATAATTCTACACTGTTTATAAAGGCGTTGACATGTGTATTTATGGTGTAAAGGAAAAACATTAAATCATTTTGTTCCTAAATGATGTCGAGAAGCTCCAAAATTGGCTGTACAAATGTGTAATTACGATTGTTTATGCTGAAAGAATTAGTTTCGCACGTTTCTACGAACAATTGGAAACAAAACCGGAAGTTGATGTGTGCTATCATGAAACATCATACGGTGTTGATATTTAATGTTTCTTTGCATTTCAGTAGTCTATTTGTGTTTTTTAACAGAAAATAAAGATTTAAACGACGTGTCTTGTGTTTCCAATCAATTGTCTCGGCTTTCTAGAAAGAATATCATGTAGACTTAACACGCATTCAGGCATACATGCACTTCCGAGATTGAAACCGAAACTCATGTAAATGTTTGTTCATATAGATCTATTTTGTATGAGTTGACCTCTCGATAAGTCAATCTTTTTGCCATAGTCCCTAGAAGATCAACACATCGAAGTTATACTGTATTTCATTAGCAAACAGAGCAGACCTGAGTTCACTCTGTTTACAAAGGCGTCTCTATCAGGTAAAGGTGTAATGCTCCCTATTTTCCGTAGACAGAGCTCAATAAATTTAAAATCCACCTGATAGTAAACATATGTTATATATAATATATAGTAAAACCTCTTTAAACTGAACCTTCAATTTAGTATAAATATCAGTCTTGTAGGCAGGTGGCAGCTTAATTAATGCTGGATTAAAGTCATGCAGAAAGCTCCTCTAGGAGCTTTCTGCATGACTTTCACCCTGCATTAAGCAGTCACCTGCCTAAAAGTATCTTAATTCCTCTCTTCTAGAATTCCGGTTTAGAGGGGTTCTACCATATAAATATTGATATACAAATGTATTTGTACCTTTCTGTGACAGGTTTTTGACAGATGTAAACTTAAACAGAGAGACTGGATTAATGAGGTAAGACGTGTTCTGCCATCCTGTTGATATGGATTTAGCCTGCAAAACACAAACAACATTATCATCATAATCATTCATCTATCATTAACCCTTTCCCTGTTCTACATTTAGTCCAAATTGATTTCAATACCTACTGAATATTCATGGACAAAATAGTTACATAGAGGATCTTACATGAGTGTTCTTGATTATTGGATTTATTAAATGAGTCTTTTTAAAACGATAAAAAACGAGCTTTAGCAAATTATTGCACTGTAAAATCATGTAGTCATGTTTTGATTTCATTGTGAAAATGTGTGATGTCAAAAGACTGAAATAATTGTTCAATGAAAAGAAGAACATTACACCGTTATCAAAGTTTCTAGCATTTTCAAGTGACTTACTCTTCTGCCTTCTTCCAATGTTTCTTTAAATGCTAGGGCAACATACACAACATCTATAACGGAAAGGCTCAGGGCAAAGAGAGCCGGCATCACATAAAACTCTCCCTGCTGCTGCCGTGCCCATTTTGAGAATACCGCTCCTATCATAGGACCAAACACAAACCCAATGGAAAAAGCCACACCAATAAGTGCCTAAAAGAAAAAAAGAAAACAGTAGGAATAGTTTCTGTCAGTTGCATCAAAGAAGTGTAAACTGTATCAGGGCTGTAGAAGCACACTAATCTATCAAAATATCTTATTTCTCAGTCAAACTCTATCTTACTGCAACTCATTAGAATCACCTCAGAGATTTAGAAACAATCCTTCTTCTGGTTCCATGCTTATAAAACTTTTTCTTTGAGTCTGAGTTTGTTCTCAAGTTTTTGATTGTCAGATTTGAGCCCTTCGGCTCAAATCTGACCAATCAAAAACTTGAGAACAAACTCAGACTCAACTAAACAGCTTTATAAGCATGGATCCTGTTTATTTTCAAAGACAGAATGTCAAACAGTTCGCAACGTATGTCACAGAGTCGTCTGTAGCATGCTTAACCCTTTCCCTCATATAAACGTGTTTTCACACATCAGCAAACAGAGTAGACCCAGATCAAACGGCACATATAAGAGCCGTCTGATCAGGGTCTGCTCTGTTTGCTAATGGAATTTGATAGATCTGTTTCTTTAGTTTCTGAACTATGAACAATGTTTAACCTTCTACATTTGATTATAACTAAATTTGGCCATGAATATTCAGGTATTGGAATTTTGTAGTAAACAAAGAACAGGGAAAGGGTTAACACTTACAAGAGCTGTCAATCAGAACTTTTAACTATACACAAACCCTTTTTCATTATCCATTTCCCTCATGAATATTTATAAAAGAATAAACCCCTTACTCCATAAATATTTGCAAACAGAATAGACCCAGATCACACGGCTCCTGTAGGAGCCATCTGATCAGGGTCTGCTCTGTTTGCTTATGATATAATATAGATAATAAGATTCTATTGTTTCTGCCATGGCCAAAAAAGGTGCTATTATAACAGTTGATCTTATTAATATTCATGATGTCATTATTTATGAATATTCATGGAGTAAAGGATTAATATAACTTCATGAATATTCATCAGACGGCTCCTACAATTGTCTACATGTACTACGTTTGCAAATGTGACGAAAGTTGCTTCTATGGGCGAAAGGGTTAAACATCAACCCTTCACTTGAATTAGACACACTTTACGACCTTTGCAAACAGAGTAGACCCAAATCAGATGGCTCCTATAGGAGTCATCTGATCAGGGTCTACTCTGTTTGCTTATGGAATTTCTACCAACAAGAAAATATCCTGATTTCATATACAATTATAAAACAAACAGCTTAGAAATACTCTTGATGACCATATTTTGTACATGAATATTCATGAGATATCATGAAGTGTTAAGCATTGTTACTAAAAACTTAACTTTTCATCAGTTGATATATTACGCCCACTTACCATCCCTTTGCCTCTTCTCTGTGGAGGTAAAATATCTGCCACAACTGCTGTACTGAGACTTATGTTCCCTTTACTGATACCACCAATAATCCGAGCTATAACAAAAAGCCCAAAATTTCCAGAGACTGCCCACAGGGCATAGGAAAGGGCCACACCAGTCTGAAAAGAGGCCATACAATAAAATTAATTTCAAGAAACACGTATAAATAACAGTTCATGAATTGAACAAGAACCCCTCTAAAGTGATTACTTAATGAATAGACATTTGCATGTCCTAAACCATGTGGCTGCTTAATGCAAGAGTTATCTGCATAACGTTCATACTGCATCAAGCTACCACCTGCCTCCATATCCCAGTGTTAGACATTATTAAATTTTACTGCAATACCAAATTAAGAAACAGATCCATTATTATTATTAAGTAGAAGATATGTGCATTTTTTATTTATTCAGAATTACTTTTTGAAATAAGCACGATCTTAGTCTAATTGTTAATAAGATACAATGTACATACATTGTATTTACTAAAATACTTTTCAGACATGGGTCATTTCACATGAACTTTACCATGGATATCAACAATAACGGTTTCCTGCCATAGACATCAGAAGCAGCTCCTATCACTGGGGAGGCTATGAACTGTAGCATAGAAAATAGGGAACCAATCAGACCTGAAAATGTACATAATGATTGAATTAGCACAGTAGAATAGAAATTTATTTCAATGAACGAACAAAACTAATCGATGCTTTCACAAAATTTTAAGCTCGTCTAGTTTTCACAACTGTAACTAATTTCAATCATACGTTTTACCCCTTTTCCCCTCATATAGGCAACTTACGCACCTTTTCAAACAGAGCAGACCCAGATCAAATGGGTCCTGTTGGAGCCTACTGATCAGGGTCTGCTCTCTTTATTTATGGAATAATGCCTAGGTCACATATTCATGGATTTCACCCCAGATTAGCAACGGATACAATCCGTAATCATTCGTGGCAAACTGTATTGGTATGTAGCTTTCTGTATTTTAGCCGTATTCATACGTAGTACTACTTGTATATCCATAGCTTTCCGTAGTTTAGCCGTATTCATACGTAGTAGTACTTGTATATCCGTGACAATTTTTGAACATGTTCAAAATTTGACCACGGATCAAACAACCGTAGTGCATTTGAGCTCTTCCGTTTTAGACTGTTCTTATTCTTACTAACTCTTACTTATACCATAGCAAACTGCTGTTCATCCGCAGTGTACACGCCCTGACACTTGTCGTTCTGTATTAAACCGTATTATTTCTGTATTAAACCGTATTATTTCTGTATTGAACCGTATTATTTCTGTATTAAACCGTATTATTTCTGTATTGAACCGTATTATTTCTGTATTAAACCGTATTATTTCTGTATTAAACCGTATTATTTCTGTACTAAACCATATTATTTCTGTATTGAACCGTATTATTTCTGTATTAAACCGTATTATTTCTGTATTAAACCGTAATATTTCTGTATTAAACCGTATTATTTCTGTATTGAACCGTATTATTTCTGTATTAAACCGTATTATTTCTGTATTGAACCGTATTATTTCTGTATTAAACCGTATTATTTCTGTATTGAACCGTGTAATTTCCATATCAATGCCTAGTTCACACATTCGCGGGTCACCTCGCCGGCCCCACTACAGATTAAATCTCACGGATGACCCCGGAGATGCCAACCCATAGTCCGATACTACGGGTTTTGACATACCTGTGATAAGATAATGTAGGAATGGACCACGAGTGATACGGAGTTTTACGGTACGACAGTTTAATACAGAAAAGACACAGTTTAATATGGAAATGACACGGTTTAATACGGAACGACACCTGTCAGGGCATGTACACTGTAATAAGTACGGAGTAATACGGTTTTAGTACTGACTGAAACCGATCCGTACGCTCTAATACGGGTTAGTAAGGATGTACTATGGTTGTTTGATCCCTGGTCAAATTTTGAACATGTTCAAATATTGTCACGGATATACAAGTACTAATACGTATGACTACTGCTAAAATAAGGAAAGCTACGGACCAGTACAGATTGCCACGAATGATGACGGATCATATCCGTAGCTAATCAGACGTCAAATCCGTGAATGTGTGACTGCAAAACCCGTTGCCACACCATTGTGTGCATCCGTAGCGCACTAATTAGTCTGTTTCTAACATGCTTTGGCAGATGTTTTTCTTTTTGAAAGCTGACAGCACTTACTTAGGGTAGTCAGCTCAGCAGAAACATTATTTGCCCTTAAATGACAGGAATTTCACAAAAGGAAGCTGACTGCTGATTTTCTCTAAATTTCATGGAATATTTAGCCCTTTACCTGCTAGAGACACCTTTTGAAGTGCTTCAAAACAGATCAAATGGCTTCTGCAGGAGCTGTATGATCAGATTCTGCTCTGTTTAATACTTATAGACTTATACAGATCCAATTCAACTGTTTCCCCCATGATAAAAACTCCTGCGTTATGCCATGAACAAAAATCAGTGTATACATTCATAGTAATTATTTCTTACATGAATATACATCAAGTAAGAGGTAAACACTTTACTCCATGAATATTCATGTAAGAAATAATGACATCATGAATATTAATTGGATTAATTGTTACAATAGCACACAGGACACAGGATTTTTTGGCCTTGGCAGAAACTGTAGAATGATATCTTTATTATATCATATGCAGACAGAGCAGACCCTGATAAGATGGCTCCTACAGGAGCTGCCTGATCTCGGTCTACTCTATTTTCAAACGCATAGAAAGGCGTATTAATGGAGTAAAGGGTTAAGTTACCTCCAAACAATACAGAGTTCCATCTTGGAGTGTCTGGTGCTCCCATCAGTTCTCTGAAGCCACTAACAGAATCCTTCAGCAGTTTGTATAGACTATCCTGCAACATAATAATTGTGTCAGTTGGACTTAAAGAAAGCATACACATACAACCTGCAACCATGAAGTCAAAGGTGTTAAAAGGGGCATACACGGAGTACAGGGTTAAACAGACTTACAACTGATTTATGGGTTTGGAGAATGCTCTAGCATACCAGGTTCTAACAAATGTAAATTATCATATTATCCCTTTCCCTCATCCATAAACGTGTTTTCACGCATTTGCATACAGAGTAGACCCAGATCAGACGGCTCCTAGAGGAGCCGTCTGATCAGGGTCTGCTCTGTTTGCTAATATAATTTGTTAGATCTGTTTGTTTGCTTTCTAAAATGTCTACAATGTTTCACCTTCCACATATCTTTATAACTATTTTGTTAATGAATATTCAGTAGGTATTGAAATTTGGACTAAGTACAGAACAGGGAAAGGGTTAAAAAAGATGTATTTTGCTCATATTTTCACAACTTTTGCATCACAAAATGACTTCAGAATCAGATTCCATAATGTTTTAAGATCATGGTAAGAATCAAGTTGTTTGTATTGGTCAAATGAGAAAGTTTAATGCTACTGACATCGACAGATATATATCTGCCATTCAACTGAACATGAACTTTCTTCTTTTTATCACAGACTTAACCAAAACAAATGTTCTCTCTTGCAGAGCTCCAGATAAGATGCGTAAATTAAAATATTTTCAAGGATAACTTCTTTATTTCTCCACCACTTCAAGACGATTCTAAAGAGTGGTCACAACATAGGGTTTGGTGGAGAAATGACGATTTTAGTACTTGAGTATGCACCGTTATCTGTAGCTCTGCTCTTGTGTGTTTGATCTCACTGCTGACTGGCCCCTGTAAACCATTGTTGTGATTCAGGGTCAGTGGGAACTTGGAAGAACATTTCTGTAGACTATTTTTATGTCTCCTAAAAGGTTTTAGCAGTATTCAGATATATGCATTTGCAAACAGTGTAGACCTCTGGGGCCTCCTTTTTCAGCATTCACAAAGTAAATTCTTTACCTGATACAGATTCCTTTGATGCCAGTGCAAACAGAGTAGACCCAGATCATACAGTTCTTGTAGGAACCATCTGATCAGTCTGCTCTGAAGGCTTGAAAAACGCCTCATATCTGATTCTATATACATTGTTCCATTAGTCATAGCAGTGTACAAACTGTACATGTATGTATAATTCATTTGTTTTATACAAACTAGTCTATAAATATTCATAAAGGATGGAGACTGCTACAACAGTTTGTAAGGTAAAGGATTAATAAATAAAACCCATAGCAATTTAAAAATTCACCTCCTGTGTTCCATAGAAATCCAGTATGGAGGGCAGTAGAGGGAGTATCACAGTGAAGGCCAGAAGATCTATCACCAATGAAATGAAGACAGTTCCTAGCTGTTTCCTCTCTTCAGGTGTCAGGTTTGTGTCAGGAGTTTTTTCATTCTTGCTTGTCTCCTCAGACGAGGTCTCTTGTACTGCCCCATTTTTCTGTGACCTAGTTAAAACCATCCTGCGCCTGTGCAAAAATTTGAAACAACTGAAAAATACAGTAGAACCTCTCTGAAATGACCAATAACTGAATAAACATAGTGATGGATGCATAATTCAGGACAAGCATAATGAAGAAAGCTCCTATAGGAGCTTTCTGCATAACTTTCATCCTGCATTAAGTTTCCACCTATCTTAAAATCCCAGAATTAGATTTGGTGATCACTGTAGACAAGCTTTACTGCAAAAATACAAAAAACTCAAAATGTATTATTAGACATAATGACTATGAATTTTAATTCTAAGATTGATTTTTATGATGGCATCATGATACCGGATTTTCCTGTTTGATTTTAAGTTTTTATACCTTCGGCTAATTATATTTTAGCAATTTTTTCGTGTAATCGAAATTGTTGATACATTTAAGGTTTGTAAATGTTGGTCGAAATAAGTCGTTCGAAATTAGTGTCATCCAGAATACTGGTACCGGTTGTTTCCTTTGTAGAGAGTATTCGGCGCAAACAGCTGCTCAGAACTTACTACCGAAATCGTCTGTAAGTGCCGCGCCTACCTTTAAATTGGCATGTGTTTGACATACAACGTAAGCAGGGTTTTCTTTAAAGCTTATTAATGCACTTAATGCATCTGAACAACCAATTTAATATGATTGAACTGACCAGTGTTCACCATATGATGCCAGTTTGCATCAACATCAATAATTATACCATATTTGGGGGTTAGTTAATTTTTCCCGTTTACCAGTTTAACTTTTATTTATTGCTACAAGCATAACTAATGTCAAACATAGTAAATTATACTGTATAGACAGTACACTGATCATCTGACAAAAATCAATCAAAATGTTCATCATTTGATTCCGAATCATTTAAACATCTGCACAAAGTGAATAACTATTAACACCCCTCCCCTCAAACACAGAATCTCTTCCATGATGTGCTTTCAAATGCACACTCAAAGTTCAATCTTGGTCAACACTGCCTGAAAACAAGTTTTGTCTTTATCAATAGCTTACAATAGGTTAGTTCTACAATATAAAACTTCAGTATTTCGAAATATCACATAATTATCGTTCTTCATTACATTTTTATTCTTTTACATCGTTTTTTTTCTATTTTTTATTATTTTTTTAATTTTTATCATTCCTGCGAAATACGAAGTTTGACTTCACGCCAGCAGAGAAAGATATGAAAAATAAGCTTGCGTGAGGTCAAATTATTTGGACTAACAATAGGTGTGAAATACAATCACTATATAAATTTTGCTTTCTATGAAATTCACCATTCGGGTTACTATATATCTAATTGTAGGCAAGTTGGTCATTAGGCGAATTCACCATAAACCGTAGTATATACAATACATAATCTTCCGTCTTGAAGGAGTATTGCTTACTTAAAGAGGAAGAAGACTCATCGATGCATTGTAAATAAATTACAGCTTGTTCTACGACTTTGTTTAAAATCTCAGCTGTCTAAACCCTATTGCGTACATGCAGTATTGTTTTTGCTTGTTTTCGAACATGTATTGGAATGTAGTTAGAATTCAAATTGTTACGAGATCAGTGATTTCTTACGAAGTGGGAGGGGCAAGACAGAATCCACATCACAAAAAGGTTTAGTTTTTAACAGAGTCAGAAATAACGACATTTACACGATATCAAATTGATTAGAATTTTTCACTGTTGCTTAGATATGTTTTGTAACCATTGCAATGCAGCAGTTTGTAACAAAATATCACTTTTACATACCTTGGTGATGACACACGTCAAAGTTTTGTAAACTTTTCGGGTATACACGATTTCACAATCGAGTTTAGACGTGAGTAAGAAGAACACTGTGCCATATTTGGAACATGTTCTGCATTCTCTACAAAGCAAACACGTGAAAATCCGTTCTAACATTTCTGTTCGCCTTAGAAATGGTAAGATTCTTTAAGCGTTTTATGTGTTTAATTACAAAACAAACAAACGGCATCAGTCCACATTGAAAATATTTTTTGTAACATAGCCAATGAAGAAAAGGGATAATATTTGTGTGAAAAGGTCCCTTCATCTTCATTTTCCTATTTTCCATTGGTTTAACCTGCAGACTGAGCACCTCTCTCTCTTTCTCATTGTCTCTCTCCATCTCTCTCTTTCTCAATTTCTCTGAAGTTTTCAATATTTCCCTCGCCTACTCACTCTCTCTCTCTCTCTCTCTCTCTCTCTCTCTCTCTGATCCTTTGAATTTATATGCGTATATTTGTGTGACTGTCATTTTACTTTGTACTATATTATTCCATTCACTGTAGGGGAAGGGCTTTATCTAAGTTGGAAGAACTTGTTGCCCAACCCCATTTCTGGAATTATGAAATAAAATATGTTTAAACTAAAAACAAACGGCAACCGAAAAATTCCCTTAATATGAAACCAATATGCGAATCACTGTTTGAGTATAGCGTCACATAGAAATGTTGACAAAAGTTGATTGCATTTTTTATGAATCAAGGGCAGATAACTCTAGAAAGGGTTAGAAATAGTGATTGGTTCAACCCAAACAGTACAGGTGCCTGAATCACTGTTTGAGTTATAGCGTCACATAGAAATGTTGACCAAGGTTGATGGTATTTTTATGGCTTAATATGAAACCATAGTATATAACGCTGCAAAGAGAACTTCGTGGCTTATACTTGTGTCCAGGTGGCATGTTCCCTGTTGAATATTCATTTAAGATATACATGTAATGGCATCCTGGATATTTATTCGCTGATTTCTTTTTATAGATGCATAATTATGTAAACGTGATAGCTTTTGGTATTGCTTGAAACTATTAGGATTTCATAAACAAACAGAACAGACCATGATCAGACGGCTACTACAGGAGCTGTCTCACCTAGGTCTACTTTGTATGCAAATGTGTTAAAAAGCGTTTAAATGGGGGAAATGGTTGAGCTTTGGAAATAAATGGAAACTGCATAGACCCAGGTTCGATTATTATGGAGGATGGTACGTTACACCTGTTAGGGATAGCGTTATTATGGATCAGGTGTACCCCTGACCATCCTTTGCTTGTTGTAAAAACCTTTAATCTTTCTTCAGCAATGTACGTGCGTATCTTATAGAAGCGTCCAGTGACTGTGTGTCCATATGGGCAAGGCAACTGAACGACTGACGTATGGCCATATGGATAAGGCAGCTAAGCGACTAATCTACGACAAGATAGACAAGGCAACTGAGCAAATGATGTATGACAAGACAGACCAGGCAACTGAGCGACTGATGTATGGCAAGATATACAATGCAATTAAGCGACTGATGTTTGGCAATATGGGCAATGCAACTGAAGGGAAAATGGACAAGGCAACTGAACGACCGTTGTAGGGCAATATAGACAAGGCAACTGAACAACTGGTGTAGTATGGTTATGTATGAACAAGGCAAATATGCGACTGGGGTATAGTCTTATGTACAAGGCAAATGTGCGACTTGTGTATGGCCTTATGTACAAGGCAAATGTGGGACTTGTGTATGGCCTTAAATACAAGGCAAATGTGTGATTTGTGTATGGCCTTATGTACAAAGCAAATGTGCGACTTGTTTATGGCCTTATGTACAAGGCAAATGTGTGATTTGTGTATGGCATTATGTACAAGGCAACTGTGCGATTTGTGTATGGCTTTATATGGACAAGGCAAAGTGCGACTGGTGTATGGTCATATGTACAGAGCAAATATGCGACTGGTGTATGACCTTTAATATTAATTATACAGATCATTGGCGGGGTATCTGAATTTTTGTTTCCTGCTGAGGAAAATCATGTATTTTCCTGAGGAAAATCATGTATTTTCCTCAGCAGGGAATAAAAAGTCAGATATCCCGCCAATGATCTGTATAACGATTTTATTATACTGCAAAGTTTAATATTTGTAGCAGTTAATTAGCGTTGTTAATGTAGGTGTCGTTTTGCTTCCCCTCAGGGGCCTCATACTATAAGGTAAGGGCTTATATCACTCAGCGACAATAGTTCATTGTGTATAATAACTAGTTCATTACATGTGTGGATAGAAAGGGATCTTCCAAGTTTCTCAAAGGATTGAAAGAATCAGACGTTAGTTAAACTTTCAGCAAATCAGCGGTTAAGCAGACACTATTTTTCAGCATGAGAACGGTTTAACCTTAAATTGGGGAATTTTGGCGCAATTTCGACGTCATTTGGATGACGCCAAAATGACGTTTTTATAATATTCAAACAAATGGGCGTTGGAAGGAGCGGTTATACTGCAATTTACAGATACGTGTACTGTGCATGAGCATAAATAAAATCTGAATCGAATTGGGTGTGGATTGTCTTTGTAAAAGCGGGGGTTTGAGGGCTAATCGGTACGTGCACAAGCACTCTGACAACATTTGCAACATCAGAGCAGAATAAGACATTCGCCACGTATCGGGTTCATTTACATTTTTATACAACAACTATAACAAAAATGTTTCTCAATGGATAACTTTGTTCCGCCCCAAACTCTTGTCATTTTGTTTTAGAGCGGTTGTTTGGATCGAATCGACGAAGTGAAGCTGGTCGGCCATTTTTATTTTGCTGTAGCAAGGAAGCGAGGCCCTCGACGGGGGAAGTTCCATTGTTGCTCATGACTATATACATCAGAATTTAGAGGGATACACGTCTTTTATACATGGCTAATTGACCAATCGAAATCGAGGATTTTACTTTGCAGAATAATAATATACCAGGCAAATGTGCGACTGGTGTATGGCCTTATGGACAAGGCAAATGTGCGATTTGTATATGGCCGTGTGGACAAGGCAAATGTGCGATTTGTATATGGCCGAGTGGACAGGCTAATGTGCGACTGATGTATGGTCTTATGGGCAAGGCAATGAGTGCTGGTGTATGGTCATATGGACAAGGCATTTAAAATAACGACTTATGTGTGGCCATATGGGCAAGGCAACTGAACTACTGATGTATGGTCAGATGGGCAGGATAACTGAACGACTGGACGCGTTATACTAATAGACTAGAAAGTTGTGTCCATATGACACAGATCCATCTCCCCTAGTCCGGTGGTATTCTTTATGTCAAAACACTTTTCACTAAATGTTGTACATAACTCTGGTAAATATGGTCAGCGCAAATATCCCCTTATTTACGCACATCTTCACGCAAATATCCCTTTATTTACGCACATCTTCACGCCAATGTTGTTAATCTCTGAAAGTTTGGAGTAAATCTTCACATTGGTGAACGATGAGTTAGACACACAATGTTCGAGTGAAATATCTATTATGGTAGGACATGCTTGCGTATGAGCAAAAGTATATGCCCCAGCCTTGGTGATGGTAGTTATTTTGGTTTTGTTTTGGGGGTTTTGGGGGTTTTTTTGTTTGTTTGTTTGTTTGTTGTTGGTTTTTTTTGGGTTTTTTTGTTTTGTTGTTGTTGGGGTGTTTTTTTGTTGTTTTTTTTTGGGGGGGGGGGCTATAAAACGGCGTCCATTTTTTCTTAGTATCAGCACTTTTCTGTGATTCAAACACAGTGCCCAGGTTTTGTCGCCTGTTACCCTGCGTTCAGTTAACAGTAACCGTTAGGTTTATGCACATGATCAACTGGCGAACTGTTGCATAAAACTCTTATAAGTAGGCCTGCACCTAAATGAACGCAGCAAATTAAAACTAATCCAATATGATAAAATTGTTTTATAATTTTGTTAAAGTTCTTGGGCTACACTTTAGACGCTATTTCTTTTGTTCCTCAGTGAGCCAATGAGGTAACTGTAAATGCTTCATTACAAGTGTTTGAACATTGCTTTCCGATATGTCAGTACCACTGGCTGTATATTTCAATGACAATCGGACATGCCGTGTTTGCCTTGGGTTCTAGGCATACCAAGACGGGTGTTATCTTTGACAATGCTCCAGATTTAAAAGATTCAATGTTTGTAGAAAAAGACTAACTCCATATATACCCCTCAGATTAACAAATATGCTTTGCAGCTACCCAAAGCGGGAATTTATATAGCTTTTCATCCACGTTACAAATAAACTTGAAAATAATCAGTACAGTAAAACCTCTCTATAACGGCCACTAAATTGTATTAATCAGTTTTTGGTATTTAGGGCAGGTGGCTGCTTAAAGCAAGGTGAAAGTAAAGCAGAACGCTCATATAGGAGCGTTCTGTTTTACTTTCACCTTGTTTTAAGCAGTCACCTGTATAGGAGCGTTCTGCTTTACTTTCATCTTGCTTTAAGCAGCCACCTGCCTTTAACACAAAATACTTGATGCAATTTCGTGGCCGTTATAGAGAGGTTTTACTGTATAAATGAGGGTTTATATTTTAAATTGAAATGCACGTTTCTCTGTTTGCATGTGTAATGAGTAACCTAGTAACAAATACATGTACACGTATATTAAAGGGTCTGCTCGGTTTGCTTATGGTACAATATACATCTGATCTTAACCCTTCTCTTGCTGAATTTTAAAATACATTTCTCCTTCTTTACCCATGCCCTGTGGTATAATTACATATACATGTATCTTCACTGTCTACAATTATTTCTCTGTGTAGTCACTGCTGTGGAGTGCACTGGTTGCACAATCAACTTGTAAACAGTGCAGACCCTGATGAGACAGATCTGGGTCTTCATTATTTACAGGTAGGTATATTGACGTGAATAGCAAGCGAAGGGTTAAGTTTCTGTTTGAGCCAAAATGTCATATGCTCATATGCTATTATAAAAAGAAAATGTGTCCATGGCACACGGATGCCCCCGCCAGGTTTTTTTCTAAATTGCATTAAAATTGATTGATTTAAGGTTTGCAGATTTATTTCTATCAATTAATATGATCACTATTCAAAATTTAAGTTTCTCCATACTTAAATGCTCTGTGTCAATATCCAGGAAGCTGGCCTTGTGTGGTTCCAGCACGAGAAAAATGTGACGGAAATTACTTGGAGACGACGACGGCGCAAGATGGATAGTGATCCCTATATGCTGCCTCTGCGAAATGCAGGCCACACAATGATTTACTATAAGTTAAATCTTTGATAATTCTGTATATACTACAATTACAAATTACTAATAACATAATCATAAACAGGAAGATTGTTAAACAATCACCAAAATTCAATCAGTGTCGGCAAACAGGAAGTAGATGAACGACAGACCTGAAAAGGGGAGACACGGTACAACTCACTATGATTATGCTTCAGAACAAAAATCAAATAATTCCAGCATACACAAGCTAAGAAATATTTTATGAATTTTTTTATTACTAAACAATCATCAAAATTCAAAGTGCCGGCAAACAGGAAGTAGATGAATGATAGACTTGAAAAGGAGAGACACCGTACAACTCACTATGATTATGCTTCAGACCAAATATCAAATCATTCCAGCTTACACAAGTAAGGACATTTTTGACGAAAATGTTTGCCATTAAACAATCACCAAAATTCAATCAAAGTATCGGCAAACAGGAAGTAGATATACGACAGATCTGAAAAGGGGACTGAGACACGGTACAACTCATTATGTTTATGCTTCCTATCAAATATGAAATCATTACAGCATCGATGGTGATGTCTGTATTCCAATGACTAAGTCAGGATAATACCAATGTCTAAATATCCGGTACCGCTCGGTACCGATCGCTCTTTAGCGACATTGTTTACGACATTGAAATATTTTTATTTGTAAAATAAATGTATAAAAATAATTATTTATGACATTACCTAAAACAATATACTCCTTCAAGATTGAAGATTATGTATTGACGCTTGAATAAAATTTCGGGTGTATAATATATAAGCTTCAGTCAGAAGTGAAATAGTGCTAAAATAAAAGTCAGGTTTAAAACTATATACACTGATTGCTGTTTATACTGAAGAGATTATTGACATAACAACAGGCACAGTGACAATTGTTTTGGAATTGTCGACTGTACCTGCTTCATGGGCGGTGAGGGGCAACATGTTCCACTGACAGATAGTTCTCGGAAAGAATGAATACTTGTATGAATCCTTAGATGTGCTGATTTGTCTATATGAATATGGGTTGGTGTTTCGAGTTCTTATATTACCTGTGGAGGGTATCAAGAGGCTGTTTTCAGGGTAGATAGCGACTATTTGATGGACAATTTTATATTATATATACATGGATAACTCCCCTATACAGCCTACAGGCAGGATTCCAATGACTAACTCACCATAGGCCGAATTCCAATGGATAAGTCACCTGAACCGCATACAGGCAGGATTCCAATGACTAACTCACCTGTATAGGCCATAGACCGAATTCCAATGGATAACTCCCCATTTACAGCCTACAGGCAGGATTCCAATGAATAACTTACCTGTACAGGACATAGGCCGAATTCCAATGGATAAGTCATTTAAACCGCCTACAGGCATGATTCCAATGAATAACTCACCTGTACAGGCCACACACAGGCCGAATTCCAATGAATAATTCACCTAAATCGCCTACTGGCAGGATTCCAATGACTAATTCACCTGTATAGGCCATAGACCGAATTCCAAAGGATAAGTCACATGTACGACCTAAATGCATGTTTCCAACGCATAAAACATCTGTACAGGCAATAGACCGAATTCCAAAGACTAATTTACCTATACAGGCCATAGGCCGAATTCCAATGGATAAGTCACCTAATCCGCCTACAGGCAGGATTCCAATGACTAACTCACCTGTACATGCCATGGGCCGAATTCCAATGGATAAGTCACTTAAACCGCCTACAGGCATGATTCCAATGACTAACTCACCTGTACATGCCACACACAGGCCGAATTCCAATGAATAATTCACCTAAATCGCCTACTGGCAGTATTCCAATGACTAATTCACCTGTATAGGCCATAGACCGAATTCCAATGGATAAGTCACATGTACGACCTAAATGCATGTTTCCAACGCATAAAACATCTGTACAGGCAATAGACCGAATTCCAATGACTAATTTACCTATACAGGCCATAGGCCGAATTCCAATAGATAAGTCACCTAAACCGCCTACAGGCGGGAATTCCAATGAATAACTCACCTGTAAAGGCCATAGGCCGAATTCCAATGGATAAGTCACCTGTACAGGCCATAGGCCGAATTCCAATGGATAACTCACCTATAAAGCCAACATATAGGATTCCAGTGAATAACTCACCTGCACAGGCCATAGGCCGAATTCCAATGGATAACTCCCCTATATAGCCTACAGACAGGATTCCAATGAATAACTCACCTATACAGGCCATAGACCGAATTCCAATGGATAACTCCCCTATATAGCCTACAGGCAGGATTCCAATGAATAACTCACCTATACAGGCCATAGGCCGAATTCCAATAGATAAGGCACCTAAACCGCCTACAGGCAGGATTCCAATGACTAACTCACCTGTACAGGCCATAGGCCGAATTCCAATGGATAAGTCACCTAATCCGCCTACAGGCAGGATTCCAATGACTAACTCACCTGTACAGGCCATGGGCCGAATTCCAATGGATAACTCACCTATACAGCCAACATATAGGATTCCAGTGAATAACTCACCTGTACAGGCCATAGGCCGAATTCCAATGGATAACTCCCCTATATAGCATACAGGCAGGATTCCAATGAATAACTCACCTATACAGGCCATAGGCCGAATTCCAATAGATAAGGCACCTAAACCGCCTACAGGCAGGATTCCAATGACTAATTCACCTGTATAGGCCATAGACCGAATTCCAATAGATAAGTCACCTAAACCGCCTACAGGCGGGAATTCCAATGAATAACTCACCTGTAAAGGCCATAGGCCGAATTCCAATGGATAAGTCACCTGTACAGGCCATAGGCCGAATTCCAATGGATAACTCACCTATAAAGCCAACATATAGGATTCCAGTGAATAACTCACCTGCACAGGCCATAGGCCGAATTCCAATGGATAACTCCCCTATATAGCCTACAGACAGGATTCCAATGAATAACTCACCTATACAGGCCATAGACCGAATTCCAATGGATAACTCCCCTATATAGCCTACAGGCAGGATTCCAATGAATAACTCACCTATACAGGCCATAGGCCGAATTCCAATAGATAAGGCACCTAAACCGCCAACAGGCAGGATTCCAATGACTAACTCACCTGTAAAGGCCATAGGCCGAATTCCAATGGATAAGTCACCTGTACAGGCCATAGGCCGAATTCCAATGGATAAATCACCTATACAGCCAACATATAGGATTCCAGTGAATAACTCACCTGTACAGGCCATAGGCCGAATTCCAATGGATAACTCCCCTATATAGCCTACAGGCAGGATTCCAATGAATAACTCACCTATACAGGCCATAGACCGAATTCCAATGGATAACTCCCCTATATAGCCTACAGGCAGGATTCCAATGAATAACTCACCTATACAGGCCATAGGCCGAATTCCAATAGATAAGGCACCTAAACCGCCTACAGGCAGGATTCCAATGACTAACTCACCTGTAAAGGCCATAGGCCGAATTCCAATGGATAAGTCACCTGTACAGGCCATAGGCCGAATTCCAATGGATAAATCACCTATACAGCCAACATATAGGATTCCAGTGAATAACTCACCTGTACAGGCCATAGGCCGAATTCCAATGGATAACTCCCCTATATAGCCTACAGGCAGGATTCCAATGAATAACTCACCTATACAGGCCATAGGCCGAATTCCAATAGATAAGGCACCTAAACCGCCTACAGGCAGGATTCCAATGAATAACTCACCTGTATAGGCCATAGACCGAATTCCAATGGATAAGTTACCAGTACGCCCTAAATGCATGTTTCCAATGCATAACACATTTGTACAGCCCATAGACCGAATTCCAATGACTGACTAACCTGTACAGGCCATAGACCGACTTCCAATGGATAACTCACCTATATGGCTTGAATGCAGGATTCCAATGAATAACTCACCTGTACCGGCCATAGACCGAATTGCAATGGATAAGTCACCTAATCCGCCTACAGGCAGGATTCAAATGACTAACTCACCTGTACAGACCATAGGCCGAATTCCAATGGATAAGTCATCTAAACCGCATACGGGCAGGATTCCAATGACTATATCACCTGTATAAGCCATAGACCTAATTCCACTGGATAAGTCACCTAAACCGCCTACGGGCAGAATTCCAATGAATAACTCACCTGTATAGGCCATAGACCGAATTCCAATGGATAACTCACCTAAACCGCCTACAGGCGGGAATTCCAATGAATAACTCACCTGTAAAGGCCATAGGCCGAATTCCAATGGATAAGTCACATGTACAGGCCATAGGCCGAATTCCAATGGATAACTCACCTATAAAGCCAACATATAGGATTCCAGTGAATAACTCACCTGTACAGGCTATAGGCCGAATTCCAATGGATAACTCCCCTATATAGCCTACAGGCAGGATTCCTATGAATAACTCACCTATACAGGCCATGGCCGAATACCAATGGATAAGTCACCTAAACCGCCTACAGGCAGGATTCCAATGACTAACTCACCTGTATAGGCCATAGACCGAATTCCAATGGATAAGTCACCTAAACCGCCTACAGGCGGGAATTCCAATGAATAACTCACCTGTAAAGGCCATATGCCGAATTCCAATGGATAAGTCACCTGTACAGGCCATAGGCCGAATTCCAATGGATAACTCACCTATATAGCCTACAGACAGGATTCCAATGACTAACTCACCGGTATAGGCCATAGACCGAATTCCAATGGACAACTCACCTGTTCAGGCCATAGGCCGAATTCCAATGGATAACTCCCCGATACAGCATACAGGCAGGATTCCAATCAATAACTGAGGCAAGAAATGACATACATTACTTTTGAGACCTTGCAGCCCACATATGACCTTTTGGAAATGAAATGACACTATTAACCCATTACCTCATAGGCTATTTTAGATAAAACCTCTTTGAATAAATCTAACGAAAAGGAGCATTAACTAGAGAAAAGGAAAAGTGCAGAATTTTGTAGTTTGAAACCATTGTGATAAATAGAGCATTTGTTCCTATAGGAACAGGTGAGTTATTCACTGGAATCCTATATGTTGGCTGTATAGGGGTGTTATCCATTGGAATTCGGCCTATGGCCTGTACAGGTGACTTATCCATTGGAATTCGGCCTATGACCTTTACAGATGAGTTAGTCATTGGAATCCTGCCTGTAGGCGGTTTAGGTGACTTATCCATTGGAATTCAGCCTATGGCATGTACAGGTGAGTTATTCATTGGAATCCTGTCTGTAGGCTATATAGGGATGTTATCCATTAGAATTCGGCCTTTACCCTGTACAGGTGAGTTATTCATTGGAATCCTGCATTTAGGCCGTATAGGTGACTTATCCATTGGAATTCGGTCTATGGCCTGTGCAGGTGAGATATTCATTGGAATTCGGTCTATGGCCTGTACAGATGAGTTATGCATTGGAAACATGCATTTAGGGCGTATAGATGAGTTATCCATTGGAATTCGGTCTATGGCCTATACATGTCAGTTAGTCATTGAAATCCTTCCTGTAGTCCATAAAGGGGAGTTAGTCATTGGAATTCGGCTTATGGCCTGTATAGGTGAGGTATTCATTGGAATCCTGCCTGTAGGCGGTTTAGGGGACTTATCCATTGGAATTCGGCCTGTGACCTGTACAGGAAAGTTATTCATTGAAATCCAGCCTGTAGGCTGTATAGAGGAGTTATCGATTGGAATTCGGTCTATGGCATGTACAGGTTAGTTATTCATTTGAATTCTGCATTTAGGACGTATAGGTGAATTATCCATTGGAATTCGGCATATGGCCTGTACAGGTAAGTTATTCATTGGAATCTTGCATGTAGGCTTTATAGGGGAGTTATCGATTGTAATTCGGTTTATGGCCTGTACAGGTGAGTTATCCATTGGAAACATGCATTTAGGGGCGTATATGGGAGTCATCCATTCGAATTCGGTCTATGGTCTATACAGGTGAGTTAGTCATTGGAACCCTGCCTGTAGGCGGTTGAGGTGACTTATCCATTGGAATTCGGCCTATGGCCTGTACAGGTGAGTTATTCACTGGAAACCTATATGTTGGCTGTATAGGGGAGTTATCCAATTGAATTCGGCCTATGGCCTGTACAGGTGACTTATCTATTGGAATTCGGCCTAAGGCCTTTACATGTGAGTTATTCATTGGAATCCTGCCTTAAGGCTATAAAGGTGAGTTATTCATTGGAATCCTGCCTGTAGGCGGTTTAGGTGACTTATCCACTGAAATTCGGCCTATGGCCTATACAGGTGAGTTAGTCATTGGAATCCTGCCTGTAAGCGGTTTAGGTGACTTATAAATTGGAATTCGTCCTATGGCCTGTACAGGTGAGTGATTCACTGGAATCCTGTCTGTAGGCTATATAGGGGAGTTATCCGTTGGAATTCGGCCTATGGCCTGTACAGGGGAGTTATTCACTGGAATCCTATATGTTGGCTGTATAGGGGAGTTATCCATTGGAATTCGGCTTGTACAGGTTACTTATCCATTGGATTTCGGCCTATGGCCTTTATAGATGAGTTATTCATTGGAATCCTGCATGTAGGCGGTTTAGGGGACTTATCCATTGGAATTCGACCTATGGCCTGTACAGGTAAGTTATTCATTGGAATCCTGCCTGTAGGCTGTATAGGTGAGTTATCCATTGGAATTCGGTCTATGGCCTGTACAGGCGAGTTATCCATTTGAAACATGCATTTAGGGTGTATAGGTGAGTTATCCATTGGAATTCGGTCTATGGCCTATACAGGTTAGTTATTCATTGGAACCTTGCATTTAGGACGTATAGGTGAGTTATCCATTGGAATTCGGTCTAAGGCCTGTACATGTGAGTTATTCATTGGAATTCAGTCTATGGCCTGTATAGATGGGTTATCATTGTTATTCATTGGAATCCTGCATTTAAGGCGTATAGGTGACTTATCCATTCGAATTCGGTGTATGGCCTATACAGTTGAGTTAGTCATTGATATCCTGCCTGTATGCGGTTTTGGTGACTTATCCATTGGAATTCGGCCTATGGTCTGTACAGGTGAGTTATTCATTGGAATCCTTCCTGTAGGCTATATAGGGGTGTTATCCATTGGAATTCGGCCTATGGCCTGTATAGGTGAGTTATTCATTAGAATCCTGCATTTAGGCCGTATAGGTGAGTTATCCATTGGAATTCGGCCTATGGCCTGTACAGGTGAGTTATTCACTGGAATCCTATATGTTGGCTGTATAGGGGAGTTATCCATTGGACTTCTGCATTTAGGCCGTACAGGGGAGTTATCCATTGGAATTCGGTCTATGACCTGTACAGGTGAGTTATCCAGTCGAAACATGCATATAGGCCGTATAGAAAAGTTATCCACTGGAATTTGGCCTATGGCATGTACAGGTGAGTTATTAATTGGAAACATGCATTTTGGCCGTATATGTGAGATATCCATTGGAATTCGGCCTATGACCTGTACAGGTGAGTTATTCACTGGAATCATGTATTTAGGCTGTAAAGGGGAGTTATTCATCGGAATTCGATCTATGGCCTGTGCAGGTGAGCTATCCATTGGAAACATGCATTTATACCGTATAGGTGAGTTGTCCATTGCAATTCGGTCTATGGCATGTACAGTTGAGTTATTTATTGGAATCCTGTCCGTAGGCGGTTAAGATGCATTAAATCAATTGGAATTCGATCAATTCAAAATGAGGTTTTTGCGGGTCCCCAGTCCCGGTAAAGCAGGAGTGATGTTTTCAAAGGATGTATGTATTTCTATGTCTATGTCTCTGTCTGTCTGTCTGTATGTCTGTCTGTCTGTCTGTCTGTCTGTCTGTCTCCCTCCCCTCTCTCTCTCTCAAATGCACGATGGAAAGAACAGGGACACATCCACCCTTAGCCAAGTGAAAACATACACATGCCGCAGCTGTCATATATAAATTGTCATACAATTTATATTGACGCGCACTGTAAGGCTGTTTGGGTTCGTATTCGCTAAATCAGAGTCGCATCTGGATCCAAACTGTTTAACACCCTGATCGTGTATGTTTGCAAATTCTTGTCATAGGCTATCACAAATCCATGCATAGTTAACAAGGAAAGATGGTAGGGTACGTTAGACTTTGACCTGAAAATAACACAGCGACCCTAGTCATAATCAAGTTCAAATCAGCATTCGCCGTAAATTAAATTCTTTATCATGATCAATACCATTAATTATCATCTTTATCATCCACCATCATCTTGGGATCTAAACTTGATTTTGAACAGTTAACTGCGCAGAGAAATGCTTAGAATGGACAAAACGTGTCCGGCCATGTACTGACGGAAGGCTCCCGGCACTTTGTGACTGTGTCTGTGCGGTTTTGCTTGCGCCTGCCATTAATTCCACTCAGTCCACCATAGGACTTCAATTCTTTTTTCAAAATCAACATATTTATAAATGCATATTTCATTTCCATTTCTACTATAAATCTCCATTTCTCCCCTGGCAAAATGGAAATTGTTCAGTAATTAACCCTTCCCCTGTTCTGTGTTTATTTCAAATTTCAATACCTACTGAATATTCATGGACAAAATAGTTATAATGAAATAAGGAAGGATGGATATTGTAGCCGTTTTGGAAACTAAAGAACCAGATCTGTCAAATTCTATTAGCAAACAGAGCAGACTCTGGTCAGACGGCTCCTGTAGAAGCCGTCTGATCTGGGTCTACTCTGTTTGCAAATGCGTGAAAACACGTTTGTATGAGGGAAAGGGTTAAGCGTTTTTATTGTTATCTGTTGACAATTCTTGTTTAAGTTGGTCTAATTCAATCGAAATTAGCTTATTGTACTTATACTGCTTGAAAAAACCCTATTAAAATTGATCTATAAATGACTTTAAACTTTCCATTGCGTGTTTTGTGTTCCATTTCTTCCATTTTTTCCATTGCGTGTTTTAGACTTACATATTTAAACCGGTTTACGGTAGCCGAAGATAGCCGAAACATACATGCGAGTGCCGAGTGATTTAGTCATTGGTTTTAGCTCACTTATCCATTGGCATACTGACTCAACGTACACAAGCCAAGAAATCTGAGACGAAAATGTTTATCATTAAACTATCACCAAAATTCAATCAAAGTGTCGGCAAACAGGAAGTAGATGAACGACGGACCTGAAAAGGGGAGACACGGTACAACTCACTATGATTATGCTTCAGACCAAATATCAAATAATTCCAGAATACATCAGCCCAGAAATCTTTGACGAAATATTTTGAAGACGGACGTACGGATGGACAAGGGTAAAACTTAATGCCCCCGTCGCCTAAAGGCGGGGGCATAAAAATTAATGTAATAAATAGTCATGATGGCACTGTAAGAATTTATAACGGCATATGAACAAAATAGTTTTTGGCCAATACAGTATACAGATGCTATAGAATTGGATCTAAATTATTCCATGCACTAACAAGAGCTGTCCACAGACAGCGCGCTCCACTTTCTTTAGTGCTGGATAGTGTAGTGGAAGTCGTAAGTCACACTTTCTTTAGTGCTGGATAGTGTAGTGGAAGTCTAAGTCACACTTTCTTTAGTGCTGAATAGTGTAGTGGAAGTCAGAAAGGGGAGATAACTATGGCAAAATTAATTATAACTATAACTACAGTTTCTGAGACATAGACAACATAAAACTTAACCAACAATGAAAAATCTACCAACAATGAAAAATCTAAGTCGAAAAGGGGGCAAAACTATGGCAAAATTAATTTTAGGGTTACCTACCCTTGTGAAATGGGTTCCCCTTGTGATAGTAAACATACATACCAAATATGAACCAAATATCTTTGATGGTTTCTGAGAAAAGGAACCTTAACAAAAAGGTTAACCAACGCCGACACCGACGAGAGGGTCATGACAATAGCTCCACTTTTTGAAAAAGTGGAGCTAAAAATCATACATGTATCTATGGATTAATGGGTAAAAGGATATTTTAGCCCGAAATCAAATGAGCTATTAAAAGCAATGGAGATAGATAGGACAACCAAACATTTGTAAACAGTGAATACTCATTTAGAAAATACTGCAACTGCTGTTGACATTGTAAACCAATAAAATACAATGTGTGACTTGGCTCTGCACTGCAAATGTCTGTGTGCCCCTTTTTCATGGTTTTACAGTAAAACCCCTCTAAACTGGACATTCAGTTTAGTATAATTAAATATCAGTCTTAGAGACAGGTGGCAGCTTAATGTAGGGTGAAAGTCATGAAGAAACTCCTCTTTCTGCTTGATTTTCACCCTGCATTAAGCAGCCATCTGCATAAAAGTATCTAAGATCTTATCTAATATAATTCATATTTAGAGGGGTATAACTGAAATTAATGTAGCAAAATCATTGGCTTTAGGTTGGGACAAAAAAACACTGAATTTCATATTTTGATTTCAGATAAATTTTATTCCACAGTGAAATATTTTACAATTTTATGGATAACATCACAACACCTTTCCATCCAAATGAATTCTAAGACAACATAATCATTTCAATGATTTCATGACAATATTCTGTCAGATATTAACCCTTAGCCTGCTTAAGGAAATAATGTCTGCTCAAACTCTGGTATTTGGACAACTACAAACAGTGTACACCCAGATAAGCTGCCTCATTTAAAAAATATACATTATTTGGGGCACTATTACCCTGGTTAGTGGCTAATCGGAGTCTACATTGTTTCCAAAGAAAATATCATACTCTTTGATATGGCCCATTCACTGTTTAACACTTCTCCGTTGAATATTCATGAAAGAAAAAATGACATCATGAATATCAATAAGATTATTTTTATACATGTAATAGCATATGAACTGTAGAATCAGATCTATATTATTATGCAATAAGCAAACTGTAGAATCAGATCTATATTATTATGCCTTAAGCAAACAAAGAAGACATAGATCAGATGGCTCCCATAGGTGCCATCTGATCTGGGTATACTCTGTTTGCAAATGCATGAAAAGGCATTTATATGAAGGAAAGGTTTAACACTTTACTCCATAAATATATTTTTATGACTTTGCAGAATAGACCCAGATCGGACGGCTTCTGCAGAAGCCACATCATCAGTCTACCCTGTTTGCCTCTGGAATCTGATTTTACAGTTTCTGTCATGGCACAGATTTAATATTCATGATATCATTATTTCTTACATGAATATTCAACGAGGAAAGGGTTAAAAATGGCCATCTTGGAAGAATTACCATCCCTATCAGCAAATAACACAAAAATAAAGAAAACATCGGCTAAACATTCAATTTTTTGAAAAACATCACATGAAAAATAATCCTTTATTAACATCTTTCATCATTTCGCATTAATAAAGAATGCAAATGGGTGAGTTGTGTATACATGATATAAATATGGTGATCTATGACTTCAGACTAGAAACAAAACATTACAAAACCTTGGTTTAAAAGAAACATATCAAATTTATATCATAGCTTTTGTATGAATGTCACAACTATCATTTACAACATGTTAACCCGTTACTCCATATATACGCCTTTCTATGTCTTTGCAAACAGAGTAGACCCAGATCAGATCAGATCAGCGTCTGCTCTGTTTGCTTATGACATAATATAGTTTCTACAGCTTCTGCCATAACAAACAATTCATGTGTCCATGTGATATCATAACAAATTAATCTAATTATTCATGACATCAGTATTTCTTACATGAATATTCATGGAGGAAAGGGTTAACCTTTACCTCCATAGATACACTTTTTGCAACAGAGTAGATCGAGATCAGACTGCTCCTGTAGGAACCGTCTGAATAGGGTCTGCTCCATTGGTTATGGAATTAGGTAGATTTGATTCTGCAGTTCTTACCAGTACCAAACCATTTCTAGTTCATATGTTATTATTATAAATATTAAGCATAATTCTTTACACAAATATTCATGGAGTAACAGGTTGGAAGAACTGGTTAACACCATACATAAGAGTATAAGCTTAATGCAGGTTAAATGTAATGCTGATATAGGAGGTTTCTGCATTACTTTTGCCCTGCATTAAGCAACCACCTGCTTTTTAAGACTCCTATGTTTAACACTTTCCCTCATATAAACGTGTTTTCACGCATTTGCAAACACAGTAGACCCAGATCAGATGGCTCCTAGAGGAGCCGTCTGATCTGGGTCTACTCTGTTTGCTAATAGACTTTAATAGATCAGTTTCTTTGATTTCTAAAATGTATACAATGGGTCACCTCCCATATTTCTTTATAACTATTTTGTTAATGAATATTCAGTATATATTGAAATGTGGTCTAAATGCAGAACAGGGAAAGGGTTAATTAAGACTCCTGTGTTTAATAAATGAATGGTCGCTTAGGACAGGTTCTACTGTATATACATCCCAAGCTTGTAAAACACAAGACTATAAATCAGTTGACATACATGTATCCCAGTCTCTTACTCTTCACATGAAAATACAACGTACATGCATACAGATAAATCTGTACAGAGACTATTATGACAGGCTATACACACAAAAATAAATTGAAGTCATAAATGTATTCTTAAAACCACCGATAGTGTGGTCTCCCTGAGAAAGATAACCTCAAAAACATTGATATTATTTCTCTTTTCAAACCTTTTCTCCATGAATATTTATGTAAGAAATATTGACATCATGAATATCAATTTGATTATTTTTTTATAACTTCACATAAACACAGGAACTTTTGGCCATGGCAGAAACCCTAGGATCAGATCTATATAATTCCATAAGCAAACATAGCTGACCCTGATCAGACGGCTCCTACAAGAGCCATCTGATGTAGGTAAATTTTGTTTGCAAAGTTATTAAAAGGTGTTATTTATGGAGCAAGAGGTTAAAACATTTCAAATCTACAATTATATATTCTGGATCCTCTTTAAACTTCAAGCTAGCCATTGTACATTCTCAATCCGAACTGCTTCTATGATGCAGATGACAGATAGGTAATCAATATTTATATAAATGATGTAACAAAGCCTGCCAGCATAGTTCTATGGCCTTGGCAGAGGTCCACTTGCTTTGGCAAAACTTTTTCTTCTTGACTATCAGCCCTTAGATTGCATATTACATCTTCGCTCATCTCCAAACAGTTTGGATACAAATAACATTCTAAGTAAATTGATGTTTAATCAAGATCCAAATGAAAAACATATTTGTGTTGATGATTTTTCAACACTGACAAAAAACAACTACAAGCTACTTACTGATAACTGGCATGCTATTGACTAAGGGTACTTTAAAATGTCAGGCCAAGTATCAAATTGTTGACTTTATACAACAGCAGCATTCAGTCATGCAAGTCCTTGACTGACAAAATTCCACAACACATATGCCCTCTTTGAAGTTAATACAAAGTAATACCTCTATATAACGACCCCTGAAAACAGGTCTAATTCTGGACATCTAACCCTTTAAATGCTGAATATTCAAAGCATAATAGCCTATAACTGTTGCATCCTTTCCCTGTTGAATATTCATGTAAGAAATAATCACATCATGAATATTTATTAACTGGATTTTTATAATGGCATAGGTACACAGATTTTCTTTTGGTACTTTTTGGAAACTGTAAAGTTAGATTTATTGTAATTTCATAAGCCAACTGAGCAGACCCTGATCAGAAGGTTCATACAGGAGCTGTCTGACCTGGGTCTACTCTGTTTGCAAAGGCATGAAAAAGCATTTATACCATGGAAAGGGTTAACTAGTATGCCTTGGAAAACAGAGTAAACCCAGATAAGATGGCTCATGTAGGAGCCGTCTGATCGGAGTCTGCTCTGCTTGCTTATGAAAATCTATAGATCTGATTCTACATTTTCAGCCATAGCTAAAATTCCCTGTGTTCATATGTCAGTTATCTTAATACTATTCAGTCATTATTTCTTGCATGAATATTCATGGAGAAAAGGGGAGTCATGTCTTAGTCAGCTGCATTTGTTCCCTGCTGCTCTTAACCCCTTTACCCATAGAGATGCCTTTGCAAACAGAGAATACCCAGATCAGACGACTCCACCGAAGCAGTCTGATCAGGGTCTGCTTATGAAATAACACAGCTCTCATTCTGTAGTTTCTGCCATAGAAACACATTTCATGATGAATGGGGCAATAAAAATCAACCTACTTAATATTCATGCATTCCTTATTTCTTACTTGAATATTCATCAGGTAAATGGCTTTAATATCATTGTCAAAAAGCAGCATGACATTCAACCACCATACAGTAACCCAGATATTGTATCAACTGTAATAAATGCCCCAAGGTTTTTTAATGTTTAAAAGGACCTTTTTAACCCCCCGCCCCAGTATGGGGTCATTTATTAGAATGTGGGCATTCATTACAGAAAATACAGTACTAGTACAAATCAAGTATGACAACAGTGAGATTACAGAAATACTGATCCTAACAATGGACATGTATTTACAAAATCCAAACCTTAACACAGGAGAAATGCATGTGCACAAAACATATGGACATGCTAACTTGTAAATTTTACAGGAATGAAACGGCACAACATGAAAATTACATATGTATATGATTCAATAAAAAAAAAAAATGATTTCCATACCGTTGACACCTAATTTGCATCTCCAGTAGTTTATATGAAGCTGAATACGTCCATTTGGTATTGATTTTGTGACTTTAATGGAATCAAATGGAGAAACAAACATAGAAATGTATCAAACCGCTCCGTCAGTCAGAACTGCATCTATTTGCCTTTTAAAACATGTCTGTGACAGTCTGTCCCAATATTTAGTACAAGTACAGTACATTTCCCTTCATATTTACTTTTTCACACTACATGTATCTATCTATACAGTATGCTAAGATTTTTTCATTTTATGGGTTAGTTTGCAACATACGTCTAAGATAGTAAACACACTAGAAACCAGTTCTTTTGTAGAAAGTGATATGAAGAAATTCAAAGTACGTGTACATGTACATGTTACGGTACCTTTATTACCCATAGTATTCAAACAACCATACTCCATGGGTTTGTAAAGCTGAATACCAAACTCAATTTGGTACCACTTTGTTAACTTAAAATTAGACTGTCACAGTAACAAATAGTGTAGACCCTGATCCGAATGCTCCTGAAGGAACAGTTGGATCAGGGTCTACACAATTTGTTACTATGACAGTCTACTGGGTCTGCACTATTTACCCAAGTTTGCCTTTATGAATTTTTTAGGCAATTAGGGTGTACATATCTGTAATAGTATAAATGCTAAAAACTAAAATTGTAGTCAATTTCAACATTAAGTAGTCCATCCAATTATTGATTAGTGATGAATTTAAACCCTTTACTCCTTATTTACGACTTTACAGCGTATACCCAGATCAGAGAGCACCTGTAGGAGACAATGATGAGGGTCAGCTGTCAACTTATGAAATAAAACAGTTTCTGATGTGTTTGTGAACAACCCCCCCCCCCCCCTCTCTTAATCCGCAGGAGGGGGGGGGGGGGGTGTTATAAAAATCAGTTTATTTACTTAATTAATATTCATGATGTTAAAATCTCTTACACGAAAATTCATGGAGTAAAGGGGTAATAAAAGTGTTTACAATATGTCAGTTAAGGACAGACCAGCTGTAATTATAATATATATACAGTTAAACCTGCATTTTCCCCCAAATAGTAACTTAAAAAGCTCTTCTACTGAACTTCTAATGTTTTACCCTTTCCCTGTTGAATATTCATGTCAGAACTAATGACATCATTAATATTCATAAGTTGAATTTTTATACATGTAATGTAAAAATTTCAACGGAATTGATTGCCTTGACAGAAACTAAAATGAAATCATGTCATCAGCAAAGGGAGCAAACCCTAATCAGACAGATCCTACAGGAACCATCTGATTTGGCTCTATTCTGTTTGCAAACATGTGAAAAGCATTTATATGAGGGAAAGGGTTAATGAAATGCCACAATTGAAAATACATGTAAATATGGTTTAAATTGACTTCTACATTAAAAGCCTTCTAACATTCTCTTTAACCACATCCCCTGATAAAGACGTATTTGCAGGCCTTGATAAACAGAATAGGCCCAGATTAGATAGCTCCTGCAAGAGCAATCTGATCAGGGCCTGCTTTGGTTGCTTTTGAAATAATACAGATCTGATTCTACCTTTTCTGCCATGGTTACGTATCCTGCATTCATATACCATTATAAAAATTCGGCTAATGAACATGCACGGTATTAATACAGTAAAACCCCCGCTAATGCGACCACCTAAAAGAGGTATAATTCTAGGTTGTAGAGGCAGGTGGTAGCTTAATGCAGGACAAAAGTAATGCAGAAAGCTCCTAGAGGAGCTTTCTGCATTACTTTTGTCCTGCATTAAGCAACCACCTGCTTATAAAGACATATATGTTTATTCCTTAAGTGGTCACATTAGAGGGGTTCTACTGTACTTCTTACATGAATATTCATCAGGAGAAAGGCTTAACCCCTTCCCTATTGAATACATTCATGTAAGAAATAATGACATCATGAATATTAAATTAGATCGTTTTCCATAATGGCATAATTTATTATGACAACAGGACATTTTGGTTCAGGCAGATACTACAGAATCGGATCTATATTATTATTATATCATATGCAAACAGAGCAGACCATGATCAGATGGCTCCTTAAGGAGCCAACTGATCTGGGTCCACTGTTTTTGTAAAGGCGTGAAAAAACCTTTATTTGAGGAAAGGGGTAAATATGATTTTTTTTAAAAAAAAAATTATTCACAAACTAGTAAACTAATACACTAATACTAATAATCTAAAGTTGAATAACACTAATGTTATGACAAGTTTACCTCCAACCCAGGACCTCAGCTTTTTTCAGCCTGTCAGAATTATGATCATAAATTCAATGGCACTAATTGCTCCCTCTGCTCTTTCAACATTATGGACCAATTTGTGATGACCTTTGCTACAGTTCCGATTCAGATGAGATGATGAGTGATTTTGTCTCTCATCAGGATCCAAACTGTTTTAGCCATTATAATAATGGTGTTTAGACCAAATTAAAATTAAATAATTCAGCTGACAAGTGGGTTTCTGCCATTGGCTTTTTTTATTAACCCTTTGAGTGTAAGAAACGAGTGTACCCACATTTGCAAACACTGTAGAACCAGATCAGAGGGATCCTAGAGGAACTTTCTGATCAGAATCTGCACTGTTTGTTATTCAAAATCCTCTAGCAAATTTAAGCCTTTCAACTGAATGAACTCTAATTAAAGATGGATGGTCTATGCCACTTTGGACATCTAGCATTCAAAAGGTTAAGACTAATATTTTAACTTCAATCCAGATGAAGGCTTCATAATGACTGCTTAAGTCAAGCAAAGTATGCGAAAACAAATTTATTTGTTGAGGATATATCATCAGTTCCGAAGTCTTTGGATACAATTTAAAAATTAGAAGGAGCATGGAGAATACATATTGGCTTCTTTCTTACCAACAATTTGCGTAGTTGTGCCCCAGTCTATAACGGACTTGAATAAAGATTTCTTCTCTTGCCCAGCATTATTTAAAGCATTTGCCTTCATTTCAGCCATGGAGCTTGGTCGCAGTGGACTGGTATCAGGTGAGGAGTCAATATTTGTGCCACTGCCAGGTCTCTTCTGTATCTCGCCACTCGCTGATCTGTGTCTCTCTACGGCCAGATGATCCGATTTATACTCTACTACCTGGGTATCTAACTTCGGATTGCTGTTGGCATTATAACGTTTCTTGTATGAACGAAGTTCACCAGCAACAGAAGCCAAGAAACTTAGACCAGGACCAGTGGACTCAGGATTGAGCACTTGTGGTTTCAATGACTCCATTGACAGGTTGGTGAAGCTGTTTCTCCTCTGAAGCTTAGGTGACCCACCTGGTGTGGCTGGCAAAGACTGGGAGAATGTTTTCCCTTCTTGATGTTCGATTAATTCATCCAATGAAGTTTTCTCTAAATCTGGCTGACTCCTATTCCTACGCATGCCAGTTGTCATGGATATTTTTCCATACCAATGTCCAAAATTTTCAGGGTCAGACTCATATTCACTAGAATGGGTTGGTACATGTTGCTGGTCATCGTCTTGTGTGTTTTCCTCTTGGGCACTAGACTTGACTACTGCCTTATTAAGTCTCTTATGCTTGCCTGCTTGGTGGAATATGGTGTGCAAGCTCTGGCCAAAACTGAAAACTGGTGTGTACATAGGGAAGTTTGGGGTCAACTGTTTCTCTGAAAAAAATAATAAAAAATATTTGATTATACTTTCAAGAGTTGCTTATCAGCCCTTTCTCTAATGGACTTTTACACATGAATCGATCACTTCACAGGCCATTTTCTGGCAATTTTTGGAAAAATGCATTTCAAAAAAGTGACTTTTACAGAGGCGTAAAAAGGCGTATTTATGGAGTAAAGGGTTAATAGCCAAGAAATCAGATGGATCATGGGACAGCAGAGCAACCAATAAATTCAAGTCAAGCTTTTCAACAAACTCCTAGTAACTAGTCCGTCTACACTGCTAGTTACTTTAGATGACTGACAACTGAAATATAATGAGCATATTAGGCTGTAACTGCATCAAGCAGATACATGTAGTATGTAACAAATATGCGGATAACATTGAAATTAATAAATCTATGCCATCAAAACTTTACTTTGTGAATACTCATGTAATAATAATTCAACCCTTTCTCTGTTCTATCTTTATTTCAAATTTCAATACCTACTGAGTGAGTGAGTTGGGTTTTACGTCCGACCAACAGTATTTCAGTTATTTGCAGACGGCACCCGCATGAGACAAGTTATAGTGCTGCCTCACTGGAATACCCCTGCCGCAGGTACATGGCAAGGGCACCCCACCCAGTCACATTATCCTGATACCGGGCCGACCAGTCCTAGAACTACCCCTTTAATGTCGAGCGTAAACAAGGGAGCTACTAGTACCAACTTTTAACGACTTATGGTCTGTCACGGCCGGGGATCGAACCCACGACCTTCCGTACTGCAGGCGGACGCTCTACCACTGAGCCACGCGGCCGGTGATACCTACTGAATATTCATGGGCAAATTACTTATAATGAAATATCGAAGGTGGAACACTGTAGCCATTTTAGAAAGTATAGAAACAGATCTTTCAAATTCCATTAGCAAACAGAGCAGACCCTGATCAGTCGGCTCCTATAGGAGCCGTCTGATCTGAGTCTACTCTGTTTGCAAATGCGTGAAAACACGTTTATATGAAGGAAAGGGTTAACTGTTTCTTTTATAATGGTATTATGAACAAGGGCATGTTTACCAAGGCAGAAACAGTAGTCAGTCTTAACCCTTTCCCTGTTCTTAGTTTATTCCAGATTTCAATACTTTAGGAATATTCATGGACAAAATAGTTATAATGAAGAATGGCAGGTGGAACATTGTAGCCATTTTAGAAATAGATATATCAAATTCCATTAGCAAACAGAGCAGACCCTGATCAGACAGCTCCTACAGGATCTGGGTTTTCTCTGTTTGCAAATGCGTGAAAAGGTGTTTATATGAAGGAAAGGGTTAAACTGTAGAAACAGATCTATGTTATTTCATAAGCAAACAGAAACCATCTGATCTCAGTCTTCTCTATTTGAAAGGTCCCAAAGGCGTCTCTACGGAATAAAGGGTTAAACCATTACCAGTCTGCTTTCATTTTCTACACATACGCAATAATTATGCGAAAACGGAGTAGGTTAAATTGTTATCTTTTCTTTTTTTAGTTGCCAGTAAAGCTTACAAATGTTTTACAAGTAGTAATTAGCACAGCTCTCACAGCTAAACAACCTACCCTGGCCTAATTTGGGAGTGTTCTTTCCATCTGTGTCTTCATCACTTTCCTCAATCACAGTAAAGAAGTTTTTACTTCTCATTCTTACAGTCTGTACTCCTTCTCTAGGTGGCTCCAACATGTATATTGATTCACTATCCCCGAGCTTGAAAAGAGAATCTTTTTCTTTTAAAACCACCTCTGATAGTCTGTACACATCCTCATTAGCTGTCTTAGGTTGCTTTGTCTGAGATTCCTGATTGTCTGCTGTACCTGTTGGTGATTTAACTATGATCAGCTCTTGACTCATATTGCTGTTTGTTGAAACACTGGAATGTGTAGATTTTGAGTCTGATCCAGATCTTGAGACTGACAATGACACTGGGATACTTCTTATCACACTGCTTGTAGGTACAACCAGTGTCCTGGAGCTTGAAGCATTCACACAATTCTGCTGTTTCTGCATCACAATCTGGGCCTGCATTGACACTGGGGGCGCAACACGCACTCCCGGGAGTTCTGGTGGGGCTTGCATCTTTAGTCCTCTAATATTCCGAGAAGAAATGGGAAAAGTCACATCTGAAAAAATCAGAAAATAGATTTAATTTTTATGAATAAGACAAACACTTTTATTTCATTCCAGCTGGAGCGTATTTTACTAAAGACTGTTTTGCTACTACTCAGACAAGACGAAATTATCATACATTCTAGTGTACAACAATAAAGGCTTAACTCGTATGATAGAAATTATTGTAAGAAATTATCATAAGTTCCAACATACATGTACATGTACGATGATCACAACTGGAAGTTGTCATACAATCTTTAGTAACAAGGGCCCCTTTTACAAATTTTAAGATTGCATTTAGATGGTTTGGTTTGCATTCAACAAGTGGGGAGTCACCCTAGGAAATCTATATTGAGCATGGTCAACCCATTCCCTCATATTGACGCCTCTGCAAAAGTCCCTGCCGAAACCATTGTGATAAATAGAGCATTTGCTCCCATAGGAGCAAATGCTCTATTTATTACAATGGTTTCAAACTACAAAATTCTAAAATTTTCCTTTTCTCTAGTTAATGCTTCTTTTCGGTAGATTTATTCAAAGAGGTTGGAGCTAAAAATAGCCTATCAGGTAATGGGTGAAGCATTTGCGGGTAACGTGATTGTAACAAGACGATCACAGCCAGGACACCTGATTTTTAGGCCTCAGTTTGAGATATATGCCACAATGCACTTTTGTGACTCAATATTGCATCAGCATAATGCTTATTTGACTAAGAACAAGACTATAAATTATTCAACTTAATTCCGTAAGCAACTACATACAAACATAATAAAAGATACTTAACCCTTCCCCTGTTCTATGTTTATTCCAAATTCCAAATTTCATTACTCACTGAATATTCATGGACAATATAGTTATAATGAAATATGGAGGGTATGTGGAGCATAAGTGTATAGCCATTTTGGAAAGTAAAGAAACATTCTATTAGCAAACAGAGCAGACCATGATCAGACGACACCTACAGGAGCTGTCTGATCTGGGTCTACTGTTTGCAAATGCGTGAAAATGTGTTTGTATGAGAGTAAGGGTTAATGAGCTAATTAGTTTGTACCAGCATGCATACGTGTGCATGTTTCATGAGGCGTAAGGTAAACTCCCCTTATTTACATGACTTTTGTATAACTCTCTCGCCCGACCACACATGATGACATCTTTCCTTCTTTATCTTTATAGTAAATTATACAACCCTTTACTTGATAGAGATGCCTTTTCAGTTTTCACACCTTTGCAAACAGAGCAGACCCAAATCAGACACCTCCAAGTGGAGTCATCTGATCTGGGTCTACTCTGTTTGCAAAGGCGTAGAAAGATGTATTTATGGAGTAAAGGATTAAAACCCTTTCCCAAACGAAACAGAATAGAACCAGATCGGACACCTGCTGTAAGAGCCATCTGATCAGGATCTGCTCTATTTCATTAGGGAAAGGGTTAACCCTTTACTCCATATATATACTTGGTTCATAATTATGAGATTATAAATTTCAATCTTATAAAAAAAACCGGTAATCAATATGTCATTATTTCTTACATGAATACCGTATTCATGGATTACAGGGTTATGTAGAAGAGTTAAAAGATATGGATCTTACAGAAATACAAAATAACTAATATTATAGAAATACGACACAATGTAAACATTTGCCACTGAAAAATTAAAAATAAGTATCTTGTACCTGACAATGTGAAAAATGTCCATCCACTTTCCAGCTTTATACAAGATGAACTTATCCACTGGTACATTTCAGTTCTATTCTGACTCCCTTACAATTTTCTTCCAGACATATAATCAGTCTGACCAACATAAGTTTAATCTAAACAGCTTCAAATCCAATCAAATGCATGCAGTGTCTATGCCAAAGAGTAACATTAAATTTGATGTTGACAACACTTTCTCCCATCTGCATATGCACTGAAGAATCAAACCAACAGCCAGTCTAAGCTAAACCTTGGCCTCAATACAGGACATCACCTTTTGAACTCTTAGCATGCACACAAAGAATTCAATAACCTGCGTAAATAGGTTGGATCCAAATTAGATTAATGATTTGGAATCGTATCAATAATCAGACAGTTGATCACCTGTTGTGTTTTAACCCTTAACTCTATGAATATTCAAGTAAGAAATAATGATATCATGAATATTAATCAGATGAATTCTTACAATGGTACACAAAAACAGGAAATTTTGGCCAGGACAGAAAGTGTAGAATCAGATCTAGATCTATACTACTCTAGAGGCAAACAAAGCAGACCCTGCAAATGTTTATTCCAAATTTCAATGCTTACTGAATATTCATGGACAACGTAGGTATAATGAAATATGGATGGTGGAACATTGTAGCCATTTTAGAAAGTATAGAAACAGATTTATCAAGTCCCATTAGCAAACAGAGCAGACCCTGATCAGATGGCTCCTACAGGAGCAATCTGATCTGGGTCTACTCTGTTTGCAGATGCGTGAAAACACGTTTACATGAGGGAAAGGGTTAAGAAGAAATTCAGGAGATATGATGTTTATGGCAGACTTAGAATTATAGGTACATGTAGCATAGACCTTATAAAAGCATGCAAGTTTTCTCTCCACTATGTAGGACAACAGATTAACTCTTAAGGTTTGAATGCAGGACACATACATACACTGTCATTTGCAAACAGTATAGACCCAGATCAGAGGGCTCCTCTAGGAGCCCTCTGATCAGGGTCTGCACTGTTTGTCATTCAAAGTCCTCTAGCATGTTTAAACCTATCATATATCTGTGTGGGCTATTTCACACTAAAAGGGTTGTTTAGGCCTAAGTAAGTTCATATTATGAAAATAAACTGCTAACCTTTCATCTGCTAAGCGTGATCTGATCAGCATTTGCACACAGCTTGGATCCTGAGGAGACATCAAGTAACTCGGTCTCTCATCAGGATCCAAACTGTTTGACAAAAAGTCAATATTTTATCAAAAGGTTTTAACATAATTATATTCGCAAGTAAGCAATAGTCGTAGCAGATCCGAGTGAGCAGAAATCATTTTTTAGCAGATTAAGAGTTAAGAGTACAGCTTTATCCGTTACCCTTTCCTTGTTCCATGTTTATGGAAGGTCAAACATTGTAGCCATTTCAGAAACTAAAGAAACAGATCTATCAAATTCTATTAGCAAACAGAGCAGACCCTGATCAGACATCTGCAAATGCGTGAAAAGTTGTTTATAATTATATGAAAGAAAGGGTTAACACCATGGTATATTCCATGACTATCTTTTCATTGTTTTCAAACAGTCTGGTGATTGACGAGACACTGAGTAGCTTGGCCTCTCATAAGAATCCAAACTGTTTGACACTTAGACACTTTTTCTCATAGATAGGAAAGAAAAAGGTTTCTTTTGAATTGATGTAGACATGTTTTAACCCTTCGCTTGCTGAATTTTAAAATACATGTCTCCTTCTTTACCCATGCCCTGTTGTATAATTACATATATCTTCAGTGTACAAGTATTTCACTGTGCAATCACTGCTGTGGAGTGCATTGGTTGCACAATCAACTTGTAAATAGTGCAGACCCTGATGAGACAGCTCCTCCTGGAGCTGTCTCATCTGGGTCTGCACTATTTACAGGTAGGTATATTGACGTGAATAGCAAGCGAAGGGTTAACAAGAGATGTTTGTAAAACATGTATACCCCCCAGACCCCCTGACCTTTGATCTAGTGACCTCAACTATAGAGGTCATCTAGCGGTCATGACTAATCACCACAGCAACTTTGAAGATCCTAAGCCAAACCACTGATCATTTATTGATCTGAAAACATTTCAAAAGTTAAGGTCATGGTGACCTTGACCTTTGACCTAGTGACCTCAACAACTATAGGGGTCATCTAGTGGTCACGATCAACTACCACAGCAAGTTTGAAGATCCCAAACCAAACCCTTGAGCAGTTATTGATTGGAAACCATTTCACCAGTTAAGGTCATGGTGACCTTGACCTTTGACCTAGTGACCTCAAATACAACAGGGCTCATCTAGCTGTCATGACCAACCATCACAGCAAGTTTAAAGATCCTAAGCCAAACCCTTGAGCAGTTATTGATCGCAAACCATTTCATCAGTTAAGGTCATGGTGACCTTGACCTTTAACCTAGTGACCTAAAAAACAACAGGGCTCATCTAGTTATCATGACCAACCACCACAGCAAATTTGAAGATGCTAAGCCAAACCCTTGAGCAGTTATTAATCAGAAACAATTTTACCAGTTAAGGTCATGGTGACCTTGACCTTTGACCTAGTGACCTCAAAAACAATAGGGGTCATCCAGTTGTCATGACCAACTACCGCAGCAAGTTTGAAGATTCTAAGCCAAACCCTTGAGCAGTTATTGATCGCAAACCATTTCACCAGTTAAGGTCATGGTGACCTTGACCTTTGACCTAGTGACCTAAAAAACAACAGGGCTCATCTAGTTGTCATGACCAACCACCTAAGCAAATTTGAAGATCCTAAGCCAAACCCTTAAGCAGTTATTGATCAGAAATCATTTTACCAGTTAAGGTCATGGTGACCTTGACCTTTGACCTAGTGACCTCAAAACCAATAGGGGTCATCCAGAGGTCATGACCAACTACCACAGCAAGTTTGAAGATTCTAAGCTAAACCCTTGAGCAGTTATTGATCGGTAACCATTCAAACAGTTAAGGTCATGGTGACCTTGACCTTTGACCTAGTGACCTCAAAAACAATAGGGGTCATCTAGTGGTCATGACCAACCACCACAGCAAGTTTGAAGATCCCAAGCCAAACCCTTAAGCAGTTATTGATCGGAAACTATTTCACTATTTTAGGTCATGGTGACCTTGACCTTTGACCTAGTGACCTCAAAAACAATAGGGGTCATCTACTTGTCATGACCAACCACCACAGCAAGTTTGAAGATTCTATGCCAAGTCGTTTATTAGTTATCGTTCGGAAACCATCGATCTACAGACCGACCGACATGTGCAAAGCAATATACCCCCATTTTTTCAAAAGGGGGGTATAATAATTGAATGGGTGCCAAAAGGTAAAAGTACTGTACATGTACTTGTTTGCTATACACAAGCAATGCATTTTTTTTTAACCCTTTGGATGCAGGAAACAAGTGGGCAGTCATTTGTAAGCAGTGTACGCCCAGATAAGAGGGCTCCTACAGAAGCCCTCTGATCAGGGTCTGCACTGTTTGTTAATGAAAATTCTCTTATAAATTATACCCTTATTTACTGAATTATTACACAGCAGAACCTGTCTTAAGTGGCCATCAAAAAGATTTAACTATCAGTCTGTAAGGCAGGGGGTCGCTTAAATAATGCAGGTCAAATGTAATGCCGAAAGCTCCTCTGAAAATCTAGTGCATGAAAAATTCTGTAAAAATTATTTACTCAGCTAGCTAAATCTTAAATTGTTATCTAGAATAGACTTTATTTCAAGAATACCGAAGTTTGGATTATGATAAATTTGCCTGTAAATACTAATGATAAGTCAGAGCCATCTGATCTGCGCCTACCCTGTTTGCAAAGGCATGAAAAATCATTTATTATGAAGGAAAGGATTATAAAGGTTAAATTTTGTCTTAGCGGCCTTGAAAGTGACAAAGAACCATTTCAAGACACAAGAGCAAATATCTGCAGGCTAAAAGGTGAACTGTACCTGTCCGATGGGTTACCATATAGAGTGGATATGGCCTGAGCTGACAATGACCCCATGGGCAGTAATTTTAGCATGAACTGTCTGCACTGAAAGCCCATGGTCATGCCAAATATTGATGTTTGCTTCAACCTTCAAACTACCAGTGCTTTGTCCTGACATTTAGGGCATTTTGGAGCACTTTTCCATTTGAAGTTTGGAAGAAGTTTAAACACACAGAACATAATGGGAGATCCAAAATCAAGACATAAACATCTCCCTAAATGTGACTAAATTTTCTCCATTTCTAGCAGCAGCTATAGGTTTGCCCTGCTGAGTGTAGCACTCATTTAAAGTCCCATTATCGTCTTTTGTGTGTGAATTAATTTATGAACTGAATTAATTTATGAACTCTCAAATGGCTAAGTGTGAGGTTTTGTATAGAAAATAACACCAGTTTAGGTTTTGTTTGCTCAAAAATGAGGGGCAAATATGCAGAACAAGTAGAAAATTCTAAATTTACCATGTATGATGTCAGCAAATCATGTGACTGGGCTGGAATTTGTACAGAAATTCTGTTCTATTTTTGAATTTGATTTATCAGTAAGAAAAAGAGAAACTAGAACTGAAACAAGAGGGCTATGATGTTCACCTGCGAATTGTAGTACTAGATAGAGATGAACTACATGCAGTCACAACCATGACCAGAAATTGAAGGAATGGGCCATAGTAGTTTTAATTTTTTGAATTGAAGATTATTAGATTTGTTCAAAATGCACAGTAGTCCAATAATTCTTTTCAATTTTTTAACAAGGAAAAGATTAGTGATGCAAAAATGTAATGACATAATGTACACATGATTTTTTGGTATTGGTAGAAACTGCAGAGCAATGACTATTGTTTTTTTCATTTATTAAGCAAACAGGGCAGATCCTGATCAGATAACTCCTACAGGAGCCATCTTATCTGGGTCTACTATGTTTGCAAAGGTATGAAAAAGCATAAATGAGAGGGAAAGGGTAAACATTTACAGCTGCAGTGTCTACTGACACTATAGGTCTGGATCTAAACAGTAACCATAAGGATTCCTTTTCTAGCGGCACTGCTGATTATTTTTTTTGCAACAACATAATCTGAGTAACAAACATTTTAGATAAAATCTCAAAGGTTGCATCAGTTATCGTGAATCTACTCTTACTGATCCGTCTGAGTCATGTTCTTATCAGTGAGAGTCTACAGATAACTATCTCAAATATCTTTAGATAACTAAGCTTAGTCCCTTAATTTGAACCCCTTCTAAACATGAAAACAAGTCATTTGCAAACAGTAGAGACCCAGCCCAGAGGGCTTGGGCAGGAACCCTCTGATTAGGGTTTACACTGTTAGCTATAAAAATCATATTCTACAATATTGAGTTTTTGAGTGTTTGCTTCATAAATATTTTGAGTGTTTGCTTCATAAATATTTATAGAGGGATAAGTCAAATACATGTACATTATATTATAATTCTGCATACAAAAGGTACAGCAGTACTTATTTCTATGTATTAACACCTACAATCATACATGTACATACAAGCATCACACTGAATATTTTTTATTTCCCAATAAATGAACAGGACCTGAAACATTTAAAATTATTCCTTACCATTTCATGACGATTTGAGTAATTTGACCATTTAAATGTTCTGTAACTGTTTCAAGGTAGGGTCTATTCAGTATGAAAGTATTAAATTTGATACAGGATCATTTTGAATGAAAATTCAAACTGTGATCTGGGTCTACACGGTTTACAAATCATAAATCTGATTCACCACTATTAGGCTTAGCCATAGCTACAATGTATGTACTCACTGGTTGTATATTAATCCTTTCCTTCATATAAACGCCTTTTCACGTATTTGCAAACACGAGTAGACCCAGATCAGGTGGCTTCTAGAGGAGTCATCTGATCAGGGTCTGCTCTTTTTGCTAATGGAATTTGATAGTTCTATTTCTTTATTTTCTAAAATAACTACAATGGTCCATCTTCTACATATCATTATTATTTTGTCCATGAATATTCAGTAGGTATTGAAATTTGGAGTAAATATAGAACAGGAAAAGGGTTAAAAATATAAAAAAAAAAATGAGTTTATTATGTTCATAATCATAATAGGTGGACTCTGTCATTAATATTCACTGAGTAAAAGGCTACTGATAAATTGATTTATACATTTCAGCTACATACAATGAAAGCATAAAAAACCCACACACATACAAGCAAACAAACAAACAAGCAGATGCATTTAACACTTTCCTCCATAGGCTATTTTTAGACCCAACCTCTTTGAATGAATCTACCCAAAAGGAGCATTTACTAGAGAAAAGTAAAATTTTAGAATTTTGTAGTTTGAAACCATTGTGATAAATAGAGCATTTGCTCCAATAGTAGCAAATGCTCTATTTATCACAATGGTTTCAAGAAGTGGTTATTACAGAGGCGTAGAAAGGCGTAGAAAGGCGTATTTATGGAGGAAAGGGTTATTAAACAGTCACATGCTGTGCAGATACATGTATATACTCAAACTATAACCTGATACATGTATCAATATGTACATGTATATTAATATTACATATGCAATGTAAAGTAGCAACAGTAATGCGTCTATAAATAACCCTTCATAATCATTGAAATGTTATAATTACAGTAAAACTCCACTTTACCACCACTCCGATAATACGACCTGTTTAATCCATGTCATCAAGATTTCTTTGAACAACTACAACAGTTCTACTACAACTATTACAGTTTATTTTCATTACACAAAGGATGTAAAAATGATAAAATAACACAATACATAATAATAATAATAATAATAATAATAATAATAATAATACAGTATGGAGTGTATTACTTGGTTCCATGAACAACTTGTATCGTAACACACATTTGATTTTGTGAATCAATAATAATCGTTTACATCGTCCACCATAATTTTTTATTCTATTTGTAGTTACATTTGAAAATTTGAAATGGGTCTAAAACATACAGTATACAAATTTTGCCAAAGACATAGGTGAATAAAAATGTTGACATTGATACTTTTATAACAAAACTTATTAGCAAGTTATTTTCATATTCTACTTCTTTTCATTATTCATATTTTAAACAGACTATAAATTTATTCCATTTTTATAGATTTCTAAAATGCATCATTAATAGATATATTGCATTTAAGCGTTAGCAATGCATTGTCTAAGGGTTCAGGGTCTGCACTGTTTTTTATCCTGTTTTGCCTGTAACTTACCCTTTCATATTGTATGAACTCTTTCGATAAACAAGAGCCTGATTTGGTGCTAGTCCACTGCATACACTTCTCCCCAAAGAGATTGATAAACCAATTAAGCTCAATGTTGATACCTCTTTATAAGACTTATACTTTTTCATAAATCAGCTTAGTTTTGCACGCCGACGCCTACAACTACGACAATGCCTACTACCCAGTGATCACAATAGCTCGACGTTTCTTCGAAAGAGACAAGCTAACAAGAGACGTATGCGACGCCAACGCTCATCTGATTTGGTGCTTGTCCAGCTAAATTAAAACTTTATGAAAATAATAAAGGGCCATAACTCGAAAAACTTTGAAATCAAGAGTTAATGAGTTATGGTTCTTATGTAGGGCCCTTCTCCTCAATGAGATCTACCCACCTATGAAGTTTCATGTTGATACCTCTTATACTTTTCGAGTAAAGAGCTACTGACGAGGACTACAACCCAGTGATCACAATAGCTTGACTTTTCCTAGAAACAAATGAGCTAAAAATGATGGACCATTCCAAATTGAAAATTCAGCATTCAAAGAACAAAGTGATCCCCTATAGCCTAAGTGTCCCCCTACTTACACTCGCTGACAAAAGTACATTTACCCATTCAGTGCTGAACTTTCTGAGTGGAATAGCTCAGTGTTTAACTAGAGCCCACTAAGAATGAAAGTCGACTTTCTTGAGGATTTTGAATGACAAACAATGCAGACCCTGATCAGAGGGCATCTCTGGGAGCACTCTTGAGTCTGATCTGGGACTACAGCTTGCAAATGACTGTGCATGTATGTTCCGCATTCAGAGGGTTAAATTGGCTTATGTTATCTACTATATTCATGGGAGTTATACCAAATTGTAAAAAAATGTATGATAACCTATATTACTAACCTAATTCTCTGCCTGATTTTATGTCATAAACAAGAGTACAAAACTGACACAAAATATGCATAAGTTAATTGTAAGTAACTGAATAATTATATAACTTGATACTACACCAGTATTAACCATTTCTAAATTGTTCAAGTAAGAAATAATGACATCAAGAATACTTATTAACCCTTTCTTCCATAAATATGCCTTTCTACGCTTCTGTAATAGTCACTTTATGAAACCATTGTGATAAATAGAGCATTTGCTCCTGTAGGAGCAAATGCTCTATTTATCACAATGGTTTCAAACTATATACATGTATTCTAAAATTTTACTTTTCTCTAGTAAATGCTCCTTTTGGATAGATTCATTCAAAGAGGTTGGGTCTAAAAATAGCCTATGGTGGAAAAGGTTAACTGAATGTTCATAATGACATATGTACAGTGTAGCACATGAATGTTTGGTATTGGTAGAAGCTGAAGAGTCAGACACTCAGACCGATTATATAAGCACAATTTATAAGCAAACAGAGGCTGAGCAGATTTTGATCACACAATGGCTCCTATAAGAGATATCTGATCTGGGTCTACTCTGTTTGCAAAGGCTTAAAAATGTGTTTATATGAAGGACAGGGTTAATATTTCTCTCAAATTAGATGGAGACTGAACAAAGAATCTCAAGTTTGAATATAGATAAAGTCTATTTTAACTAGTTCGACAAATAAATTTGTCATACATGGTAAAGCACTATTCTAGGAACCAGCTATGTGCATGTGGAAGCTGTCTTCTTCCTTTATTTATAAATGATAATTATTTTGTTTATTCTTTGATAACTTTGTGGACTGACAGAAAAAAGCCAACTAAAACATGATCAAACATTGAGTTTCCTGTCATTTAATCTATATTTAAACCTTTCCCTGTTGAAAATTCATATACATGTTTGGTATTGGTAGAAACTGCATGGTCAGATCTAATATGATTTCATAAACAAACAGAGCAGACCCTGATAAGACAGCTCCTACAGGAGCCATCTGATCTGGATCTACTCTGTTTGCCAAGTGTTAAAGACATTACCCAGGTCCATTCAATGATTCCCCCCCCATTGTTCTCAATAGGCGTGAAAGTAACAGTAAAAGCATGATACAAGTGTGCAAAATATGGCAAGCCGTCTCATTCTGTCTAGAGAGGCCCTGACATAATAAAAAATAAAAACATATACTGCATTAGTGACAATCTAATCATTTCCAAATCATCAAATGTAAGAGACGGGCCTCACATGGAACGCTCCAGTGGTTCTTGACAGGCAGACTGCTATAGCTGTTACCATGTGCCGCATGCTTTTTCACAGGTTAGCTGTAAAGACCCAAGCCGGCCAAGGGAATGTCTTTAACTCTTTTCAGGAAATATTACCCTTTCACACTGAACATACTCTGCTATTGAACAATAATGGACAATACCACCTTGAAAACATTTAGCATTTAAAGGTTTAACCAGACTAGATAACAAAGACCTTTTTGTCACTGTACTGATCAGATTTCAGATAGCATGGAACAGAACAAAGTCTGCCCATAAAATCATACGATGTAGACACTGTATTATCTCTAATAAACACCGCCAGAGGTATAATGTTTTTAAAAGCAGCTTCTTGCATGTTGCTTAACCCATCCCACCACAAATACGCCTTTCTATGCCTCTGTAATAACCACTTCTTGAAACCATTGTGATAAATAGAGCAGTTGCTCCTATAGGAGCAAATGCTCTATTTATCACAATAGTTCCAAACTACAAACTTCTAAAATTTTACTTTACTCTAGTAAAAGCTCCTTTTGGGTAGATTCATTCAAAGAGGTTGGGTCTAAAAATAGCCTATGAAGGAATGGGTTAAACCTTTCCCTCAAATATAAACGTGTTTCACGCATTTGCAAACAGAGAAGACCCAGATCAGACGGGTCTTATAGGAGCCGTCTGATCAGGGCCTGCTCTGTTCGTTAGTGAAATTTGAAAGAACTGTTTCTTTACTTTCTAAAATGGCTGCAATGTTCCACCTTCCGTATTTCATAATAACTATTTTATCCATGAATATTCAGCAAGTATTGAAATCTGAAAAAAACATAACACAGGGAAAGGGTTAAGGCAGACAGAAAGCAATGCAGAAAGCTCCTAGGGTAGTTTTCTGCATTGCTTTCAATCTGCACTGAGATACCACTTGTATTATGAAAAACCTATATTTCTCTATTTAATGGTCATTATAACAAGAGCTGTCCCTGGATAGCGCGCTCCAATTTTGTAAGTGTTGGAGAGTGTAGTGGAAATTCTAAGGCAAAAAGGGGATATAACTACGGCAAAATTAATTCTATAGTTACCTGCCCTTGTTAAATGGGTTCCCCTAGTGATAGTAAACAAGCATACCAAATTTAAACCAAATATCCTGAACAGTTTCTGAGATATGGACCTTAACATAAAACTTAACCAACAATGAAAATTCTATGTCTAAAATGGGACATAACTATATGGCAAAATTAATTTTAGGGTTACTTGCCCTTGTGAAATGGGTTCCCCTTGTGATAGTTAATATGCATACTAAATTGTAACCAAATATCTTTGACTGTTCCTGAGAAATGGACCATAACATTTTGTTTAACCAACACCCACAAGAGGGTCATGTGGAAAAAGTGGAGCTAAAAATTATAGGGTTTTAGTTGTTTTATTCATTGTTATTTCTCCCCTAGAAGTAAGAGGGTGTAATCCAGTATGTAAATTTAGTACCTTCCCTTACATATACATGTATATATGAATGCCCACATAGAGTTCCTTATTAACTTCTGGGTATCAATTCAATTCATGGTATCATTTATAAACAATTCTCTTACAACTATAAATAAGTTTGTCAGCTCAAAATTTCATCTGCTGTATATTTTAACCCTTTCCTCCCTGGGCTCAAGCTAGAGCTCTCCATCTGGGAGAAGTTTTAGGGATTCAGGGAGAAGTTTTGGTTCTGATTTTGTATCTCCCTATAATATAGATAGATCTACACTTCTCCCTCAGCTCAAAACAGGGAGAAGTCAACAGGGTTAAGGAGATTATTTCTCCCCACCCCTTCCCTCTTGCTTGAGCCCTGACTCCATCAGGTTTTTTTTTGGGATTACGGGGAAGGGGGTCACTACCCTTTACTTTTGTGAGAGGGGAAAATATGAGCGCCACAGGCGCGAACCGAGTGCCAAAGGCACTAGGGCGGCCTCCCCCCCCCCCCCCCCCCCCCCCTGTCCATAGATAAGCCTTGAAGGCCTTTGCCAACAGAACAGACCCAGATTGCTTTTTTAGGAGACTTCTGATCAAGGTCTGCTTATGAAATGATATATAGATCCAATTCTACAGTGTCTACTGTGACCGAAAATTCCTGTGTTCATGTTATAAAATTTCAACAAATTAATATAATGCTAGGGCTGTCATTATTTCTTCTATGTATATTCATGGAGTAGAGGATTAACCCTTTCCTTCCAAATATCGGTTGCCTTCATTTTTTTGGGATTAGCTACAGAAAGGTTGAAAGGAACAATTAGAATCTGAACTCCAAATGAATTCATCACATTTCCATGTAATTGTTTGGCACTAATTCTACAGGGAATAAGGGATATAAATCCCAAACTTACCATAATAATTCAAATATATTTGAGTTGAACCCTTTCCCTGTTCTATATTTATTCGATATTTAAATACCTACTGAATATTTATGGACAAAATAGTTACAATGAAATATGGAAGGTGGAGCATTGTAGCCATTTTAGAAAGTAAAGAAACAGAATTATAAAATTCCATAAGCAAACAGAGCAGACCCTGATCAGACGGCTCCTTTAGGAGCCATCTGATCTGGGTCTACCCTGTTTGCAAATGCGTGAAAACATGTTAATAAGACGGAAAGGGTTAACTCTTCACCTCATGAATATTCATTAACCCTTTTCCCTCATATAAACGTGTTTTCACGCATTTGCAAACGGAGAAGACCCGGATCATACGGCTCCTATAGGAGCCGTCTGATCAGGGTCTGCCCTATTTGCTCATGTCATAATAATATAGATCTGATTGCTGAGTATTTGTAAATTCCCCATAATTCAGTTAATAAAGTTAATAAACATTCATGATGTCATTATTTCTTCCATGGTTAATGATTAGGGAAAGGGTTAAAGAAATGAAAATATCATGAAAATTTATTAATTGATCTTTTATTATAATATATGAGCACAGCACTTATTGCCCTTGGCTGAAACTGCATGATTCTGTATAAGTTCATAAGCCAATAGAGTATAACATTATCAGATGGCTCTGGTCTACTCTTTGCTTATGACACTATGAATATAGTTAAACCTTGTTCACTCAGACACTTAACCCATTCCTCCATACTCTATTTTTAGACCCAACCTCAAATTTTAGAATTTTGTAGGTTGAAACCATTGTGATAAATAGAGCATTAAATTTTGCTTCTATAGGAGCAAATGCTCTATTTATCACAATGGTTTCATAAAGTGACTTTTACAGAGGCGTAGAAAGGCATATTTACAGAGAAAAGGGTTAAACAATAATTATAATAGTCATGGACCCTTTACTCCATAAATACACCTTTCTACACCTTGCAAACTGAGAAGACACAGATCAGACAGCTCATACAGGAGCTGTCTGATCAGGGTCTGCTCCGTTTGCATATGGAATAATAGAGATCTGATTCTACAGGTTTTACTTTGGCAAAAATATCATGTGTTACTATGCCATTTTAACAATAAATCAAATTAATATTCATAACTTCATCATTTCTTACATGAATATACATGGAGTAAAAGGTTAAGACAAGTAGCTGCTTAATGCAGGGTGAAAGTCATGCTGAAAGCTCCCCTAAAGAAGAGATTTCTGCATGACTTTAACCCTGAATTAAGTAGCCATCAACCTAAAATGTTCTCAATTCTTTTTCACTAAAAATTCAAGTTAATGAGGTTTAACTGCATTTATTAAGTGAACTTGTTTTAACCCTTCGCTTGCTGAATTTTAAAATACATTTCACCTTCTTTACCCATGCCCTGTTGTATAATAACATATATATTCACTGTGTACAAGTATTTCGCTGTGCAATCACTGCTGTGGAGTGCACTGGTTGCACAATCAACTTGTAAATACATTGTAGTGCAGACCCTGATGAGACAGCTCCTGCAGGAGCTGTCTCATCTGGGTCTGCACTATTTACAGGTAGGTATAGTGACGCGAATAGCAAGCGAAGAGTTAATAATGTATGAGACTTTTTGACCAGGGCAGAAGCTGATCAATTCCTATGTAACTCCATTTGGCAAACAGTGCAGACAGCTCTTACAAGAGCCATCTGACCTTGGTCTACTCTGTTTTGCAAACGCATAAAGAGTTTCTAACAGTAACAGGGAAAGGGTTAGGAGATAAACATAATGATGTAGTTGGTATTTACCTGATTTCAAAACTGACTTTAGAAAATACATTTTGCAATATAGCTGTGCATTCAACTTGTGTGGGGTAGGGTCCTTTTCTCCTAGCTCTTGATGTTGTCCTAACAATCCTGAGGTCCTGGGGCTGTTTCAAGTAAAAACAAGGACACATACAGATATCTCGGGGTTCTGCTCTAAACTTATGGTAGCACCAAATATGTACCCGGGTTACTCACCCAAGTTGGATCTTTGATTTGTACTTACAATAGCCAATCATTTACATGCAGCCAGATTAAACTTATAATATACATGTATATTATAAAAGCCTAAATGACATTATTTCATTTATTAGATTTTTGTTTCTACATCGTGGTGAAAGCAGGACCAGGGTTTAAGCTAGAGGGCAATTTAGGAGAAAGTCTCCCTAACCCAACTAACTTCTCCCTGATTTGAGCTGAGGGTCTCCATAACCCTGCTGACTTCTCCCTGATTTGAGCTGAGGGTCTCCATAACCCTGCTGACTTCTTGTTTTGGGATGAGGGAGAAGTTCTAATATATAGAACATACAGGGAGATATTTCTCCCTGAATCCCACTAAACTTCTGCTCCAGCTTGAGCCCAGAGGGTGTTGTAAATATAACTGATACAAACATACCTGTAGAAGTGTGCAAATATATACTAAGAATAAGAACATAAATACATACAATGTACTAAGAATCAGTCCGTAAACACATACTAAAACAACAGTCAGTACATTGTAAATAGGATGTAAGTGTTGCGATAGTATCCTTTAAAGTGCAGAATTTTCAAACTTGAATGGCCATTCAATGTTACATATGAAGCCATTCACTGGCATTCAGTATGAAAAGGTGTACATGTAATTGGCAAGACGATACTGAATGACAAACACTGCAGACCCTGGTCAGAGGGTTCCTTTATAATTGAGTCCATCTGATCTAGGTCTACACTGGCTGCAAATGCCAACACACTTGTTTCCCCGCATGCAAAGGCCAAGCTAGGTTAATCAATTGTAGCTGAATAATGCTCAACTCCTTCAATAAAACAAGTCATGGCTAATGTCCTTTGCTAACAGTGTAAACCCACATGAGAAGACTCCTAGAGGAGCCCTCTTATCAGGGTTTGCAATGTTTGTCATGTTACACTTTTCTTAAAAAGAAACCCTGAATATTCATAGTAAGCTTGTCCTGTCTGATTTTGTAATAATCCATTTGTGTTGAAAGGGTTAAACTAACAAAAACTATTGCAAATAGGATTAATACTACAGTCCCTCAGCATGCAATGGGCATTACATGCAGCTATTATTAACACAACAACAAGGCCACAGATGGAAATCTGACCAACAGAAATCCTGTTTATCTCTTTACCCCATATACATGCAACAACCTTTGTCCTATTGGACTTATGAGTCATCAAACAGGGTCTGCTCTGTTTGCTTATGAAAAAATAAAGCTATATGATTCTACAGTTTCTGCCATGACCCAAAAGTCCTGTGTGCATGTGCCATTATAAAAAAAATAACTACATGTAATTACTATTCATCATGCTATTATTTCTTACATGAATATTCAAGCAGTAAAGGGTTAAAAAACAAATACAAAAAAGAGCCCTGTGACCCACCAACGCTCGTCTGATTTGGTGTTTGTCCAGCTAAATTTGAAAAAACTTTAAAGGACCATAACTCAATTTTTTTTAAATGAAGTGTTATGATTCGTACATGTATGTAGGGGCCTTCTCCTCAATGAGATCTACCCACTTATGAAGTTTCATGTTGATACCTCCTTTACTTTTCGAGTAATGAGCAACATCAATGTTTTTGCACGCTGCCGCAGACGACCACGACCCAGTGATCACAATAGCTCGACTTTTCTTCGAAACAGACAAGCTGAAAATACTGGAATTCTAAAACAATTTATAAAGAATAAAAGTTTCATCCCTTCTTCAATTATTTGTGAATTTTGTTCTAGAATAAAGGCAGAACTAACATTTCATTAACCCTTACTGTGTGGGACATGAGTTACTAATGTCCTTTGCAAACAGGGTAGACCCAGATGAGAGGCCTCCTAGAGGAGCCCTCATCAGGGTCTGCACTGTTTGTGATGTTACACTTTTCTTTAAAAAAATCCTATATATTCATCATAAGCTTGACCTGTTTGAATTCTGGAATAGTCCATTTGAAAAGTCAGCGTACTGAGCGTAGTAACTAAGGGTTAATCATAAATAGCTAGGTCAGACAAATGATCAACAATACAACATGTTGGATAAAACAAAATTCCTTGGAAACTGTTCAAATATTCCATGAACAAATATCAACAAAATAACTACAGTGCTGGTTTAGCATGGCTTAATAGTTTGGGCATAACTATTTAAATTTAACAACTACATGAAAATCTAATCACGAGACCAAAAGATAAATCTTATTGCTGAAAAATTATGATTGGAGACTATGGAGCTTCTCATATACCCTATTCCATCACAGATGTTAATCAACACAACACCAACCTATACAAAAAATACATCTGTTGAAATTATCCCCTTGACATTTTGTTCTCACTTTATTTTCTAAAGAATTATAATATTGGAAAGAGTATGGTCTGAACTTTGTAAAGATACATTTTACTATAGTTAACCCTTTGTTTCATAGAGACGCCTTGGTCTGCCCTGTTTGCTTATAACTTATTATTTATAGATCTGATTCTACAATTTCTGCTATAGCCAAACATCCATGTGTTTATATACATGTACTATTAAAACAATAAGCTTATTAATGTCCACACTTTCATTATTCCTCATACAGGTACAGTAAACCCTCTCTCTAATGGCCACTAAATTGAGTTAATTAGTTGGTACTTAGGGCAGGTGGCTGCTTTAAGCAGCCACCTGCTTTTAACACAAAATACTTGATGTAATTTAGTGGCCGTTATAGAGAGATTTTACTGTATTCACAAAAGAAAGTGTCAAAATGACTTCAGAATCTGAATCCTGTGGCTTGAAACTAACTTAAAAAATTGTCCTAACAAACATGATCAAGAAAGTGCAATTTGTTTAGATTTTAGAATTTTTGAATTGATTGTTGTAGATCTGCCATTCACTGGAATCTGTTGTAAAAATCAATCATGTGTACTAATTTCGCTACATATAAGTAGGTCAACTATATCACAGTAGACATTCTCTTAAACATTATTTTCACATGTGTCAGCCTTTGTTGACTCTTTTCTATTTTTTTTTTTTGCTCTTCTAAGCAGTGTTTCAAAATCGATTCTCTGAACATGTCCACAGTTCAGTAGACGTTTAGCAGTATTCAATTAGCAGTATTCACTATTCAGATATCTAATATTTAGCTGAATACAGTAAAACCCTTCTAAACTGGAATTCCAGTTGAGAATATTTTAAGATACTAAGGCTTAATGCAAGGTGAAAGGCATACAGAAAGCTCCTAGAGGAGCTTTCTGTATGACTTTCACCCTACATTAAGCTGCCACCTGTCTCCAAGACTGATATTTATACTAATTTGAATGTCCGGTTCAGGGGGGTTTCACTGTACATATATACAATTGGAAAATGGGCTGTAAACATTATTTTAATGATATGAAATTGAATGTGTACAATTTTGGTGCAACAGATAAAGGTCACTGGTGTGTACTCAAATACTAAAACCGTTGTTGCTCCACCAAACCCTATATTGTAACCATCAAAACATAGGGCTTGGAAGAGAAATAAAGAAGTTACTCTTAAAAATGTTTTAATTTATGCATCTTATCTGGACCTCTGCAATATATATACTGTGTAAAATTATCTGATAAGCATGACTGTATATTGATAATTTTACATACAAACTAGAATTTTACATACAAGCTAAAATGGGAGATAAGCAGTCAGTGCTATTTAACTGATAAAATAGGGTCATATTTTGAGCTTATCTACTTGTTTATCTGTGTATTATCCCTTGCTAACACTAAGAAGCCTGTGTTCTAATAGCAGAAACCAATGTGCTTGTCTAGTAACTATTCCACGAATGAATTATGCATATAATAATTTCTAATTTCATGAATAATATTCATAAGAATAATTTTCAGTTTGGCATATAAATAGGATTTTTTGGTATTGGCAGAATCTGAAGAATCAGATCTATATAATTTTATAGCCTAACAGAGCAGACCCCGATCAGATGGCTCCTTCAGGAACCCTCTGATATCATCATGATATCATGGATCTACCGATCGCAAATGCATGGAAAGGTGTAAACATTTAGTAAAGGGTTAAAATAAACCCTGTGTAGGATAGCTGTCCCAATTAACATTCACCCAACATATTACACAAATTTACAAATTACACTCAGTCTTGATCAAGGGTTAACCCTTTCCCTGTTCTATGTTTATAAATTCCAAATTTCTATACCTACTGAATATTCAGGGACAATTTAGTGATAATGAAATTTAGAAAGTGGAATATTGTAGCCATTTTAGAAAGTAACACCCCTTAACACAGCTTAACCATTTTTTTATGATGAATGTACACATTTTGACTCAATTTGCCTCAGTTTTGACCAAGATCAGAACACTCAAACGCAATATGATCAGGTACTACAATGTTTTAATATTAAAACAGTTTTATAGTATATGTTTTTCTATATTAAATGAGTAGTATCCAATTCATTAAAGAGCATCTTTAAATACAGTACATTACCTTCTTTAACCCTTTCCCTCATATAAACGTGTTTTCACGCATTTGCAAACAGAGTAGACCCAGATCAGACGGCTCCTAGAGGAGCCGTCTGATCAGGGTCTGCTCTGTTTGCTAATAGAATTTGATAGATCTGTTTCTTTGCTTTCTAAAAATGTCTACTATGCTCCCCCTTCCATATTTTATTATAACTATTTTGTCCATGAATCTTCAGTAGGTATTGAAATTTGGAATAAACATAGAACAGGGAAAGGGTTAACTCATTGCCTGCTAGCGATGAACTTTGAAGACCGTTGATGACCCTTACAAACAGTTTGGATCCAGATGAGGCCCCGCAAAAAGTGAGGCCTCATCTGGGACTCAATCATTTGAGTCTTAGATTATTTATGATTTTGTATCAATAAAATAATTGGACCGTTAAAGAAAAAAATACTCAGCTTGCAAAAGGTGAACAGTATCCATCGCAAATAATACATCTAGCATTATTTTGTAAACTATTTTGCAGTCACTTCAGAGAAAATAGTACAACATTGTTTGACAAACAACCTGAACCAGCTCAGGCCTAAACTGGGTCTTCACTAAGCAAACTACAAAAAATTAAAAGAACCTCGGGGGAAAAAGGTAAAAAAAAATGTGGCAATTTTTCCTACATTCCAAATTCCATTAGCAAACAGAGCAGACCCTGATCAGATGGCTCCTATAGGAAATAAAATTAATCTTTCATTCATATTTTTTTAACTGTCTTTACAATCCTGTGCAAAGAGAGTAGACCCACATCATGTGGTTCCTGTAGGAATTGTCTTATCAGGGTTTACCTATAAAATAGGCATAATTCTACAGTTTCTGCCATGGCCAAAAATCCCCTGTCCATGTGCCATTACAAATTTAGCCAATGAATATTCATGATGTCATTTCTTAATGAATATTCAACATGGAAAGGCTGTTGTTGTTGTTTTGGTGTTTTGTGTGTTTGTTTTTTGTTGTTGTTTTGGGGGGAGGGGGGGGGGGGTATTGGTAGAAACTGTTTTCAGATCTATTAAATTAGCAAACACAGCAGGCACTGCATGAACAGGATCAGGAAACTCTTGAGATCGTGTTTTTAATATTGTTGTTGCCGTACTAGTCAAAGTTGTTGCTTTTTTTTAATTTAGTTATAGTAATAAGACAATCTTTAGTGCAGATCATCTGTAATGTATTAGGAATGTTATGACATTGTAACCGAAAATATCCAAGTGGCCTGAAATTAGGACAACAACCAACATGCTCAATAGCAGCGAAGCCTGAAGAGAACTGTAAAATTTACCTGGTATAAATTAAAATAGCACTAGTAGCTTCATTATCTGATTCTGTGGCGTCCCTCAATTATGATACGATATCGGAACGTTGTGTTGGTCGCATATTTTGAGTGCCATTTTTTCTGAAATATTCCACCGACACGGATATTGTTATTGTTCTGTCTCTCAGCCAAATGTCCAATGAGTTTCAGATGTGAAACCTTAATCTATTGGTCACTTGTTATCTTCGAGATCATTTGTCGGAAAAGTCCGTATAATTCCGTCGATCGCGTTAGATTGGGATAATTTATAAGAACGAGTACTAACTTTGTTGGAAATATATATTTTTTATGAAGACATGTTACATCTGCATAACTGATAAAACAATGCACAATACATTTTCAAAACAACATTTAATGACACCACCGTCACTACTCGTCTGTCTCCGGCAAAACATTTGTTGGCCGCTGCGACGCAAACTATTTTTAGCAACATTAAGTAAACATAAACAATCACTGACCACGTGGCTTGCTGTCATGGAGTGTGGGAAATTTAAAGTCGCTATTACAGATGATATCAAAACAAAGATTTATATCTTTGTAGGTGGCTTAGGTACACTGATAATAGCCATCGGTGTTTACAAGTTATTTTACCGCTTCGTGAATGAGGATAACTATTTTTCAAGCATAAACTGGCATGTAAGTGCTTATAGTAGTTACATCACTATAGTAGTTTTAAAGCCTTAACCCATTCCTTCGTGTTTAAACACCTTTTTACGCATTTGCAAACAGAGTAGACTAGATGTTTGCTTATGGTATAATATAGCAGAGACACATACATACATGCATGTATATATGTCTTTACATAGATCTGATTTTACAGTTCCTGTCTGATAAAAATGGCATGTGTTTAAATTTTCACATATTTTCACATATAGATGATTGCCAGATATGGACATGTCCATATAAACAATACGTTTTTTAGGCAATATTAGTTATGTTTTCCCTAATTGGAAAGGTAGTGCCATGCACTTAATGGTTTTGTATATATATAGTAATAGTTATGAGAAGGTTTTTGGTATACATTTTATAATGGTAAAAAATCTTTATATGTACATTAGGCTAAAATATCTTTAATACTGACAGGTGTTAACTTTAATTTATATACATGTTTAAGGCCTCTGATCCTCAATAAATGCTTTTCTCACAATACTGTTAGAAGCAAGATCAGTGACGATCAAACTAAGTACAATTAGTTAATATTAACTAATATCTTTAGAGCCATCTGTCAGGCTTAGCAGTTTAGGGTAGGTTTATACAATCCAAACTATTTTAAAACTGATATTTGAGTGCCTCTGTCAGTTTAAGCATTCAGGACTGAACTTGTCTGGGCCCCCTACCCATTTCGAATTTAGTCGTTCTTTAAAGGAGTTGACCGAGGGTGCCAGTACTATATCATCGGGAAGTTTATTCCATAATTTTATGACCCTCTGACTGAAGGTGGTCCTTCTTAGTTCAGTGCGTGAGCGCTTTGTAAATACCCTCAAAGAGTTACCACGCGTGTTCTGCGAATAACTAGGGGGAGTTGGGAAGAGTCTCTCCTTATCAACATTATCTATACCATGTAATATTTTATATGTCTGTATGAGGTCAGCTCTTATTCTCCTGTATTCCAGGCTTGGAATCCCTAGTTCTCTCATTCGTTGACTGTAATTGCCAATGTACAAAAATCTAATTACTATTAGGATGTACTAGTAGTTATTTCTTACAGTTACGTGATCCGTGGGCAGGTAAAGCTTAGGGTTAATTAATGCTTCATAAAGTAAGTATTGTATGCACTGTATATTTTAATTCAGCCCCTTACTTCACGAATGATTATGCAATGCAAGAATATATCACTCGGCGTCTCGTCGGGATACAAACTGTTTGTTACACAATACTGTGTTTGTTACTGTGACTGTTTTCCGGAACGAGAATGAAGAAAAAAATAAAAAATAAAAATTGTAGCAAAGGATATCCAATATTTGCAGACGACAATTTTGACTGCAAAAGGGTTAAGGGTTAATGGACATGATGTCATATACTTAAAAATTTAGTTTATTTTGTCATTTAACACTTTCCCTGTTCAATATTCATCTATAAGTAATAATGACATATCATGAATATTTATCATCTATCTATCTATCTATCTATCTTCCGTTAATGTTTCAAACCCCTATTGGGGACGTACGTAGACATTTCATGCTCGTCTAACGACAAGGCTGTTAATATAAAAGTAAAGTAAAAAGTATGAAAAAGGGATAAAAGCAGAAGGCATGTTACAAGGTTAAAATCACTGATTTTGAATGGGTAAAGGATTAAAATCAACTAATTTTTTATCATGTAAACTTTTCATGGATAAATCTACTTTTGCCTTGGTTAAAGCTGTAGAATCAGATTTACATCAAAAGCAAACAACAGACCCTGGTCAGATGGCTATACACTCTGTTTGCAAACGCGTGGAAAGGTATTTATAAGGAAAATGGTAAAATTTCTGTCATATTTTCGATTAAGTGTCTCTATTCAGAGTATGTATGTCTCTGCTCTAGTATAACTGCTTAACCCATTCCCACTTAGGCTATTTTTAGACCTAACCTCTTTGATTAAATCTACCAAAAAGGAGCATTATCTAGAGAAAAGGAATTTTTCAGAATTGTGTAGTTTTGAAACCATTGTGATAAATAGAGCATTTGCTCCTGTGGAGCAAATGCTCTATTTATCACAATGGTTTCACAAAGTGACTTTTACAGAAGCGTCAAAAGGCGTCAATATGCGCGAATGGGTTAAGCCTTAATTTACTCCATGAAAAAATATGTAAGAAATAATGACATCATGAATATAGATACATGTAATACTATTTTTCACATGAACACAGGAACATTGGACAATGGCAGAAACTGTAGAACTATATTAATTCATAAGCAAACATAATATACCCAGATCAAAAGACTCCTACACGAGCCGCCTAGTCGGGGATTACACTGTTTGGAAAGGCGTAGAAAGGCATATTTATGCAGAAAGGGTTAAGCTATTTTTGTTTTGTACAATCTAAATAGAAAGTGCGAAAATCATGAACATAATTTATAAGTAGGGTGTGTGGCGTCCAATGAAAGCTTCGCTCTCGTCCCATATGAATTTTTCTGGCAATGTATATTCCATATTATAACCTGAAAACTGTGTAACTTATAAGATGAACTGCTACTGACTCTAGCTGCTAGCTGGTTGAGGGCGTTAGGGTGTTGTAACCGGAAGGTGTGTGTGTGTGTGTGTGTGTTGGGGGGGGGTCACACAATGCCCCGAGTGCGTCCTGGTTGGCAAGAAAAAAACCCCGAATAATTATCTCATTTCGTGTGCACATCATACTTGTAACTGTTTGCATGCTACGTGTAACTACTTTTTCGTTTCTTTTCAGGGAGGAAACACTCAGCGACGTATCTTGGTGCTGGGCCTGAGAGGGGTGGGGAAAACCAGGCTGTTGCAATGCTTTGACAAGAAGAGCAAGCCCTGGGTATTGCTGCCAAGCCCGGCCCCAAGCTTTGGGGTAAACGTAAAGTCGATAGGAATATCTGGCATTGATTATCATTTCTGGGATGGTAGGTCTATAGTTTATATAGTTATAGTTCAATCCGAAAAGTAGAAGTGAATAGGAGAGACGTCAACTTATTCATTTACTCTTAAAATATCTTCACCCATTCAGCCATGCATCTACTTATTATAAATAATTTTTACGCACTGCGTGTATAAAACTGTGAATGCATGCTATATATAGAGGTTTTCATTAACAAATCGGACCTTATGCCGGTATATAGATCAGAGTATACCAGTACTCCATAGTTATGCTTTTTAACACCTTTGCAACAGAATAATACTAGATCAGACAGTTTCTGACTGATCAGGGTACGCTGTTTTAGCTCGACTATTCGAAGAATAGTGGAGCTATCCTACTCGCCCCGGCGTCGGCGTCACACCTTGGTTAAGGTTTTTGTTAAAGTCCACTTTTTTCCTCTACTCTTTGGAATAAAGCTTTGAAACTTGGAACACTTGTTTACCACCACAAGCTTCATCCGTAGGCAAGTGTACATTACCCTGTCAAGCATTTTGACAGAATTATGGCCCTTTTTAACTTAGAATTTTTGGTTAAGGTTTTTGTTCACTTTTTGCCTCTAACCTTTGGAATAAAGCTTTGAAACTTGGAACACTTGTTCACCACCACAATCTTTATCTGTAGGCATGAATACATAACTCTGTCAAGCATTTTGACAGAAGTATGACCCTTTTTAACTTAGAACTTTTGGTTAAGGGGTTTGTTAAAGTCCACTTATTTACATAACCCTTTGAGATAAAGCTTTAAAACTTGGTACATTTATTCACCATCACAAACTTCATCTTTAGGCAAGAGTACATAACTAAATAAACCTTAGATATAAAGCTTTGAAACTCGGAACACTTGTTTACCACTACAGTCTTAACCCATTCCCTCATAGGCTATTTTTAGATACAACATCTTTGAATAAATCTACCGAAAAGGAGCATTAACTAGAGAAAAGGGAAACTTTTAGAATTTTGTAGTTTGAAACCATTGTGATAAGTAGAGCATTTGCTCCTATAGGAGCAAATGCTCTATTTATCACAATGGTTTCACAAAATGACTTTTACAGAGTCGTCGAAAGTCGTCAATATGAGGGAAAGGGTTATTCTGTAGGCAAGAGTACATAACTCTGTCAAGCAGTTTTACAGAATTGTGACCCTTTTTAACTTAGAATTTTTGGTTAAGGTTTTTGTTAAAGTCCACTTATTTACATAACTCGTTTGGATAAAGCTTTGAAACTTAGAACAGTTATTAACCACCACAAGCTTCATCTGTAGGCAAGTGAACATAACTCTGTCAAGCATTTTGACAGACTTATGGCACTTTTTTTACTTAAGTTCTTCTTTTTCATTAAATAGTTCAAAGAGATCTTACACCCTGAATACTATTATAGATATTTTACTGAGACTTTGATTACTTGCTTCTAGTATCATTGGAAACTATTTTAGTCCACTATCAAGCAATTTTACACTAACAATTCTGAGAATAGTCGAGCGCGCTGTCCTGTGACAGCTCTTGTTGATTAAGGAATAGAATAATATTTACAGTTTCTATCATGGCAAAAACTCCATTTTAATATACTATTGTTAAAATTCGTGTAATTAATTATCTTGGTGTAATTATTTTTACATACGTTTTCATGGAGTTACAGGGTTACGTGTATGTCTCAGTACCTTATGTTACTGATTGACCTTTCTGCTCAACGTAAGCTGTGTAGCAAAGTTGATTAACCTTATGTGACTGATTGATCTGTCTGCACACTGTAAGCTGTATAGCACATTGGAGTGCCCTTAAGTGACTGATTGACCTGTACAGCAAAGCAGACTAACCTTTTGTGACTGATTGGTTTATACTTTATATACACAACGTAAACTGTAGCAAAGTAGACTAGCCTTATGTGACTGATTGACCTGTCTATACAACGTAAACTGTATTGCAAAATAGGCTAACCTTATGTGGCTGAAGACCTATATACACAAGGTAAGCTGTATAATCTTAGAAAACTGATTGACCTATCTACACAACGGAAACTGTATAGCAAAGTAGATTAATCTTATGTGACTCATTGACTTATCTACACAATGTAAGCTGCCTAAAAGACCGATATATACATGTACACTAAATTGAACGTCAGGTTTAGAGTGGTTTTATTACTTTATTTTGGTTTGTGACAATCCGATCAAGTCATTAACTCTTTACTCAATAGAAATGCATTTTAACCCCTTCCCTGTTTAACATTTATTCACTATTATATCACAGCATTAATATTCATGGACAGAATCGATGAAATGGAACAAGGAAAAGGCATTTTGTTCACTATGGTGGAGGCTGTAAAATAAAATCAATAAAATTTCATAAGCAAACAGAGCAGACCTTGATCAGACAGCTCCTTCAGGAGCTGTCTGATCTGGGTCTACTCTGTTTGCAAAAGGTGTGATAAAGCGTTTATATGAGGGAAAGGGTTAACATTTTTGCAAACATAGTAGGACCCAGTCAGACTTCTTCTGTATAGGAGCCATCTAATCAGACTACAGTTTGCTTATGAAAGTTAATAGATCTGATTCTATAGTTTCAGCAACGTCCCAAATTTTCTGTGTTCATATACCATTATAAAAATAATCTATCCAATATTCATTATGTCATTATTTCGGACATCTCAAGTAGGAAAACGTGCCTCTTCATCACAAACACATGTACAGTGAAACCCCGCTAATGCGACCACTTAATAAACATCCACTGGTGTCGTATAAAGCAGGTGGTTGCTTAATGCAGGACGAAAGTTATGCAGAAAGCTCCTATAGGAGCTTTCTGCATAACTTTCATCCTGCATTAAGCTACCACCTGCCTCTGCCACCCAGAATTATGCCCCTTTTTGGTGGTCGCATTAGCGGGGTTTTACTGTACATGCAATACAAAACTCCCGAACAGGTTGTATTTTCAATACTGATAATTTCTAATGGCAAAGCTTTTATCGCTCTACAGTTTGTTACGATGAACAGGGACACAACTGGGCAGGTTTGGTTGGGAATATGGATATCCTCCTATGGGTAGTGGACAGTTGTAGACGAGACCTACTCAACGTATCCAGAACGTCACTACACAGATGCATGCAGGCTGTGGACCAGCTTGAGAATGAAGCCAAGGAGTTTGACAATACCAGAAATAATTACGGAATCCCACTTGTTATAGTGGCTACTAAACAGGTAAATGATACTTGTTAACCATTTACTCCATAAATACACTTTACTACGTCTTAGCAAACGGAGTAGACCCAGTTCAGACGGCTCCTACAGAAGCCGTCTGATCAGTGTCTGCTCTGTTTGCTTATGGTATAATATTGACATAATTCTAGTTTTTTATGCATCTTGTCTGGACCTCAGTATAATATAGAGAGATAAGGTTAACATCGAGAGAGTCATATACATAAAGATCTCCACCACACTAGTTCAAGGTCTTTAACCCTTTCCCTGTTCTTTATTTCAATTTTCAATACCTACTGGATATTCATGGAAAAAATAGTTATAATGAAATATAGAAGGTGGAACATTATAGACAGTTTAGAAAGTAAATAAACATAGCCTTCAAATTCCACTAGCAAACAGAGCAGACCCTGATCCTATAGGAGCCGTCTGATCTGGGTCTACTCTGTTTGCAAATGCGTAAAAACACGTCTATATGAGGGAAAGGGTTAAAACCATAGTGTATGTACATCAAAATTTGTGATGTACGATTATAGTTTGAAATCCAGGATAGCTGTTCTGTAATTGGCATAAATTGTCTTTTTGCCATGTTCATGCATTTTCTTTGTGCTTGTGACTTTATCAAAACATAATGAACATCATATCAGTGAATAAAAGGACCATAGGGTGCTCGTGTTTATAAGAGATGTGTCTTGTATTGCAGGACTTACGTTACAGTTTATCTCCAGATGACATATTACAGGCATTGGATGTGGATGACTTACGACTGAAACACAAGGTCTACATAGTGGGTACTCAGGTACCAAACCTAGGAAATAGAAAAGGCCTGTGGCGTTTGTATGAACTTGTATCCTGGGCAGAGAGAAAGAGATATAATTAGATATATAGACCCTATCATAAAAATCTAGTTTAATTACAAAATAATTATATCTAAGTTAATATATACAAAAAATAAATATTTAAATAATTTAATAGATTTATTCGTATTTTTGCAATATATATCAATAAAATAAATAGTACAATGCATTTATCCTTGTCTGCATGATTTTCATTAAGCTGCTACCTGTCTCCTAGACTGTTATTCATACTTAATTTAGCGTCATGTTTAGAGGGTGTTTACTGTAGACAGTTGCCATTATTACCTTCTTTCTATATGAATGTTAATATTTTATCCTCTAACTCTTTCACATGGCATAAACCAAACTACCATCGGTTGAACGGGTGCCTGGTCATCAGAACGAATTATTACCTTCTCATACTGCTTTACGTCATTTAAACAGACTCTCTTGTTTTCAGTGACATTTACAAGTAAAATAAGAGGGCTTTATATCGCTCACCTGAGTCAATAGGCAAAGTTCCCCCTTCCATATTCCATTTAAACTACAGTAGAACCCCTCTAATGCCACCACTTGATGAATAAGCATGTGTGTCTTAATAAGCAGGTGGCTGCTTAATGCAGGATGAAAGTAATAGGAGCTTTCTGCATAACTTTCATCCTGCATTAAGCTGCCACCTGCCTCTGCCCCAAGAATTGTGCCCCTTTTTGGTGGTCGCATTAGAGGGGTTTTACTGTACTTTGACCTTGAATATTCAGTAGGTATTGAAATTTGGAATAATCACAGAACTGGGAAAGGAACTATCAAACATTCTCCAAAATTTACATTTTATTAACAAAATGATGATGTTTTTATTACACTAATAAATAAACTCGGTGGAAGTTTTTACAGAATAACAATGCCATCTCTCATACAATTGCTAATTGAACAATATGACCAGAAGTCAAACCGTGTTGACAATAATTAACCCTGTATTCCTTAAATATTCATGTAAGAAATAATGATATCATGGGTATCAGTTTAATTTTTATAATGACAGAAACTGTAAAATCAGGTCTATATTATTTCATAGGGAAGCAGAGCAGACAGCTCCAATAGGAACCATCTGATCTGGGTCTACTCTGTTTGCAAAGGTGCAGAAAGGCATATTTATGGAATAAAGGGTTAAGAAATAATGAAATAATGAAATAATAATAATTAATATGATGATTTTTTTCATTTGCATATGAACACAGGACTTTCTAGCCATGGCAGAAACTGTAGAAACATGGCAGAAACTGTAGAATCAGATCTCCATGTACATGTATATAATTCTATAAGCAAACAGCAGACCTTGATTTAACGCTTTTGCTAAACATAGTAGACCCATATCCTGTAAAAGTCATCTGATCAGGGTCTGCTATGTTTGTTTATGAAATAATATAGATTTGATTCTATAGTGTCTTCCATGACTAAAACTTGTTACGTTCATATCTCATAATAATTATTTATTTAAGCAATATTAATGATATCATTATTTCTTACATGAACATTCATTAAGTAATGTGTTAACCTTTCCTTTATATAAACACCTTTTCATGCCTTTGCAAAAAGGGTAGACCCAGATCAAATGGCTCCTGTAGGAGCCGTCTAATCGGGATTTGCTCTGTTTGCTCACGCCATGATATAGATCCGATTCTGCATTTCTTGTTATAGCAAAACATTTCTTTGAAAATTTTACAGTATAAAAATTCTGTTAAATCAATATTTATGATGTCATTTTTTCTTAAATGAACATTCCTGAAAAATTGCTTTAAATAAACCTATCACTGAAGGTAGGTTCCCCCAAAATTAGTGCTATTAATGATTCAGTAAATGTTAAGAGGCCGTGGTTGCAATTAAAGTCACCATGTCTGCTACTTGAAAGTAAGCAAGAGGGCCTGAAAGGCCCTGACATCGCTCACCAGACAATCAGAGGAGAAGATTTTCAAAGTTTTCACTATGTGTTTCTATAGAAAATATAGCCAGCCCTGGCGAGGGCCAATTTTGACCCAAGGGGCATAATTTATGTAACTTTTGTAGAGGACCTCAAGTGAAGAAAATTTAAGAAAATTTAAATGAAAACATATAACAATGCAAATCTAAAGAAGGGCATGTACAAAGGTATGTATACCCTCTCCCTGGGAAAATTGGTTGAATTTCAGAAAGAATAACTTAATCTATACATGTACTTATATTCAAAATTTCAGATATTTTCATTATATCTTCATGAGTTATTATTATTCATATCTTAATTTATTTTCAACCTTTCCCCTGTTCTATGTTTATTCAAAATTTAAATACCTACTGCATATCCATGGACAAAATAGAAATATGGAAGGTGGGACAGAGAAGCCATTGTAGAAAGTAAAGAAACATCTTTCAAATTCCATTGACAAACAGAGCAGACCCTGATCAGACAGCTGCTATAGGAGCTGTCTGATCTGGGTCTGCTCTGTTTGCAAATGTGTGAAAAGGTGTTAACATGAGGGAAAGGGTTAGTAAACATATTATAAGTATATTGTACACAAAATGAAAATAATGTAATGCAATTTGCACTATATTATATCATAAGCAAACAGCAGATTGATCAGATGGCTACTACATGAGCAATCTGATCTGGATCTACTCTGTTTGCAAAGGTGTAGAACGGCATATTTATGGAATAAAGGGTTAAATTTTCTTTGTTTGGGTCTGCAATATTACTACAGATTTTTACTACCAACAAGGGAGGCAATCCAGTTGTTATAAAAAATAGGGCAAAGGGAGATAATCTCCCTTTATGTATTCTTAAAATAGACACCAGCACGTCTATAAATAGCAACATGTAAGTCAGCTTTGAAAAACTTGCTACCCCTGGGGTTGGGCCAATTTTGACCCTAGGGGCATGATTTATATAACTTTTGCAGGAGACCTGAACATGATGCTATGTGCCAAATATGAAAGCTATCAACCATCCAGTTTAAGAGGAAGCTTTTCAAAGTTCACTATATGTTTCTATTGAAAACTACCAACCCCTGGGGCGGGGACAATTTTGACCCATGGGCCATAATTTATATAACTTTTGAAGAGGACCTAAACATGATGCTTTGTGCCAAATATGAAAGCTGAGAACCTTCTAGTTTCAGAGGAGAAGAATTTCAAAGTTTTCACTATATGTTTCTATTGAAAACTGAACACCCCTGAGGCGGGGCCAATTTTGACCCCAGGGGCATAATTTATATAACTTTTGTAGAGGACCTACAGATGATGCTATGTACCAAAGATGAAAGCTGAGAACCTTGTAGATTCAGAGGAGAAGATTTTTAAAGGTTGAAATTGTTGATGCCCGACGACGACGGACATCAGGCGATCAGTTATTCACAAAAGCTCACCCTGAGCACAAAAGTGCTCTGGTGAGCTAAAAACAACAACACAAGATGCGTTTGTGAAACACTATGCCCACGGTGTGACCTTTGACCTTGATGTATGACCTTGACACCTTGATGTATGACCTTGACCTTAATGAGTGACACCTGAAAATGTTCGCCTCCATAAATTGCACATGCATGCCAAGTTTGAAGCATGTACATTGAATGGCAACAAAATTATCGCCAATCTAATTTTTACCCGTAATTTGATCTTGATGTATGACCTTGACCTTAATGAGTCACCCCTAAAATATTCTCCTCCATAAGTAGCATGTGCATGCAAAGTTTGAAGTATGTATGCTGAATGGCGACAAAATTATCACCAATCTAAATTTGACACTTATTTTGACCTTTAACCTTGGTGTATGAAGTATGGACCTTGGCAATGGCGACAAAGTTATCGCCAACATTAAAGTTGGGGACATACAAACCAACAGTGACTCAGACAGAGCAAAAACAATATGCCCCCATATGGGCATAACAAATATTATCTGTAAGCTGTATACATTTTATGTATATAACTTTATAAGTGTAACCCTTTTATTGCAAGAAGTTTCAAATGAAAAAAGTCTAAATTTTGAGCAGCATTCTGTGTTCAGCTGACTTGTAACTGTTTGGGACTGGCAGATTGTTTGAACTTTCTGTGAGTTCATTGAACGCATCCTATTTTAACCCTTTGCTTGCTATTCACGTCAATATACCTACCTGTAAATAGTGAAGACCCAGATGAGACAGCTCCTGCAGGAGCTGTCTCATCAGGGTCTGCACTATTTACAAGTTGATTGTGCAACCAGTGCACTCCACAGCAGTGATTACACATCGAAATACTTGTACACAGTGAATATATATGTAATTATACAACAAGACATGGGTAAAGAAGGAGAAATGTATTTTAAAATTCAGCAAGAGAATGGTTAACATCATGGTTTTGGAATCACCTTATGTGCAATTGTAAATGAAACACATAGTTACTTCTAAATTTTACATTCTTGTTTTACTGTTTGCATGGAGATTTACTGTCACTTTATCAGTATTCAGGCATGCAGCCACATCCAGCTAATGGAGGTAGGCCCAAGATGCTTTCCCATGCACATAACAAATTGCACTGTTTCATCTACAGAAGAACATCCAGGTAGAACCACTGACCTACAAGTCAGCTGGATGTCTAAACAAGACTGACAAATGGTTGACATGACTTTTCAAAAAACAAGATAAACACATTTTTCTTCACAATTACATACATCTTACTACATATACATGTATATACAAGTCCCATATATATGCATCTTTCCACAAAAAAAAGTACAGTAAAACCTGTCACCAGCAACAATCCAAAATGTCTTAATTCTGGGGTTTTGAGGCAGGAGTTAATGCTGGATGAAAGTTACGCAGAAGGCTCCTCTATGAGTTCTATGTGTTACTTCCATTCTGCATTAAGCAACAACTTGCTCATACAGACCCTTAACCCTTTCCCTCATATAAACGTGTTTTCACGCATTTGCAAACAGAGTAGAGGAGCCGTCTGATCAGGGTCTACTCTGTTTGCTAATAGAATTTGATATATCTGTTTCTTTACTTTCTAAAATGGCTACAATGTTCCACCTTCCATATTTCTTTATAACTATTTTGTTAATGAATATTCAGCAGGTATAAATACAGAACAGGGAAAGGGTTAAGATGTTTACATGTATTCATCATACAGTCATAATGGGCAGATTCTACTGTATCTATACAAGAGGGCCTGAAAGGCCCTGACATCTCTCACCAGACAATCAGAGGAGAAGATTTTCAAAGTTTTCACTATGTGTTTCTATGGAAAACTAGCCAGCCCTGTCGAGGGCCAATTTTAACTCAAGGGGCATAATTTATGTAACTTTTGTAGAGGACCTCAAGTGAAGAAAATTTAAGAAAATGTAAATGAAGACATATAACAATGCAAATCTAAAGAAGGGCATGTACAAAAGTATGTATACCCTTTCCCTGGGCAAATTGGTTGAATTTTAGAAAGAATAAATTAATCTATACATATACTTATAAATAATATAAAAAATTTCAGATATTTTCATTACACCTTCATGAGTTATTATTATTCATATCTTAATTTATTTTCAACCCTTCCCCTGTTCTATGTTTATTCAAAATTTAAATACCTACTGAATATTCATAGACAAAATAGTTATAATGAAATATGGAAAGTGGGACAGTGTAGCCATTTTAGAAAGAAAAGAAACATCTTTCAAATTCAATTAACAAACAGAGCAAACCCTGGTCAGGCAGCTGCTTTAGGAGCCGTCTGATCTGGGTCTGTTCTGTTTGCAAATGTGTGAAAAAAGTGTTAACATGAGGGAAAGGGTTAGCAAACATATTATAAGTATATTGTACACAAAATGAAAATAATGTAATGCACTTTGCACTATATTATATCATAAGCATACAGCAGACTGATCATATGGCTACTACATGAGCCATCTGATCTGGGTCTACTCTGTTTGCAAAGGTGTAGAAAGGCATATTTATGGAGTAAAGGGTTAATTGTCTGATTTACTGTGCAAAAATTTTCATTGTTATAGTAGATATGCAATATTTCTGCAGAGTTACTACCAACAAGGGAGACAATGCAGTTGTTATAAAAAAGGGGGCAGGGGGAGATTATCTCCCTTTAAATGTATGCTAAAAATAGACACCAGCAAATGTTTATAAATAGCTATATGTAAGTCAGCTTTGAAAAACTTGCTACCCCTGGGGTGGGGCCAATTTTGACCCTGGTGGCATGATTTATATAACTTTTGTAGAAGACCTGAATATGATGCTATGTGCCAAATATGAAAGCTATGAAGCATTTCAGTTTCAAGGGAAGAAGATTTTAAAAGTTCACTATATGTTTCTATTGAAAACTTCCCACCCCTGGGGCGCAGCCAATTTTGACCCCAGGGCCATAATTTATATAACTTTTGTAGAGGACCTGAACATGATGCTATGTGCCAAATATGAAAGCTGTGAGCCTTTCAGTTTCAGAGAAGAAGATTTTCAAAGTTTTACTACATGTTTCTATTGAAAATAAGACACCCCTGGGGCGGGGCCAATTTTGACCCCAGGGGTATAATTTATATAACTTTTGTAGAGGACCTAAAGATGATGCTATGTGCCAAAGATGAAAGCTGAGAACCCTGTAGATTCAGAGGAGAAGATTTTTAAAGGTTCAAATTGTTGACGACTGACGATGCACGACAGACGACGGACGACGCACGCCGACGGACATCAGGTGATCACAAAAGTTCACCCTGAGCATTTCATGCTCTGGTGAGCTAAAAAACAAAGTATCATCAACAAATAGACTTCAAAGAGATTGCCAAGATCCATCATCTCAGACATCCCAGGTACATAACTAAGAGGACGACCTGCATTCATACTATGTGTCCCTGAATCTTTCCTCAAATACTGTACATGGACAGTAAAACTTGTCTACAGATGGAAGCTTAATGCTGGACAAAAAATATGCAGAAAACCCCTCTTCTGCCCTGAATTAAACCACCATCTGCTCTTATGACCCCATGTTTCTAGATAGGTTTTACTGTATAGTGAATGACGACGGATTTGAATTTCAAACAGAATAGTTGGTGAGCACATTTATTCAACATCATTTTCAATTGCACATTCTATCATATACATCCAGTACATTCATAACAAAACACTATCACACAAAACATTGAAAGTATGAGATGAACATTAACGGTACACAGGAGCTGTCTGATCTGGGTCTACTCTGTTTGCATAATGCAATATGAGCCTTTAATAAGTAAGAGTTTAGGTATTAATATCATTAGCCAACTGCCTTGATGGAGATTGGGGTTTAACTCTGCAAGATAGTGGCAAAATTGTGATAACCTTTGTAATAGATCGGAAATTAAGCGAACATCATTTTAACCCGTTCCCTGTCTATCTTTATTACCAATTTCAATACCTACTAAATATTCATGGACAAAATAGTTATAATGAAATATGGAAGGTGGAACATTGTAGCCATTTTAGAAAGTAAAGAAACATATCCATCAAATTCTATTAGCAAACAGAGCAGAGCCAGACCCTGATCAGACGGCTCCTATAGGAGCCATCTTACCTGGGTCTACTCTGTTTGCAGATGCGTGAAAACACATTTATATGAGTGAGGGAAAGGGTTAAGATTAGTTGAAAGGTAGACCAGACTAAATCACACAGCTGATGTGAAAACTAATTGAGTTGTCAATAAAGGTATACAGCTGAACTTCGATATCTCAAACTTCTGGGGACCATACAAATTACTTGAAGATAACAGAAGTTCGAGTTATCCGATTTTTTAAACTGGACCATATCTCAAGTTCACAGCTTAATGCAGGTCTAAAGTAATGCTGAAATCTTCTCTAGGAGCTCAGCATTACTTTCAACCTGCATTAAGCTGTCACATGTGTTTATAGATATGTGTAGTGATAGAGTTTAGAACAGTTCTGTATTGTAAAATTTGAAAGGATTGAACTTTAAGTTATCCCAAAGTTTAGTTATTCCAGATCGTATGTAGAAACTCTCTCAGTGTGGTCTACACTACTTGCAATGCAATAGGAATAAATACATGTAAAAGCTGAACAGAGCTGTAGATAAGTCTATTGATCTATCAAAGTTTCGTATATCTTGTTGGTACTTATTAGAATTGCCTAGTAGAGTCCTAGCAGAGGCGATTCTAATCAGAACAGCAAAATCCCTATAAACCTGTCTCAACCGGACATTAAATTTAGTATAAATATCATTCTCGGAGACAGGTCACAGCTTAATGCTGGGGCTTTCTGCATGACTTTTACCCTGCATTAAGCAGCCAACTGCCTACAGGTATCTAAATTCTTCTCTACTAGAATTTCAGTTTAGAGGGGGTTGACTGTACCAGCAAGATATGGTTTAGTGGAAAAATATTGAAAATATTTTACACAGATTTCCAAAATACTTTTTTTTTATCTACATCTATCTTGAAACATAGCGAGAGAGAGAAATGACAAAAGAAAAAGAGACAGACAAGAAGACAAATATGTTGTCTGACAGGAAGATATAAGAAAGAGATATAGAGAGAAATAGGAAAGAAATAGAATATAATTAAGAAAGAGAAGCAAATTATAAACAAAAGAAGAAGGAAAGGAAATGAAAGCCAGAGAGAAAGAAGGAAAGGAAAAGAAAAGAATAAGTGTCATTAAGCTGTGTAAATTCAATTATATATACATGTACACCGCTCAGTCAGCTCACTTAAATGGACATGGCAAAACAAAAGTTTCTATTCAAAACAACCCCTGAAGACAATGCAAATTAATGTGTGATTGTAAAGTCAGAATTGTCATGTCTGCATTGCACATCAACGTTAGAAAACCACAACTTTGGCATCGTCAGGATTCTGTTCCACTGGACAGTAGGGGCATTTGACTCTGCAATAAAACAGTGTAAAATTCATTGGTAACCTGTAAAGTAGCCTACTAATAATACAGCCTACCTGATCCGACACCGGCAAAGACTAAATCAAAAATGCAACGGGTCTGCAACGAAAACGCTGTGTTGTGGCAATTCTTTAGAATCTTCTCAAAAGAGTGGTCACAACATAGGGTTTGGTCTGTTGCTCTGTTTAAATTTTTTTAACCCTTTCCTCCATAAATAAGCCTTTCTACGCCTCTGTAAAAATGACCTGTTGAAACCAATGTTGTGCAAATGCTCTATTTATCACAACGGTTTCAAACTAAAAAATTCTAAAATTTTCCTTTCCTCTAGTTAATGTTCCTTTACGGTAGATTTATTCAAAGTGTTTGGATCTAAAAATAGCCTATGAGGGAAAGGGTTAATTAGATTTTCTAAATACACTTCTTATCTACAATTCTTCACTTTAAGACATTCTGAAACATTTGCTAGTAAGCAACCACTAGAATAAGATGGACTGCGATATTAAGAGAAATGTCTACCGCTCATCCCCCTTCTGCAATGGCCATCTACAGTTCATTTATGAACAGTATATACTGAGATCACGTCATATGCTTCAGTTATTTCTACAAAAATATTTAAATGTTATCATGAAACCAAAAATCTAACCCTATTTGTTACAATATGTTTAACCCTTTGAAAATGTGAAATAAGTGTAATGGTATTTGCAAACAGTGTAGACCCAGCTCAGAGGGCTTCTCTAGAAGTCCTCTGATCTTAGTCTGCACTGTTTGTCATTCAAAATCATCTCATAAATTATACACTTTTACAATGACTCCATCATTAACCCTTACAACGCTGAATTTTCGAATGGACTGTTCTATAATTCAAGCAGGTCAATCTTATGGTGAATATTTAGGGATGTTTCTAAAGAAAAGTGTAACATAACAAACAGTGCAGACCCTGATGAGAGGGCTCCTCTAGGAGCCCTCTCATCTGGGTCTACACTGTTTGCAAAGGACATTAGTGATTCATGTCCCGCACTGTAAGGGTTAAACAGTGATAGGTCATTCCACTTTGAAAGTTAAAATAATTGAAAGATTGATGTACAAAATAATGCTTTCAAATGTGAAGAGAGTGTGCGTCCGACAGATAACACTAGACAAAAACACTAGACAGGCAGCGTCAATATCTCCCTATCAGTTGTCTCTTTGCTTCTTTAGGGACAGATATATGTATGCTTGCAGACAAAAGGAATTATGACTAATGCATCAAGCTGTATCCTTGTTTGAGCAATATTTCACAGGTGTAGATATGGTACACAAACAAAACACTACTTACATATACAAATAAATCCTCTTGACAATGTGGGTGATGTAAACAATGAAACAATAAAGACAGCTTACAACATCTAGCTTAAAATGATTAAGTACTTAACCCTTTCCCTGTTCTATGTTTATTCCAACTTTTAACACCTACTGAATATTCATGGACAAAATAGTTATAATGAAATATCAAAGGTGGAACATTGTAGCCATTTTAGAAAACAAAGAAACAGATCTATCAAATTCTATTAGCTAACAGAGCAGACCCTGATCAGACGGCTCCTCTAGGAGCCATCTGATCTGGGTCTACTCTGTTTGCAAATGCGTGAAAACACGTTTATATGAGGGAAAGGGTTAACCCACTCCCTCATAAGCTATTTTTTTTTATATCCAACCTCTTTGTATAAATATAATAAAAAGGAGCATTTAGTACAAAAAAGCAAAACTTTAGAATTGTGTAGTTTTGAAACCATTGTGATAAATAGAGCATTCACTCTTTAGGAGCAAATGCTCTATTTATCACAATGGTTTAAAAAAGTGAATCTTACAGAAGTGTCAAAAGACGTCAATATGAGGGAATGGGTTGAAAAATCAGACTAACCCTTGACTACATGAATATTCATGTAAGAGATCAATGAAATCTTAGATATTAATTAGATTAATTAACTTTTGATAATAGCATCTAGAATTTAGTGGCATAAATACAATGTGCTTCTAATCCAGATATTGTTGGCTTAATAAAAATGTAATAAGATGGTATTCAATGAACACACATAATTTTGGCCATAAACAGAGCAGACCCTGATCCGATGGCTCCTACAGGAGTTGTCTGATTTAGGTTTACTCTGTTTGGAAAGGAGCCAAAAGGTATCTCCATGTATTAAAGGATAAAGATAATAACTGTGATAGAATGAAACCAAACATTAAAATTTTCATTTAACTTTTCCTTCATACAAAAGCTTTTTCAAGCCTTTGCAAACAAAGTATATCAAGATCAGATGACCCCTTTAGGAGCTGACTGATCAGGGTCTGTTGTGTTTGCTTTAATATGAAATTATAATAGACCTGACTCTACAGTTTCTTTCTATATTAAAACATTCCTGTGTACATATGCCATTATAAAAATTCAGTTAATAAATATCATGATGTCATTAAATATTTCTTACATGAACATTCAACTGGGAAAGGGTTAAGGGGTTTTGAAAGAATCATGAAGAATCCAGTGTGTTAGACAACATTGTAAGCCATCTTCAGTGTATCATGGTAACCAAGGAGTGATACTGACATGTTACTTGTCCCTACATACTTGTTGCCAGTTGCCAGCTTATGCAAGGCATCTCGCGAAATCACATGACCACAGATTAGCCGCACTGGTGGATTGTGTTCTGTGCTCTGCTGTCTCAAGATGGGACAGGCAAATATTGAGTGGTACCTGTGCTCTGTCCCCAGATCTATCTCCACCTGAAACAAGACAAGTCTCCCAGACAGTTATATAATATAATTCATTTTAACCCATTCTCTCATATTGACACCTTTTGACGCCTCTGTAAAAATCACTTTTTGAAACAATTGTGATAAAAAGATCATTTACCCCATATGAGCAAGTGCTCTATTTATCAAAATGGTTTCAAATCTACACAATTTAAAATGTTCCTTGTTTTGTAGTAAATGCTCCTTTTCAGTAGATTTATTCAAACAGGTTGGGTTTAAAATAGCATGTGAGGGAATGGGTTAACTATTAGCCTGCTGTATAACTTGTCAATAGAAAGTGGTGTCTAATTCAAAATTCTTAGCAGACTTTTTTCCAAAAATAAGATTCTAGGGTTAGTTTAGATTCTACTGAGACCAGATTTACATGATGTCTCATCTATATCCAAACTGTTTACAAAAGTTATAACAATTTTGCTAATAGGACACTATTATGTTGCAAGTAAAAGGAAACTTACTCTAACTGTTCATATTTAATAAAAAAAAAACCAATTAAATAAAACCCAAATATTCATATCAAATGTAGTGTGCAATTGGGTTAAATAAGATATGCAGTTTATTTCAGACATGCAAACAAAGGTTCCAATCTATGACTTGTATTTGCAACATTGACCTATTAAAGTTGATGTGATTGACACATGGGTTAAGCACATTATTCCAACAACTAAAACATTTGCATCCCCTTTCCATTATTCAACCCGTTACTCCATGAATATCCATGTAAGAACCAATGACATCATGGATATCAAATTGCTAAAAATGAAGACAAGAATTTTTGGCCATGGCAGAAACTGTAGAATCAGGTCTATATTATTCCATACAGAGCATAACCTGATCACAAAGCTCACAGAGAGCCATCAGATCTGGGTCTACTCTGCTTGCAAAAGCCTTAAAATGTAAATATATGGAGTAAAGGGTTAAAGAGATATGGATCTACAAGGAGGTCATAACTGTGAATCTTTTATCCATATCAAAAGGTTGTGAGTGTCGTAAAAAATTCCTTGCTCATGATGCTATTAATAAAAATTAATATTTATTCAGTCATTATTTCCATGAATATTCATGCTGTAAAAGATTAACCAATGATCTAAATACCTATGAATTTAAGACATTGGAAATGTATACCAGGCTAGTACTCACCGGTAACTCATCTTTGTTTGTCCAGACACTGGACACTTGTCTTTGCTGCATGACTTGTCTAATGTTCAACAAGGGAGGTAATGCCCTGCATCCAGCTCGTATACTGAAATAGTATCCATTAACAAGAGTTATACATAGATAATGAGCTGCTCCATAACAGCAAGCAGTGTAGACTCAGTCCAGCAGTTGTGTCACCATAGTGCCATGTCTTACCAGTATCTAGCTATCAGAATACTAATGAGTATTTGGACTATATACACTTCATTATCAGCCCTTTACTCCATTAATACTCCTTTTTATGCCTTTGCTAACAGGATAGACTAAGTTCAGATGGCTCCTATAGAAGCCGTCTGATCAGGATTTGCTCTATTTGCTCATGAAATAATATAGATATGATTCAACAGTTTCTACTTCAATAGCCAAAATTCGGAGTCTATGAGCCATTTTAAAAATTAATCAAATTCATATTCATGACGTTATTTATTTCTAGGGGTGTCACGATATCTGTAAATCATATCGCGATATATTGCAATATATTTTATTTTATCGCGATATATATTGCGATATATTGCCTTTTCAAGTTCCTATGCTTATATATAACAATTTGTATAAGAAAATGTTCTTAAATCATCTCTAAAACATTTTCCTTTTAGGTGGGAATGGAGTACACTATGAAAAATCAACTTTCCATGTAGATCTGTAATCTAGTAATGAAACAATGTCAAGTGTTAAATTCTTAATTTCTCCTTCAAAAACCCCCCAAAATCCTATCTTTTCATTATTTGTTAGGTTCAATGAGAAAAATCTAATAAAGGATGTGAGTTTTTGTAGAGAAATATTCAGTTATCTAGAACATTGCTGATTATAATGATACATTTATTATGATTAAATATACTATAACTGTATCCCTATAATCTGTATCTGAATAAAGGTTAACCCGTTTCATCTTCAAAGGATGATTTGTCATGTGCGAACAGAGATTCGAAGTCCCGCCCTTAGTTTTTACCATTTCGTCACAGTGCTTGCAAATGGCCACATTTGCTAATGGCTGTTGGGAATTATTCTCAACGTTAATTGAAAAGTGATCCTATATGCATTTTTGCCTTTTTGTTCTGAATAAAGTTGAACTTCGCGTCGTCTGTCATTACACCCGGTGTCAACGTACACTATGTATGTCTACACCGGTTGGGATCGGTATAATAATCTGACTAGATCGAATTTGGATAACGTTATCACTGAAAACGGAAGAAACAGGCTAAGCTATAGTTTATCAAATACATTTTGATGGTGTTAGATATTTCCATTTAAATTAGTGTACGTTTATATGCATTAACATATTATATTAGTATATTTTAACCTCAATGCAACACTCGTCATTCCCGATTGATTTTCATAGAAGGGGAAGAGGTTTATACTAGACCACTGACAATATCCAAAGACCCTTACGCTGTTGACTCGGCCATTGTTGTGTAATATATAAAATTATGTTTAATCAACATTCCAAGGTGTTTTTCATGTTAGAGTTAAGAGTTAAACAGTAAATCAACTAAGAAACACGACCAGTGCTAAAATACCGTCAGATACCGGTATGTAATTTCAATATCGCGATATTTTATTGCAGAGTTAAATATTGCAATTTATCGGTATACCGGTTTATCGCAACACCCCTATTTATTTCTTACATGAATATTAATGGAGTAAAGGTTTAACGAAATGTAGGCTCTTATCACACCATTATCCATAATAAGATCAGCAATGCTTGCAGAAAACTGCAAGCCCATTATCACATATTAGGTTCCTTTCCTCGACTACTTGAGTAAACCAGCAAACCATTGATAGTGACTATATCACTTGTAGAACAAATGCATTAAAAGTGTACAAAGGGTTAATCCATTCCCTTGTTAATACTGACGCCTTTTGACTGTTAAAGTCAGTTTCTGAAACCATTGGGATATCTCCTGTTATCACAATGGTTTCAAAACAACACAATTCTAAAATTACATATTTACTTGTAAATGCATATTTTCAGTAAATTTATTCAAAGAGATTGGGTCTAGGGAATGGATTAAAGCAGGGAAACCAACCAACCTGACACTGAGCGGACTTTCTACAGACATTCCCATGAGTGCACAGGCATCTCGTGTAAACACATCACAGATCTCGTCCCAGTAGATAGGATCTAGTAGAAAGGCATAGGGAGAATTGTGGATTCCTTGCCTCATGTAAAGAAGGCTGCCCATCAGCACTTGCAACTCTGAAATAATTTCAAACACATTTATCATATCCCTTTCCTTCACAGAAATGTCTTTTCAGGCCATTTCAAAACTGAGTAGAACCAGACCAGATGGCTCCTGTAACGTCTGCTCTGCTTGTTTATGAAAGTATAACTGATCTAACCACAGTTTCTACCCATCAGCACCTGCAACTCATTTATCACATAATCTTAACTCTTATCCTCATACAGCCTCATAAGCAAACAGAGTAGACCCAGATCAGACTGTCTGACAGCTCCTGTAGGAGCCATCTGATCAGGGTCCGCTCTGTTTGCTTATGGAATTATATAGATCTGACAGTTCTTGTCTAAGCCCGAAGTTTCCTTTAAATTTTACATTATAAAAACTAGGTTTAATAATGAATATTGATGAAATGATCAACTCATGCTCATTAGGGAAATTGTTAACTCTTATGCTTTTATAAATATAGATGGCTGATAAAATTTGGATCAGCTGCAATTTTTTCTTGAAATTGCTTTGGATTTTTAACCCTTTACTCTATAGATACACCTTTTAATGCATTTCCAAACAGAGTAGACCCAGAACAGACATCTCCTGTAGGGGTCATCTAATTGAGCTCTGCTCTGTTTGCTTATGGAATAATATCCGATTCTAATAATAATATCTGATTCTTCATTTTTTACCAGGGAAAGAAATGTCTTGTTCATTACCATTATGAATATAAGCTTATAATTATTCATACATACATTATTTCTAACATGAATATTAATGGAGTAACCCTATTGGTTATATGTATGAATAGAGCTATAGATAAAGGTACATATTCAAATACTAAAATTTCCATTTCACAACCAAACCCTATACTGTTACTACTCTTCACAGTCATCTCTTCTATAGACTGTTTACAATTAGGGGATAACCGTTGCGTATTTGAAGATTTGCAGCAGTATATCGGTGGTTTATATGTCGCAAATTTAGTTTTACATGCGACGCGTTAGCGGATGAACATTTCGTAGTAAATTTTCTGGTGATTCGGTTTCCGACAGTATATTCATTTTTCCGACAGTATATCGGTGGTTTATATGCTTCAAATTTTGTCACGTGGACCAATCAGAATGCGTGTTACAAAAATGTTGCATTAGAATAAGGGATTTGGTTGAGAAATAAAGTGGTATTATTCAAAAAGGTTTTAATTTACGCATTTTATCTATTTCTCTGTATGAAGTACTTAATAGCAGTGCTACCTCTTGTATGTTTGTCTGCAAATCGTGCAAAGTTTTTGGCAAACTGTAAAGCCTCTGCCTGTCTATTGGGATCCTGTGACACCAGGTCAATGAACTGTAGCCTATGTAGCTTAAACTCAAGTGAGCTGTTCTGTTCTTCCAGCTTCTCTCTGTTTGATGCAGCCCAGCTGTATATTAACAATAAAATGGTTACACAATGATGTTTTGCCAGTCAGTTGTCTTTATAGCAGTATTTCTTTAACCTTTTCCCTCATATAATTTTTTTTTCATGCCTTTGCAAACAAAGTAGACCAAGATCAGATGGCTCCTGCAGGAGTCATCTGATCAGGGTCTGCTCTGTTTGCTTATGGTATAATACAGATCTGATTCTACAGTTTCTGCCACAGCCAAATTGTCCTGTGTTCATATGCCATTATAATAAATAATCAAATTAATATTTGTGATGTCATTATGTCTTACATGAATATGCAAAAGGGAAAGGCTTAACTCTCTTCAAGAGCAGCTATCAAAAAACATTAATCTATTTTTGCAAAGTTATATTCATTACTGTTAAGTGTGAAAAAACTGTATCTGTAACTTTAAAACATAATTGTATTAACCCTTTACCTCATACAAACCCATTTTCATGTCTTTGCAAACAGAGTGGATCCATACAGTATCCATGCTTATAAAAACTTTTAGTTGAGTCCGAGTTCGTTCTCAAGTCTTTGATTGGTCAGATTTGAGCCTTTGGCTCAAATCTAACCAATCAAAAGCTTGAGAACTCAAATCTGACCAATCAAAAGCTTGAGAATGAACTCAGACTCAACTAAAAAGTTTTATAAGCATGGACCCAGATCTTATTCTACATTTTCTTCCAATACAAAATATCCCTGTATTCATATGCCATCATAACAATTCAGCTAAATAATATTCATGGTATCATTATATCTTACATAATTATGAATATTTATCAGGCAGGCAAAGGGCTAACTCATGACTTTTAATTTTGGAATGTATAAAAACACCAACATTACTAAAATCTAATACAATTATACAAAACTGATTTCACAATCTGCACCAACTTACCTTAGCGCTGGCTGTAAATTCCGCTTTTTCAGTGCTCCTAGTATTCTATGTAGTTCAAGAAAAGGCTCTGTTTGACCTGGATCTAAATTCAAGTCTGCCTCCTGATAAACAAATAGGAAATACACATATACATGTTGAATGTTGAACCAACAACACAAAAAAATATCATTATTATTATTATTTGCCCTATACAGAGCCAAATCAACATATATACTACATGTATAACCATTTAATGATGAAAATCTAAACCACTCTTGCTCTGACAGCAGAAAGACTCTAAAACCCTTAGATAATTATAACCTAAATCATCTGTTGCAGACTAGAATGATTTATCTATAGATAAAAATAATCTTAGGTCTCTTTTAATGGATAGGAAGATTTTCTTGTCTTTAGATTACAATAATCCAAGTAAACCCATTTCGCTGGGTAGAATGATTTCTAGCCATTGACTAACCTCACTAAGTTCTTCCGCTATGTCAAGTTGCCCCTGCCTCAGAAAGTGCTCACAGATGATCTCATTCAGCAAAACCTGGATCTCGTCACCTTCAAACGCTCCATCAGTGAAAACAGAACTAAAGTCGGACACAAAGTTCTGACAAAACAAATAAAATGAAAAATTTAACAGATTTAAGTTCATATTTACTTTTGTATATACATTGTAATAAGAATATTTGTGATATATTATCTCTTTCCTCCATAAATACACCTGTCTACTCCTCTGTAAAAGTCACCTGTTGAAACCATTGTGCTAAATAGAGCATTTGCTTTAATAGGAGCAAATGCTCTATTTATCACAATGGTTTCAAACTACAAAAATCTAAAATGTTCCTTTTCTCTAGTTAATATTCCGTTTCAGTAGATTTATTCAAAGTGGTTGAATCTAAAAATAGCTTATGGAGGAAAGGGTTAAGTTTGGTCAAAAGTTTGAAACAATATTAGTAGAACATTATCTCAGGAACATTCTTGCAAGAATGATACTGAAATCTGATGGCTGGTTTAACCCTTTCCTCCATAATTACACCTTTCTACGCTTCTGTAAAAGTCACTTTTTGAAACCATTGTGATAAATAAAGCATTTGCTCCTTAGGAGCAAATGCTCTATTTATCACAATGGTTTCAGAACTACAAAATTCTAAAAAATTCTTTTTCTCTAGTTAATGTAGATTTAATCAAAGAGATTGGATCTAAAATTAGCCTATGAGGGTATGGGTTAACAGGGAGTTTTTGAAATATTTTTCACTATTGTCACTACCATTTAAATCTTGGTAGAAAGACAATTAACTCTTTGCAATATGCTAGCAGCACCTTAAAAGGTGTCTCTATTGTGTAAAATAACAATTGGCCAATTGTTCACAGTTAACCCTTTCCTCCATGAATACGCCTTTCTACGTCGCTGTAATAACCAATTCCTGAAACCATTGTGATAAAGAGAGCATTTGCTCCTACAGGAGCAATGCTCTATTTATCACAATGGTTTCAAACTACAAAATTCTAAACTTTTACTTTTCTCTAGTAAATGCTCCTTTTGGGTAGATTCATTCAAAGAGGGTTGGGTCTAAAAATAGCCTATGGAGGAAAGGTTAAGACTGATAAATTTAAATATACTATGCTCTAGACAATTCATCCATGGATACTATAAGAATGTATTGTTTCTTTACTGTGCTGATGAAAGGTCAACCATTTTCCTGTGTAGCATATTCAGGTAAGAATAAATGACATCATGTATATTTATTAGCTGATTATTTTATAATGGAACAATTGTACATAGTGTTTTGGTACAGGTAGAAATTGTAGTCAGAACTATTATAATTTTATTTAAGCAAATAGAGCAAACTCTGTTTGCAAAGGCATGCAAAGCGTTTATAAGAGAGAAAGGGTAAATACACCTTTTACTCTATGAATACACTTTTGCAACCAGAGTAGACCAATATCAGATGGCTCCTGTAGGAGCCGTCTAATTAGTGTCTGCTCTGTTTACTTATGAAACAATATAGATTTGATTCTACAATTTTGGCCATTGTCAAACTTCCCTGTGTTCATGTACTATTACAAAAAAATAATCTAACAAGAGATGTTTGTAAAACATGTATACCCCCCAAGACCCAAAGACCTTTGATCTAGTGACCTCAACTATAGAGGTCATCCAGTGGTCATGACTAATCACCACAGCAACTTTGAAGATCCTAAGCCAAACCACTGATCATTTATTGATCTGAAAACATTTCACAAGTTAAGGTCATGGTGACCTTGACCTTTGACCTAGTGACCTCAACAACTATAGGGGTCATCTAGTGGTCAGGACCAACTACCACAGCAAGTTTGAAGATCCCGAACCAAACCATTGAGCAGTTATTAATTGGAAACCATTTCATCAGTTACGATCATAATGACCTTGACCTTTGACCTAGTGACCTCAAAATAAATAGGGGTCATCTAGTTGTCATGACCAACCACCACAGCAAGATCCTAAGCCAAGCCCTTGAGCAGTTATTGATTGGAAACCATTTCACCAGTTACGGTCATGGTGACCTTGATCTTTGACCCAGTGACCTAAAAAACAACAGGGATCATCTAGTTGTCATGACCAACTACCTAAGCAAATTTGAAGATCCTAAGCCAAACCCATGAGCAGTTATTGATCAGAAACCATTTTACAAGTTTAGGTCATGGTGACCTTTACCTTTGACCTAGTGACCTCAAAAACGATAGGGGTCATCCAGTGGTCATGACCAACTACCGGAGCAAGTTTGAAGATTCTAAGCCAAACCCTTGAGCAGTTATTGATCGGAAACCATTTAACCAGTTAAGAGCATGCTGACCTTGACCTTTGACCTAGTGACCTCAAAATCAATAGGGGTCATCTAGTTGACATTACCAACCACCACAGCAAATTTGAAGATCCTAAGCCAAACCATAGAGCAGTTATTGATCGCTAACCATTTCACCAGTTAAGGTCATGGTGACCTTGACCTTTGACCTTTGACCTAAAAAACAATTAGACTCATCTAGTTGTCATGACCAACCATCTAAGCAAATTTGAAGATCCTAAGCCAAACCCTTGAGCAGTTATTGATCAGAAACCATTTTACCAGTTAAGGTCATGGTGACCTTGACCTTTGACCTAGTGACCTCAAAATCAATAGGGGTCATCCACTGGTCATGACCAACTTCCACAGTAAGTTTGATGATTCTAAGCTAAACCCTTGAGCAGTTATTGATCAGAAACCATTTAACCAGTTAATGTCATGGTGACCTTGACCTTTGACCTAGTGACCTCAAAATCGATAGGGGTCATCCAGTGGTCATGACCAACTACCACAGCAAGTTTGAAGATTCTAAGCTAAACCCTTGAGCAGTTATTGATCGGAAACCATTTAACCAGTTAAGGTCATGGTAACCTTGACCTTTGACCTAGTGACCTCAAAATCAATAGGGGTCATCCACTGGTCATGACCAACTACCACAGCAAGTTTGAAGATTCTAAGCTTAACCCTTGAGCAGTTATTGATCGGAAACCATTTAACCAGTTAAGGTCATGGTGACCTTGACCTTTGACCCAGTGACCTCAAAATCAATAGGGGTGATCTAGTGGTCATGACCAACCAACACAGCAAGTTTGAAGATCCCAAGCCAAACCCTTGAGCAGTTATTGATCGGAAACTATTTCACCATTTTAGGTCATGGTGACCTTGACCTTTGACCTAGTGACCTCAAAAACAATAAAGGTCATCTACTTGTCATGACCAACCACCACAGCAAGTTTGAAGATTCTAGGCCAAGGCGTTTATTAGTTATCATTCGGAAACCATCGATCTACCGACCGACCGACCGACCACCGACCGACCGACCGACCGACATGTGCAAAGCAATATACCCCCATTTTTTCAAAAGGGGGGTATAATTAATATTCATGATGCCATTATTTTTTACATGAATATTCATGACATTGAAGGTTAAATATTTGCATTCTTCCATTACCCTGTCTATAGTTTTGCCCACTTTAGAAACTGTGCTGTGGAGGTCTTTGTGCTCTAGCCCAACTCTGCCTGTAGCCTCCTGAATTCTCCTAAATATTTGGTTCAGGACCAATGACTGTGTCATATGCACTTCTCCATCTACTGGACCTGAGAACATGTAAACAAATGGATAGGAAAATTTAGGTATGTTCTGTAAAACCTCTCTTCAGAGTGACTACACAAAAGAAGTGTCAAAGACCTCCATGGTTATGTGTTTATGGTCTTCAGCTGACAATCATTTAGCCCCTCACCACTGTAGTTCGAATCCCAGTCTAGCTATTTGGATTTTTCATGTGGGGAAGCCTTCTAGCTGGCTTGCAGTAGGTTGCTGGTTTTACCCAGGAGTTCTTCTGTGCATGAAACAATGCAAACGCCCCTCACCTGGGGTATTCCTCCATCTTTAATTAGCTGGATGTCTCAATAAGACTGAAATACTGTTAAAGCGAAGTAAAACAAGATAAAAACCAAACCAATAAATACTGGAACACTGTAAAAGCGACATAAAACCCTGATATTACTTGTAAATAAACAAAAGAAGTATTTTTCTAAGTATTTAACCCTTTCCCTGTTCAACGAGTAGACCAAGATCTGTTTTGTTTTAGTTTGTTTTTTAACTGAAACTATTTACCCACCCCACCCTAACTTAATTTTGATTATGCTACATTTTCATGATAATTTTTGCCTAATACAAACATGGGGGCCATGATGGCCCTAATATCGCTCAACAGACAATCAGGAGAGAAGATTTTCAAAGTTTTCACTATATGACCCCAGGGGCATAATCTATACAACATATATGTTTCTATTGAAAACTGGCCACCCCTGGGACTGAGGCAGTGAGCCAATTTTGACCCCTGGGGTATAATTTAAATAACTTTTGTAGAGGACCTGAATGTGAAAGTTTTCTATTGAAAAACAGGCTGATAAAACAGCCACCCCTGGGGCAGGGCCAATTTTGACCCCAGGGACATAATGTAATTTTTATGTATATAATGTATATATGTATTGAAAACTGGCTACCCCTGGGGCGGGGCCAATTTTGACCCCAGGGACATAATTTATAAAACTTTTGTAGAGGACCTGAACATGATGCTATGTGCCAAATATGAAAGCTGAGAACCTTCCAGTTTCAGAAGAGAAGATTTTCAGTTTTCTCTTTAAATGTTTCTACTGAAAACTGGCCACCCCTGAGGCGGGGCCAATTTTGACCCCAGGGGCATAATTTATATAACTTTTGTAGAGGACTTGAACATGATGCTATGTGCCAAATATGAAAACTGATAACCTTCCAGTTTCAGAGGAGGAGATTTTCAAAGTTTTCACTATATGTTTTTTTTTGAAAACTGGCTACCCCTGGGCGGGGCCAATTTTGACCCCTGGGGCGTAAGTGCTCAGGGTGAGCTTTTGTGATCGTCTGATGTCAGTCGTCCATCGACGTTAAGTCGTGTGTTGTCAACAATTTGAACCTTTAAAAATCTTCTCCCCTGAATCTGCAGGGTTCTCAGCTTTCATCTGTGGCACATTGTATCATTTGTAGGTCCTCTACAAAAGTTATATAAATTATGTCCCTGGGGGTAAAAATTGGCCCCGCCCCTGGGGTGGCCAGTTTTCAATTTTAGAAACATATTGTGAAAACTTTGAAAATATTCTCCTCTGAAACTAGGTTCTCAGCTTTCATATTTGGCACATATCGTCATGTTCAGGTCCTCTACAAAAGTTATATAAAGAATGTCCCTGGGTCAAAAGTGGCCTCGCCCATGGGCTGGTCAGTTTTCTATAAAAAAAAACATATTGTGAAAAATTTGAAAATCTTCTCTAAAACTAGAAGGGTATCAGCTTCCATATTTAACACATAGTATCATGTTCAGTTCCTCTACAAAAGTTGTATGAATTATGCCCCTGTGATCAAATGAGGCCTCGCCCAAGGGGTGGTGGCCAGTTTTCTATAGAATCATAGTGAAAACTTTGAAAATATTTTCCCGGATTGTCTGAGCGATATCAGGGGAAAACTTTGAAGAAGAAAAATTCCCCTGATTGTCTGAGCGATATCCGGGCCATCATGGCCCTCTTTGTTAATTGTATAAAGTATATTGAAGTGGACAGTAGTATACTGTACATAACTCATGATAATCATGTCTTCATGGTATTGATAATGTTAACAAATTATATGAGTATGTGAACAGAAATTCGGGTAAAAAATAGCGGATTGCAACTTACCTTCTGCTAATTCTTTGCGTATATTTTCAACAGAAATAATAAAATCTTCTAATGTGCTAACCGTATGTTCGTGAAGTCCACCGAATTTAGTTAAAACTTTCTCAATCTCTCGCTCGACGGAGAGACAAGACTCCATTTTTATTTTGTTTTTGTTTTCATTACAAGAAATCGGAGACAACTCTGTTGTAGTTCCGGTTTTAAAAATACCGTTTCGTACCTTTGTCATTTCGAACTTTCTTATTTCGCCTATTCCATGATGAGGCCTACTTAGATGCTGTACACAAAATGAACGAACGTGTATATATAAATCAATAAACTACGTACGTCTCCTGACAACGGAAAACCGTATGGACATATATGAAGATCTTTTTGTTATTAATTTTAGTGTAGATATTTCAGAGCTAGGCGCCTACTCAAATACTAAAATCGTCATTTCTCCACCAAACCGGTTAACCCTATACTGTGAATACTGAGAATATATTCTGAAAGTGGGAGATTCTTCGAAAGCAAAAGTAGCAATTGCGAAAAGAGAAAATTGCAGACTCGGTTTTATTGAGTATGTTCATGAGAAGCAATCAACACTACTTAACCCCCCGCCCCTAGCTAGCACCGGCTTAAACAGTATTCAATTTTCAAAAACTAATAACATCAAAACTAATGACCCCGAAGAACCAGAAAATACTACACTGAGAATGAAGTACTTAACACCTGCTATTTTGAAATAGATATATTCTGAAAGTGGGATATCCTTCGCGAGCAAAAGTAGCGCTCAATGCGAAAAGAGAAAAGTGCATAAGTTTCGTTATGTTCTTGAGTCGGCGATATAAAGTGTGACTGTTGATAGGCAAAGACCTAGGATAACAACAAAAAGGTGGCTTAAGTCTTTGCATAAAAATTGTTTGTGAACAGATTTCAACAATCAATACGATATTGTAGCTTTATAATTGCACTACACAATCATATGCTTATATTTCCTGAGTTTTTTTAACCATCCGAGACATTTGCAAAAGTGACTTTATTTGATTTGGTACATGCTAACAGGTGGCGGTGGTCTAGTGGTAACGCGCTTGACTATCAGTCCGAAGGTCCGAGGTTCAAATTCCGGTCCCTCCCGGAAATTTCATAGACGCTTTTCCGCACATCCTCTCCACCCAGGGTTAAAATGGGTACCTGTGAGGGTCACTCGCCGGTACTGCGGCTGCATGATTCCGCCATATGTTAGCAGTGCTCAATATTGTAGGCCAATGACTCAATGACCAGGGGAGTAAATGTACAGTCGGCTGAACGGTCATTCGGACTGAAAGTAGACTATATAACTAGGTACTTTATATATACATACATGTATGTATGTGTATTATACCTTATTTCGGTACTTGGCAAACTTTTATGTTTTATAAACTACTGAAAAACAGAAGTTTTATATGTGATAAAAAAATATTAAAAGTATTTATAATCAGTTTCCAATTAAAATCTAACATATTATTTTAAAGAAAATATGCGAATCTTTAGAAATCTTGATTTTTAATTGCAAACTAAGATTATTTTCATCAAAATAAGTAGATTGCAATTCAGACAGGTGGGTTGGATCTTTGCACAAAACGTTTTTGTTTATGGACAGATTTTAACGATCAATGTACCATATTGCTGCTGAATAATTGTTAGAACTACGCAATGATATTGTAACGTGCGCCATCGGCAATCCCTGGCGGTCTCCCATCCAGCCAGGAGCCGCACAGACTGTTGCTTAACTTCGCAACCTTTCCAAGCACATAAACCACGTCGCCAAAGAGCTAGCTCCCTGGCAAGGAGTGTTTATAGCGCTTATATACCTAACAGCATCGCTGTTACAATATGCTTATTCGATTATGGTCTGTTTCAGAGATTACATTTGCTAAACGCCTATCAGTGACAAACAGGTAGTTTTTTTCACTGTGTGAACATGTAGATCCAGATCTTGTATCAGAGAAGAGAACGTTTCTTTCATAGAATGTCGAGAAAGACCATCGCTGCCAGGAATGTCCTTTCCAATTACATGATACCAGTGCAGACACATTTGCATCACGCTTATATAGAAAAATAGATTGTTCTGAATAAAGTAGAGATAAGTAAAATATACAGTTTAGCATCAATTCTTGGGATCGAGTACCTCCGTTTTACTGAACATCTGTTAAAACGGAGGTACTCGACCCCAAGTGTTGATGCCTAACTGTCTATTTTACTTGTCTGTACTTTATTCAGAAAAAAATCATTTTTTTTCTACATTAGCGTGATGCAAATGTGTTAATGGCTCATTCAACACCAATGTCGATATCTTATGAATATGCAGCATGGCCATGTCAGACAGTCTTAAGGACCACAAATGAATTAATAGCATGCTCTTTATTGTGTTATCCTTGGTATAGAAAGCATGCCATGGGTTTTCACTATGCAACATTTTACGAATTACAATTTATTATGATGTGATACATGATTGTGAACCATATTATGTTTTGTGTTTGCCGAAATAAATCTATCTATCTATCCGTTGCCATTGTGGTACGTAGATAGTTTTTAATCCTCTTCTAACACTAAAGGACGGATCGGTTATATTTTGTAAGTTAGTAACTTACGTCTGCTACTTTCACAACTATTCTGAAAATGGCTGATCCTTTGAAAGCAAAAGTAGAAATGCAAAAAGAGAAAATTACAGACTCGGTTTTATTGAGTCTGTTCATGAGTAGTAATTAAAAGTGCAATACTACTCACGCCCCCTAGTGTTCAATTATCAAAACTAATAACATGAAAACTAATGATCCCGAAGGACCAGACAATATAACAACACTGAGAATGAAGTACGGGGCGACTTTTTACGGCGCTCTCTACCTACCCCCCCCCCCCCCCCCCCCTTGCATTTTATTGCATTTTTATTTAATTATATCACATTTGTTATCAATGTGTAGGCACGTGCCTATATAGGAAGCTACGCCACTGAATATTTAGTCTGTCACAATGGAAACAAAATTTGGATCTGAAATGCAGAAACCAATTCAAAAGAGTTATACATCTTATCTTGCTAAAATGTAAGTTATGGCGTCACATCTTGCCCTTTGTTTTCGATGAGTTTGAATGAGTTTTAGTTTGCGGTGCTGATAATTGATATGCTTTTGGTGTAGAGCAGGCGAGGGATAGTTCTGTGAGGGTCGTGTAAGTAATTAATGTGAACTCCCACTTTATTTGTGCTTCTGTTGTTGCCGTTGATTGTTTTGTTTCATTTCCTATAAGTCCCTGCCATACATCTGTTCTATTTTTACAGCGTTGATATACCTAACAGTCTTGCTGCTACATAGCTTTAAGAAAGCCAATAATAGCAAATCTGTTTCTACTCAATAATAACTTGAGTTAGGATTGACATAATTGTGACCAAAGTTGATCAACAAAGCGCAATTGGGAAGTACATGGTCAGAGTCAATGTCACTGTACATAACGGGAAAATGAAAATCTGTTTCTGATCAATGTCTTGATTTAGGAAATATAAAAAATGACAAATTTCAGTGAACAAATAGCTTGCCTAGATGCAAAGATTAAGATTGCATCTGGGCGTTTTCAAGAGTCACTGTTACTAAAAACAGAAACTCCGTTTCCACTACATAAATTTATTAAAGAAAGACATATTATAAGGTTGGTACGTACGTGACAGCTTGCATGCAATGAACCAAAGCTTGGTACGTCTTGCATCAAGTGGATAGGGGTTTGGTGATCAAGGTCACTAGCTGTTATTGATATTGATATTATCAAGGAAAGACATATATAGTTTGCATGGAAACAAGCAAATTTGAAATGGACCGTGGCAGTCGGTCAGTGTGACGAGTACTAAATAGAAAATAGTTTCCACTTATTTTAACACAGAGTCAGCAATGACATATCTTATAATTAAAGTTGAATTTTGGTTCAGCCTTTTCTGATGATACATAATATTATTTTGCTTTACAATTAAGCTATCTGTTTCTTTGTTTTTATTTTTCTCATCGTTGTATAATCAGTATTTTTTACATGCAGCCAATGATAACTATTGTATACCCGACTCAAAATAAAGTTTAATTTCCCCTTTCCTTCATATAAACGTGTTTTCATGCACCTGCAAACAGAGTATACCCAGAACAGACGAATCCTAGTGAGCTGTCTGATCACGGTCTGCTCTGCTTGTTTATGAAATTTGATAGATATGTCTCTTAAGTTTCTAAAATGGCTACAATGGTACACCTTCCATATTTCATTATAAATATTTTGTTCATGAATATTCAGTAGGTAATGAAGCTTGGAATAAATATAGAACAGGGAAAGGATTAAAAAAAATGGAGTATAAATCAACCACGCTATTTTGACATAAACAAAACAAAAACTCGACATCAAACATCAATATAGGGGAAACAGCTAATTGATGTCTAAATATTCAGGTATTTAAACATTTGTTCATATTGCATCATTTTTTGCATGCCCTGCAGCAAGGGACCCCGTTTATTTTCTAAGTCCATTTGATGTGTGAGGGTCGAAGAACCATATCCCTCTCCACATCTTACAAGCTGGCATATAAAACATAGATTTACAAGCAGTGCAAAGGATGGATATCATATATATAACGAATAAAACGATAACGACGTTTTTGAATGAGTTGTTATACATGTAAATGTAAAGTTGGTGTTAGACCTAAGGAACAATTATCATCACATCGTACTAGTCTTTTGGTTTAAATCTTGTATGATACTTTTAATCTTTTTGCTAAAACAATAATCCCATGACAGTCGCTGCAAGAACCTGTTGTGTTGAATTATAAAATTAGCATAATCAGAGACCTATATTATATGCCTCTGGCATAATGAATAAAGATAATAATAACAAGAATAAAAGACTTAGCTGCCAGGTCGGTTATTTGTTTATTATGTTCTTATTGTCTACATATCCGATATGTAACAGTATACTGATCTTTTAAGATCTGTGTACAGTACGCACTGTTATTTTCGTTATTATTTTGTATGGCGGTCTGTCTAAGCAGAGTGTATTTGAAAGATATACATGTATTTTTTTGCAGCTTGCTCAGTTGGAAGAAATTTCAGGTTTCTGCATTGAAACATATACATCTAAAATGATCTTAAAGAATATGAACACGATATCATAAGCTGTAACTTAAGTATTTGAGTATCCAAATAACATAGTTTCTAAACTTAATTCTCTGAAATGGTGTAGATCAAACATAGTTTGTATTAGGCTTAAGGTAACTGGGCGGTGCCAGATACATGTTCAATTACAAAAACCTGTACAACGTGGATCGTAAGTGTGTTTCATTTTTAATGAGGTATGAACAAGGTTTAAACAATTAAGAAGTGACATTCATTGTAGGTTCTACCTGTTTACATTGTTTTACTCTTCTGAATACCGAGGCGGTACTGTAGTAATAACATTTGGGCCGAAATGGCTTAGGGTCGATACAACCCGATTACTAATAGGACATTGATAGAGCTGCCATCTATCGGTAGAACTAAAATGTTAAAGGTATTCCGAATCATCTTGGAAGGTCCGACAGGAATTGAAACTTTGCAAAATTTCTATAATTTTTAAGCATTCCCTTATCCCATAGTGCAGAAGTATTTGTAATCCACCAAAAATGTAATTTTTTATAATAGTAAGGACATATCAGGACAGTTGGGTGTAAGGAGTGCCTTGGCTCTAAAACTGTTGAAGGGCAAACTTTGCCGTCTAAGTTTGCAAAATAACATCGAGCCTGCAACGCAAACTAACCTCAGTGAGAAGTGCTTAGAGGTATGTTAGGGACTGTCACACTTTCAAACATGATGTTTTTCAATGTGTCATTACTATACTCTTATTGTTAATGGTTATTTAGTATCGTTATTTTTGCACCATGTCCATATGGCAAAACATAAATGGATAATTACGAATTCTCGAGAAGCAAATCATATTTTTGCACGATGTCCATATGGCAAAACAAATAGAGCATTGCGAATTATCAAGTAACAAATACTATATTTTATATGTGCTGTAAGATATAAAGTAATACAGACCATGTCAGCTGTATTGTATACAGTTAAGAGTTTTAATTCCTTTAACATTGTTGTTTTCTAATGCTTCTGAATGGGTGCTCGAGATTTCGCCTAATGGCGATTTAGCCTTTTATTAGATATACAGTAAACCATTTGGATATTTTGCCTAGAAAGCATTCGTTTTGTGATTGTTTTTCGCACCTATGATTATGGTACAGACCTGTATGGATAACAAGATTAAATTCCTTGTCTTCTTGTGTTGTTTTTCATATATCAAGATTGAAATATCAGTGCAGCCCCTGACCATTAAATGGAATATGACATCCCATAATGATTAGACAGGGAGTGACAATTATAAACTTTAATTATGCAGAAAGTGAAAATGCCATATGTATGAAACTTTTTTAATAGGAGTCTTATTTCTTCTTAGATGATCTGGATCCAATAAATATCATAGTATATTATTAAATGACCGGACGAGTATGACATACTGCATATCGATAAGAAAAATGTGCATATTATTGGACTCATAAAATGTATGAAAATGCAAGCATTTACTGGATCCAGATCATCTGGCAAGAAGTAATCTCATATTATAACTGTTTCGTACATATGGCAGTTTAAATTTCTTGCATACTGTATTTCCTCTTGTAAAACTTAAAAGCGCTTGGTGCCATGCAAAATGCTTACAGGGTGCTTTTATTTCATACTCAAAAATTGGAACTTACTAACTCTGTTAGCCGTACCTGTACCATAGGTGCGAAATACAATCACTATATAATTGCTTTCTAGGCGAAATCTCCAATTGCTTTACTACATATCTAATTGTAGGCGAAATCGTCATTAGGCGATATCTCCTTAAACCCTTCTGAATCTGATCCAGCTGAGGCTGCTGAGCATGTCTTTCCTTTATATAAACCTGTTTTCATTCATTTGCAAACAGAGTAGACCCAGATCAGATGGCTCCTATAGGAGCTGTCTGGTCAGGGTCTGCTCTGTTTGCTAATGGAATTTGATAGATCCGTTTCTTTACTTTCTAAAATGGCTACAATGTTACATCTTGAATTCTTCCATATCTCCTTATAACTATCTCGTCCATGAATATTCAGTAGGAATTGAAATTTGTTATAAACATAGAATGGGGAAAGGGTTATACTGTAAGCATGGCATTAACTGTTTCCTCCATAAATACGCCTTTCTACGCCTCTGTAATAACTACTTCTTGAAACCATTGTGATGAATAGAGCATTTGCTCCTATAGGAGCCTGGAGCAAATGCTCTATTTATCACAATGGTTTCAATTTATAAAATTCTAGTAAAGTCCTTTTCTCTAGTTAATGCTCCTTTTCGGTAGATGCATCTAAAGAGGTTGGATCTAAAAATAGTCTATGGAGGAAATGGTTAATAAATTTGTGGGAATAGTGATAATAAATACGGTACCGTAGTCACTAGGCCAATGACTTATCAATACAGAGTTGAATCTGTGGTGGGTATAGTACACAGGACTAACACATAATCGTGTTGAATTGTGTAAACAAAAAAGTACCTCTTTGCCACATATTACACAGAACTTGTGTGATTGGACCATATTTGAGTCTGCTGTGCATGGCAGTTTATTTCTCAATCACATGGTTGTATTGTAGGCAGTGTGTTGCTAGTCTCAGTGCCACCTCACATATCAATACTTCTATTTCTAGAAAGAGAGAGTGGGTGTGTGGGGGTGGGAAAGGGGGCGGGGTATTTAGGAATTATTGAGTCGGTCAGTCCACCTATAATATTGGTTTTTCTTGTCCATACTATTTCTCAGCAACTACAGACATGATTTCATTGAACTTTATGTGAAGTTTTATCACTAAGGAAAGGTGTTGATATTGTAACAAGTTCAAGTCAGTTGAATTTCTGAGTTGTGCTCCTTCACTATTTTAAAATTTAAAAATGTCACATACTGGTTCACATTAAACCGAAGTACAACATTGAGTCAGTCAAAACATTCACTGTAAAAGCAACTTCAAATAATGCAAGAATTTGATAGTTTGGTCATAAAAACAAGAGTTTTTTTATGATTTAGAAATTTAATATGAAGGGAGTGCCTAGCAGAGTAATGATAATTATAAAATGTGTAATAAACAGATTTAATTTTCTTTCTATTACACTTTGGGATCACTCGTTTAATAGCTAGCACCATTTTGTTTAAATTAAAGGCTCTGATACAAAAGTATGGCTAGATGCAAAAAAAATATGTTTGGAAAAGTCTGACTTACCCCTGTACTCCACAGGTATGCCTTTGCATTGTTTGCAAACAGAGTAGACCCAGATCAGATGGCTCCAGAGTCGTGCTGTAGCTGTGTAATCAGGGTTTGCCCAGTTTAATATAGTAGACCCAGATCAGATGGCTCCAGAGTTGTGCTGTAGCTGTGTAATCAGGGTTTGCCCAGTTTAATATAGTAGACCCAGATCAGATGGCTCCAGAGTCATGCTGTAGCTGTGTAATCAGGGTTTGCCCAGTTTAATATAGATCTAATTCTACAGTTTCTGCCATGGCCAAACATTTCTGTGACCATGGGCCATATTATAAGATATTCAGTCAATACATATTCATGTCATTATTTATTACAGGAATGCTCCAGGAGGAAAGGTGTTTTTTTTATTTGAAATTTTTATATCTATTTTCAACCCAAGTGACAATACAGTGAAATGTTATTCTCCAGTATATTCTGTCGCTGCAACAGTTAATCCCATATAGTCTCCGCATCTAGAGATATTGCTGCATGCATACATATGAACCTTTCTCATACAAGAACCTTTTGACACCTTTGCAAACAGATCAGATGACTCCTCTGTGAACAGCATAATCAGGGTCTGCTCTTTTTGCTTATGGTATAATATAGATATGGTTCTACAGTTTCATGTTTGTGTATTACAGCATGGCTCAGCGCCTGTCAGGTATGGAGTCACTTTGGCCAGGACGTGTCACCCAGGTGATTGATCCTCACTACTTCTGGATGCAGCTTGGAACAAGTAAGTATTTTGAAGAAAATACCAAAATTACTTTAACCCACTACTCTATGGATATCATATTTATGTAAAAGTTATGAATTACATGAATTTTTATAATGGCATATGAACACAGGAATTTTGGTCATGACAGAAACTGTAGATACAGATCTATATTATTCTATATTTAGTAAATAGTAGACTTTGATCAGACTGCTCCTACAAGAGCCATCTAATCTGGGCCTGTTCTGTTTTGCAGATGTGTTTAAACTCACGTAAAAAGGGGTATCTATACTATAATATGGAGTAAAGATTAAACAAAGGATAATGATGACTAGTGGTAATGCTGTTGTTAATAAGGTATTGCACTATGACAGGTGCAATTTTATCATCCACTATGCAACATATATAATATATGATATTGATATATCTCATGCAAAACAATGTGTGTGTGTGTGGGGGGGGGGGGGGGTGAGTGGTTATAGTCTTCGACTCACGATCGCTTAGCCCCTCTATGCTGGGGGTTCAAATCCCAGTCTGGGCATTTGGATTTTTCATGTGAGGAAGCCTTCCAGCTGGCTTGCGGTAGGTCGATGGTTCTACCTGGATGTTCTTCTGTGCACAAAACAATTCAATTTGTTCCATGCACAGAAGAACCGCTAGAGCCTTCCTCCACCTGTAATTAGCAGCTTCAGGGCCTCCGCTGGCGGTCGCCAAAATCGCCAATGGCAAAAATATTCATAATCTGGCGATAAAAAATTAAATCTGGCGAATGTTGTGGCAAAAGACAATTTTGCAAATTATGCCGAGAAATACAGACCCAATTTAGCTCTCTCAGTCAATTATCACAGCTTCTTATGTTTGTGTGCAAAGCGTGTCGGTTGTTTACACAAGAATTTTACCTGGGGATTTCCCATGCAGGCACCGGATATCATGCGTGAAAGATGTGATTCCAGCTGGTTCCCAATTTGTGTCCTACTATTTTGTTACATGTAAGCAAACAGATTATGCGGGAAACCAGTCATGTCAAAGATGGCGACGTTGTTTGCAAGTTCAGCCGTGGGCAATTTGATTTCTTCTTGTGGCACGTTTATTACTCAAACGAGGGGACTGACACCTAAGGATTTGCATCAAAGGGATTAAAGAACGACAAACAAGACAATTAAGTGGATTTGGCTTGCGATTATCTCGGGCAATTTGGGACGTCGTGATATGACTGAAATACTGTTAAAACAAAGACCTATCATAACATAGCCAAGAAATTTCTAAGATGCAATATCTCATAGCCAATGTACCAAATCACGCAAAGTCACGTTTGCAAATATCTCTGGTTGTAAGAAAAGCTCAGGAACAATAAGCATATCATTGTGTAGAGCATTTATTCAGCTACAATATGGTACCTTGATTGTTAAAATCCACCTTAAACAAAAAAGTTTTGTGCTTTATCAGAATTAAGGTCTCCTAGCATTATACAGTAGTTTCTTATCTTATGTTATGATAGGTCTTTGGTTAAAAACCAAACCAACCCAAAACAAGGTGACATCAAGAATGTGTGCTTACATAAAATTGTCATTTAAAATTCAGTGCTTTTCCCATACTCATCATTGGTATCATCGCTAGGAGCTATACATACAGTTCAGTGTCTTCAATGTGTATCATGTTTTTGCAGGAGAGAGTTTGAGCCAGTTTGAAAAGATACAGAGGAACTTGCAGGAGTTTGGAAGACATAATTTCAGAAGCCTTGGGGAGGCAGACATGCTGGAGTATGGTCAAGTGGTGCTGGTTGACACAGGGGATAGTAGTGCATTCCGTTTTAAGAGAGGACAAGTGGCAAGAATCACCAGGTGACCCTTTACTTCATCCCTTCATATTGTCTTAACCCTTCGCTTGCTAATCGCGTCAATATACCTACCTGTAAATAGTGAAGACCCAGATGAGACAGCTCCTGCAGGAGCTGTCTCATCAGGGTCTGCACTATTTACAAGTTGATTGTGCAACCAGTGCACTCCACAGCAGTGATTGCACAGCGAAATACTTGTACACAGTGAAGATATATGTAATTATACAACAGGGCATGGGTAAAGAAGGAGAAATGTATTTTAAAATTCAGCAAGCGAAGGGTTAATACTCACTGATTGTGTTCTTAAAAAATTAACTATGCTGGAGATAGCAAAATGTGAAAAGTCAGACGTTGGTTCATCTTGCAACAAAAATATTTGATTTATGCCCCTTATGCTAATGTCTTCAGGTCAGTAGGCACAAGCCGCAACATTGCTTAACTTTTTCTCTGATTTCACAACACAGCAGTGAGAGCATTGGCAAACTTTGTTGTTGAAATGTAGAGAGTACACAATTATTTTTAGAAACATGCATATTGTTATTTCATGTGGACACAGGAAATGATGGTCATAGCAGAAACTGTAGAATCATATTATTCCATAATCAAACCTTGATCAGACAGACACTACAGGAGCCATTTGATCTAGATCTGCTGTTTGCAAAGGTGTATGTATGGAGTAAAGAGTGTAAAAGGTAAAAAGAATTATCAACGAAGTAACAAAGATATTCATGTTTCTCCATATTTAATTCATAAATGTCATCAGTGTTTTTTCTTATTACATGACAGTGGGAACTCAGTGGACATTTTCTATGTAGACTATGGTAACACTGAGCTTACTACATTAGACAAGATCATGGCCAACATGCCAGTCAACTTTAAGTCATGGATGCCTCAGGCTGTCCGCTGTAGTCTAGCTGGAGTTCGACCTGTAAGTATTTCAAACTTAACCCTTTTGTTCTATGATTATTCATTAAAAACAAAATTGACGTGAATATGAACTTTTTATCATGGCACTTCAATACACAAAATTTTGGTCATGGCAGAAGCTGGACAATCAGATCGGCTATTCCATAAGCAAACAGAGCAGAATTCCATAAGCAAACAGAGCAGACCATGATCAGACTATTCCTACAGTAAATGTGTGAACATGTGTATTTATGGAGTATAGGGCTAAGTTCATCTCAAGACAATATGCAGAATCCTTGTTTCAGCAGCCTACACCAAAAGGTCAAAGTCACAATTTATGGTTATTGGACTAAGTCTTGAATTTTGTGTCCACACCTTATTTGCAAGCCACTTGAAGGATTTCCTAGAGGATATCCTGGGCTGACAGCCTAATCTGGGTCTTCGGTGTTTGCAAAGGCACAAATAGGCTGAATTATGAAGTATAGCTCAATGGTTAGAAAAATCAATTAGGCCTGTTCGCCTAGTTACATCAAGATTCTAAATAATTGCAAAGTCCAGTATAATTGATGCAAAACAATGTGTAACATGTGTGTAGTTATGTACGGAACTGAGTAGATAATTCAAATGATATGCTGAGTTGCACAGCATCGCACCTGAATCCAGGTTGTATGCCTGATTATGTTAGTGAGAAATTTTGTTTAGGCATTGAATCGGACAATTTTTATATAGCAAAGAATTCATGTAAGCAATACATATACAGTAAAACCTCTCTATAACGACTACTAAATTGTGTTAATTAGTTGGTATTTTGGGCAGGTGGTTGCTTAAAGCAAGGTGAAAGTAAAACAGAATGCTCCACTTGGAGCGTTCTGTTTTACTTTCACCTTGCTTTAAGCATCCACCTGCCGTTAACACAAAATACTTGATATAATTTTGTGTTCGTTATAGAGAGGTTTTACTGTATATTTATAATCATAGTTTAAGTCTTTAGCGCTGTTTTGGCAACTTCGTGATAACCTTTGCAAACAATTGGATCCAGATTAGACTTTGAGTAATTGTGCATCTCATTAGGATTCTTTGACACTCTGACATTGTTTTTATGCCCCCGTTGACGATAGTCAGGGGGCATTATGTTTTGCACATGTCCGTCGTTCTGTCCGTCCGTCTGTCACGCTTTTAGGTGCAGTTGATTGTCACAGTTTTTCAAGGGTTATAAGTCAGTAATTTCTACACTTATACACATAAAACTTCACATACACATCAGTTGCCATCTGTGCTATCTTTTGGCACCTCCTCCATGCTGCCCACAAGCCCAAGATCGAGGTCAAATGACTTGGAAATTTTAAATGCAGTTGGTTGTCACATTTACGTGCAGTTTTTTGTCACAGTTTTTCATTGTCTTATATCTCCCTAACCACTGTAGCTATTGCCATGGAATTGCATATACACATTAAACACCATCCATACTTTCATTGCACACCCAGCCCATGCTGCCCACAAGCCCAAGGTCAAGGTCAAATGACTTGGAAATTTTACGTGCAGCTAGGCAAGCACCTATACGGGGGCATCACTGTGTCTTACAGACACAATTTTCTAGTTTGAAAACAAATGGAAGAAAAATGTACTTTTAGAATTCAAGCAGAAGACAATATTTGCAGAGGACAACTGCTCAGGGTTCAGAAGGTTAATCCTTTCCCCATTGAACATTTATGCATGAATTGATCACTTCATGCCTATTCATTACCTTGATTGTTATAAGGTAAACATTAAAAGGGAAGTGTTGGCTGAAACAAACAATAGGATCATATCTGTATAATTTTATAAGCAAACAGAGCAGAGCCTGATCAGATGGCTCCGGCAAAAGCCGTCTGAAATAGGTCTATTTTGTTTGTACAGGTGTAAAAAGGCATTTATATGAAGGAAATGGTTCAATTTTTTTGCAGTATTTGCTTCCTGTCTTATTTTCAGATCAGTAAGAACTGGACCACAAGGGGAACAAAGACATTCCAGAATGCTACCAATGGTATTCTTTTGCACACACTGGTTCTACATGGTGAACCAGGATACTGCGAGGTGTCTCTCTATCCAAGGTGAGTAGTGTTTCACTTTGTTATTAGCATCTATACATCATTCAGTCTTAATTTTTTTGAGGTTGTGATCATCATGAAAATATTCTCTTTAAGGAACCTTAAGACCTCGGTTTAACCATTTACTTCATGAATATTCATGTGATAATTAATGATATCATGAATATTAATTGGATTAATTGTGATAATAGCTTATGGACACGGGAACTTTTGGCCATGGCAGAAATCAGATCTGTAACATGCCATAAGTAAACAGAGCAGACCCTGATCAGATGACTCCTGTAGGAGCTGTGTGAATTGGGTCTACTCTGATTGCAAAGGCGTGAAAAAACGTTTATATGAGGGAAAGTGTTTAGAAAAATATATGTCTTATCATATAAATATAGCAAAAGTAAGAAATTATGACATGTATATTAAGTAGATTAATTCGTTATGATAAAAGATTGGCACAGGAATATTTGGCCATGTCAGAAACTGTAGAATCTATATTATAGCATAAGCAAACAGCAGACCCTGATCAGAAGGCTCCTATAGGAGCCATCTGATCTGGGTCTACTCAGTTTGCAAAGGCGTAGAAAGGCGTATTTATGGACCGGGATTAAAGGGTTAAGCAAAATGCTCATGTAGGAGCTTTTTGCATTACTTTGGGATTGCATTAAACCAGTTCTTTAAAGACCACTATGGTTATTCATGTAGTGGTTGCTATAGAGATTCATCAGATATTTTTATAACACCCCCCCCTTCCCCCCCCCCCCCCCCCCCTTTTGAAAAAATGGGGGTATATTGCTTTGCACATATCTGCGGTCGGTCAGTAGATCAAAGGGTTTCCAATCAGTAACTGATAAACAGCCTGGCATAGGACCTTCAAACTTGCTTTGGTGGTTGGTTATGACCACTAGATGACCCCTACTGTTTTTGAGGTCAAAGGTCAAGGTCACCACAACCTTAAGTGGTGAAATGGTTTCCAATCAATAACTGCTCAAGGATTTGTCGTCGGATCTTCAAACTTGCTGTGGTGGTTGGCCATGACCACTAGATGACCCCTGTCGGTTTTTAGGTCACTAGGTCAAAGGTCAAGGTCACCATGACCTTAACTGGTGAAATGGTTTCCGATCAATAATTCCTCAAGGGTTTTGCTTAGAATCTTCAAACTTGCTGTGGTGCTTAGTCATGACCATTAGATGACCTCTACGTTTTTAGGTTACTAGGTCAAAGGTCAAGGTCACCATGACTGTAACTGGTGAAAAGGTTTCGGATCAATAATTGCTCAAGGGTTTGGCTTAGGATCTTCAAACTTGCTGTGGAGATTAGTCATGGCCACTAGATGACCCCTGTTGTTTTTAAGATCTCTAGGTCAAAGGTCAAGGTCACCCATGACCAAAACTGGTAAAATGATTTCTGAGCAATAACTGCTCAAGGGTATGCCTCAGGAACTTCAAACTTGCTGTGGTGATTAGTCATGACCACTAGATGACCCCTATTGTTTTTTAGGTGACTAGGTCAATGGTCAGGGGGTCTGGGGGTATACATGTTTTGCAAACATATTGTTTTAACCCTTTCATTGAAGGAAATTGGTGTACTGGCCTTTGCAAACAGTGTAGAACCAGATCAGAGATAATTGATCATTAAATCCTCTCGGACACAAACTTTTGATTATTCCTTTCCATACTCAATGGACTGTGATGTTAAAACACTGGGCCATTCCACTTTGAATATTTAGCATCAGTGGATGTGACGTTAACAACTGATAGACCATTCCACTTTGAATGTTTAGCAGCAGTGGACTTTGACGTTAAACACTGATGGTACATCCCACTTTGAATATTCAGCATCAATGGACTGTGACATTAACAACTGATAGACCATTCCACTTTGAATATTTAGCAGCAGTGGACTGTGACATTAAACACTGATGGTCCATTCCACTTTGACTATTTTACATTTGAAGGGTTTAATTTTGCATTGATTTGCTGTACAGGTGCTTTCTCCTTCTTGTTATAGCGATACCGATGATGCACGAGCCATAGCATATCTCCTGCTGGAAGAGGAAGTTGCAATGGTAAGATCGCCTACTAGAGTAACAGCAGTCTGTCCTTTGATCATCTGTATTGAAATGTTATTCACTCCCTATAGACCACTTTTCCTTGAAATAGTGTACATTAAAACCTCAGTAACTACCAAAACTAAGTGTATTTGTTGGGTTTAAAGACAGGTAATAGCTGAATACAGGAAAAAAGTAATGCTGAAAGCTGCATTAAGTATCCACCTACTCTTATAAATCCAGATGCTTTTTATGCCCCCAGATCAGATCTTGGGGGCATATTGTTTTTGCCCTGGTTGTTTGTCACCAATTTTAACATTGGTCATAACATTTGAGCCAGTACAGGTAGAAACTTGATATTTGGCATACATATGTATATAAAGCCCCACATTTTGAGGGGTGACATGTCAAGGTCATCCTTCAAGGTCAGAGGTTAAATGTATAGGTCAAATCATCGACTATAACATTGTCCATAACTTTTGAAATAGTAGAGATAGAGACACAATGTACCACAAAAATGTATGAACAATCTAGCAGATTATTTTCATTCCTGATGAAGGAATGAAACTTTACTAGATAAACAGTGCAGTCTCTGATCAGAGGAGCCCTCTGATCTGGGTCTTCGTTGTTTGCAAATGCCATTACATTCCTTTTTAGCAATCATAGGGTTTAAACCTAGGTATGTCATTGCTGTGTAAACTCTTTACCTGTTTAATATTCATGTGAAAAATAATGACATCATGAATATTAATTAGATTATTGTTTTAAAACAGCATATGACTACAGGGAATTTTGGTCGAGACAGAAACTGTTGAATCAGATCTATATTGTATCATATGCAAACAGAACAGACCCTGTAGGAGTTCTTTGGTCTGGGTCTACTCTGTTTGTAAGGTAGCGTTGGGGAATTAACATTTTTGTTTGCTTGCAGATCACATGTTTGACATCTACGCAATATGTTTATTGTTCTTTTTACTTCAGCAAAAAGATGGTGACGGTGTGCCAGAGTTTGTGAGGGATGTACCTGAATTCATGACCTCCTATATGACCAGAGGTATGGTCTTATGCTCAGATTGTGGAAATGATTATAATGAATTTTGATACTTTTTTATGCCCCCCAAATCAAATTTGGGGGGGGGGGCATATTGTTTTTGCCCTGTCTGTCTATTTTGTCTGTTTGTCACCAACATTGGTCATAACTTTTGAGCCTGTACAGATAGAGACTTAATATTTGGCATGCGTATGTATCTCATAAAGCTGCACATTTTGAGGGGTGACATGTCACAATCATCCTTCAAAGTCAGAGGTCAAACATATACAGTCGACTCTTGTTATGTCGAGTTTGTAGGGACTCGTTAAAAAATTTGACTCATCGAAAGTTCGACTCAAAAAAGCACTTGCCATTTCTTAAATCCCAGTTTCTTTCATTACGTTCACCTAAGCAAGCTGCCATATTACAGTCATACTTGTGCTTGTATAATTTAGGCTTTTCATTGTGTAAAGGAATCACACTCTGTGTATATAACAATTGTACATGTGCATGTAGATCCATTACTGCGAGTAGTTAATATGAAGTATTTGGAAGGTGGAACATTGTAGCCATTTTTTCCCAAATTTCACAACCTACTGAATATTCATTGACAAAATAGTTATAATGAAATATAGTAGGTGGAACATTGTAGCCATTTTAGAAACTAAATGAACAGATCTATCAAATTCCATTAACAAACAGAGCAGACCCTGATCAGATGGCTCTTATAGGAGGCATCTGATCTGGGTCTACTCTGTTTTCAAATGTGTGAAAACACGTTTATATGAGGGAAGGGTTAATTAAGAATAGTGAATGGCATTATGACATTATTATAACCTGCCCTGCAGTTCAGAAGAAGGGTAAATCATGTAAAGACTCCAGAATGCCAAATTAAAGATTTTAAATAAATTATGAAATCATTTTTAACATGAAATTGTATTACTTGAAACTATTGAGTTAAACTTATGAATATGAAATTATTATGTAATAATTTATAATAATATTCAAATGCAAAAAATCAGTTTGGAATGCTAGGGTACACATACCTGTTCAGAAGAACAGTTGATTATTTGAGAGGTCAGTTGATCACCTTTAGTCAGAACTTTGTATGGCCTTGTTTAAATTCCCCTGGGGTTAAAATTGGCCCTGCCCCAGGGGTGGTCAGCTTTCAATAGAAACATATAGTGAAAACATTGAAAATCTTCTCTGAAACTGGAAGGTTCATAACTTTCATATTTGGCACATAGCTTCATGTTCAGGTCCTCTACAAATGTTATATAAATTATGCCCCTGTGGTCAAAATTGGCCCGCCCCAGGAGTAACCAGCTTTCAATAGAAACATATAGTGAAAACTTTAAAAGTCTTCTTCTCTGAAACTGGAAGGTTCTCAGCTTTCAATATTGGCACATAGCATCATGTTTAGGTCCTCTACAAATGTTATATAAATTTTGCCCTTTGGGTCAAAATTGGCCCTGTCCCTGGGCCGGCTAGTTTTCTATAGAAACATATAGTGAAAACTTTGAAAATCTTCTCCTCTGATTGTCTGGTGAGCGCTTCTGGGCCATTCTGGCCCTCTTGTTTCATTGTTTTATTTTTCACTTACCACTATAGCTATAGGCATTGAATTGCATATACACATTAAACATCATCCATACTTTCATTGCGCACCCCGCCCATGCTGCCCGCAAGCCAAAAGTCAAGCTCAAATGACCTAGGAATTTTACGTGCAGCTCATCGAGCACCACCACGGAGGCATCACTGTGTCTTACAGACACAATTTTCTAGTTAGGATATTTTGTTTATCTTTCAGCCTACTCTGAGAAGATGAGATCGACAGATGACCATCATATTCTTCAGAAACAGGAACCAGTCACGGTGGACACCTGCAGCAGTCTACAACTTCCACCAAATTCTGCATCACCCAGCTCCAGTCCTCCATCCAACGGCAAATCCTCGGACAAGTACATTCCTCCAGGTCGTAAATATCAAGAGAAGTCCCTGAAATCACCAGGATCTCAGTTTACGGGATCACCACCGAGCCACAGCACTATTCCACCTAATGCAGGTCAGATGATCTCACCATCCATAAAGACAACACCTCCACAGATGACCAAGAATAAGGAGCCTGTTATAGACTTCTTCCCTTTTGACAATGTGTCCACATACCCTCCTACCCCAGTAAGTCCAGTAAAGTCCCCAGGCAGAACATCTAGCGCATCAGGCCCTCAGGATAGTTCCTATTTCAGCAGGTCTCCATCACGATATGACCAGACAGACCAGCAGTCAAGTAGAGGGTTCAATAATGGACAGCAGTATAAGGGTAGAGGTGCAGATTTGTACTACAATAACAGTTCAGACAGAAATACCTACAGAAATGGTGGGGAGAGAAGCCATCGCAAGTCCTATGAGCATCACCATGACAGGAGTCGGTTTGCAGCTAACTTTGATAACCTACCCAGTGCTGCTGCCAATCTAGAGCCTCCTTATTTGAATCAGATGTCTGAAAGAAATGGCAAGCATGCATCTGGAGATGTGAGTAGCTCTAGCATGTCACCAGGAAAATCAAAACATGCTCATCCTGAAGGTTATTCCCCATCAAGACCTGTGCGAAATATCAATGACTCAGTAGCACCCTTTTACCCACCCAGTCAGATTGTGCATATGCCAAATAATGGAGACCTTCAGTCTGTGAACTTGACAACCCCTCAGTTTTACCAGTCTAAAAACACTCAGTCTGAAAGTTATGGAAAATCACTTGAAGAACTTACCCCTCCGGGGTATTACCAGACCAACAAAAGTGGCATACCATCCAAACATTCCGACCCATACTATCCCGCATCTGGAGATGGGTATAGCTACCCTGGTAGCTATGCATATAAGTCAGACACTTTGAATAATCAGTCATTTGAATATGGAAGTGGGGAGAATTATTCATCTCCAGACTACAGATATAATTATGGCAACATGGAGAATGGACCATCTCAACAAAGATATGACCATAGGTACTACCAGCAAGATAACCGTAGTGCTGGACATTACAACAGCCCTAGTAATAATGACTACCATCATACTAAGGGTAGTCCTGGAGGCGGTTTCCAACCCACCAGTAATTCTAATTCCAGTGCCAGAGAGCATCCTCCAAGGCCTCATGTCAAGATTCCTTCCAACCAAACACCAACAAAGTCTGGTCATCAGAAAATGTCTCCTGCTAGTCCAGACTCGCCAGGGATTGCTGCATTTGATTTAAGTGATATTGAGCAAACAGAGTTTGCATCTGCAGATTTGTTCCACCAGCGAATGTACCAAGAGAAGCTTCAGACTTTAAAGGAGGAAGCTGCAGATATAGAACAGGAGAGCAAGGAACAGTCTGAGCTAGCCCAGATGGCCAGATATGGCATTGGTAAGATGTTATTGTGACCCTTTGATGGCTTTGAATGTGGGGAAAGGTATGGTTTGTCCGTCCTCATTTGAACTATAACTTGTCTCATGCGGGTGCCGTCTGCAAATAACTGAAATACTGTTGGTCGGACGTTAAACCCAACTCACTCACTCACTCACATAATAGCCACGAGTGGTAGATGTGCAAGACAAGTTTTTAATGTGTTTACTGCTGGCCATTGCAGAACTATCTGCCCCTGAACTTTGAGTATTTTTTTGGGGTCAATTTTGCATGAAGCATTGGTAGTTGGTGTCGCGAACTCCTCCTTCAGTTTTAAAGTTACTGAATTTATATTTGGTATTCATAAAAGCCACGAATGGTGTCGCAAACTCCTCCTTAAATCTGAAAGTTATTCAGTTTATATTTGGTATACACAATAACCATGAATGGTAGATATGCAAGACACAATTTTCACTTGGGAAACAAGGGTACGGTCTGTCCATCCACATTTGAATATGGGTAGCTGGTGTCGCAAACTTTCAGTTTTAAAGTTACTGAATTTATATTTGGTATACATAATAAATACGAATGGTAGATGTGCAAGACACGATTTTCATGTGTTTACTGCTGGCCATTGCAGAATAAATGTCACAAACTCCTCCTTCAGTTTTAAAGTTAATGAATTTATATTTAGTATTCATAATAGCCGCGGATGGTAGATGTTCAAGACGCAATGTTCATGTGTTTAGTGGCAGGCATTACAGACTATTATCCCAACTTGAACTTTTAGTACTTTTGTCATTTGGTCTTGTTAGATGGGTAGTTAGTGTCACAAACTTGGATTTGCAATCAAGGCTGTCGTGCGGGTATATTCATCACATTTAGTGATACTTCTAGTTCTTACTATAAAATGAAGGCAATTGTTAACCTTTTCCCTCATATAAATGCCTTTTCATGCATTTGCAAACAGAGTAGACCCAGATCAGATGGCTCCTATAGGAGCCATCTCATCAGGGTCTGCTCTGTTTGCTTTTCACGAGATAGATCTGATTCTACAGTTTTGTCAAAGCAAAAAAATCCAGCTAATGAATATTTAATATGATGTCATTATTTCTCACAGGAATATTGAACGGGAAAAGGGTTAAGCTATGAAATTCTGTTTGCAAAGATTCCAAAAGGTATCTTTATGGAATAAAGGGTTAATCTTTTATTGCATATCTGAGACTCCAAATACATATTTATCAGCTCTAAATTACATTGACAGTGTCATGAATAGAATTAATCCGTATGTTTTTCTCTTTCAGTGGCCATTGGGGATGGGGATGGCCATAGTTTCTACCACCCTGTAGACCACGAAGTCTTCCAGAAAATTTCTGAAGATATAAGTGTTGCAACTAGAGGTGGGTACAAGAAAAGTGGTTGTCTATAACTGTAATAATGATAATCCATAGCTTTGTTAGGCAGAATATTCTCAAACACAGATAAAGTTGGTACAGTTATATATGTAGTAAGCAGTTACTTAGGAGTTACTCCAAATTTAACCACGGGAGACCTCATTAAATCTTTTAATACCTGTTGAATATATGTATAAGAAATAATGACATCATGAATATTAATAAATTATTTGTTGTTATTATGCCCCTGTTGACAACAGTCAGAGGACATTATTGTTTGCACCTGTCTGTCCATCTGTCCGTCTGTGTGTCACACTTTTTATATGCAGTTTGTTGTCACAGTTTTTTCATTGTCTTATATCTCACTAACTACTATAGCTATTGGCATAGAATTGCATATACACATTAAACACCATTCATACTTTCATTGCGCACCCAGCCCATGCTGCCCGCAAGCCCAAGGTCAAGGTCAAAAGACTTAAAAAATTTATGTGCAGTTAGGCAAGCACCACTACGGGTGTACACAAACACAATTTTCTAGTTGCCCTCAGGAGCTCTTTGATGTGGATCTACACTGTTTGCAAATGTCATATAATCGGTTTGGTTACTTAAAGGGTAAGGGACTCTTGTTACAATGGCATTGATGGAGTTCAACTATATTGATAAATGGTTCTTTGCAATAACTTTGATTTATTATACATGTGTATTCATTTGATCCTAGGGACTATGTTCTGTTTTTAGAGAAGAAGTGTATTGACCTAAGAAAGATTTCATGTCTCATTTCAGAAACTGAGGAACTGAAGAAATCTCCAATCAAACATAGCAAGTAAGCAGAACTTTGTAATGACTGGTAACAAACATGCTTAACGGAACTGAAATGAAATTATGACCAGTGGCGAAAAATAAATTAACTCTTAACTCTATGAGTATACATGTAAGAAATAATGATGTCATGAATATTGATTATATTATATCACAGGAGCCATCTAATCTGGGTCTACTCTGTTTGCAAAGGCATAGAAAGTTGTATTTAAGGGTTAAAGTATATGTTTGGGAATATCTCAACTCAAAACACCTATGGTGATATTGTGAAAGAACAAAAATCTCTTTGCAACTATTTTTCAGATGTGTGGATGATTTGAGTTTTGGTCCCAAACCAAAACAACTGCCATTTTTATTTTCCCGCCAAGTGTTGTATTTAATTATAAAAGTTATTACATTAAAATGTTGCTCTCTGGTGACTTCTGTCACTGCAATAGTACCCTGCATGTAGACACAGTATAGGTAGAGATACTGACAGATACCGGTGCTGAAGAATGCTGCGAATACTGCTTTAAATATAAGAACTGAATACACTCAAGCTTTCCGGTTCTACTCAGAACTGAATGAGTATTATGGCATGAAAAAATTAACGCTTTCGATCTCGTGAAATATATAAAAGTTATTTTTCATTTCAAGTTCAATTGTATTTGCAATACACTATAATGAAAGCAGATGGAGTTTCGTGCTCTTCTGAACTTAACATGAACATTTGTGTTAAAGTCACATGGCCTTACTTTGTAAGTAAATGCTGGACTTCATATACAGCTCTGGGTCTATCTTAGGAAATATTGTAGGACTGAAATTATTGTAAGTTCTATAAGGGGAAGTTGTGATTGTCGTATGATAGAACTTGTGATCTTTCGTTAGATGGGTCCCAGAAATTTTGTTAACAGCCCCTATGCCAAATGAATGTCGCTGATTAGGCACACAACAGAAATATTGTATTTCTTGTATTTAGTAATTATCATTGTGGTATGATTTCTGTTATCGTTCCAGTGAACTGTTACTTCAAGATGGCCCTCCTAAAATGGATGGCATGCCGTGGAGCTACATTGCTGACATTGACTACACAGAGGCTGTTAAGGAGGTAGGCTTATATCATCACAGCAAGAAATGAGGATTATAGAGAATTGGTGCAGCAACTTTTGGTTCAATTAAGCCTTTGAATGTGGGACAAAAATTTGCAAACAGTGTAGATCTAGATCAGACTCGAAAAGATGTTTCTAAAGAGTGGTCACAACATTGGGTTTGGTGGAGAAATAAGGGAGTTAATATTGAGAATGTTTAATTTATGTATCTTATCTGGACCGCTCAGAGCTACAGATAAAGGTGCATACCCAAATACTAAAATCGTCATTTCTCCACCAAACCCTATACTGTGGCCATTCTTTCTTTAGAATCGTCTCTTCAAGACGATTCTAAAGAGTGGTCGCAGTATAGGGTTTGGTGGAGAAATAAAGTGAGTTACTCTTGAAAATATTTTAATTTACGCATCTCATTTTGAACTCTGACCTCTGGTCTAGAGTCTTCCTCTAAGTGTTTCTTGATTCTAAATGACAAACACTCTTTATCCTGCTGTGAAAATATGTCTGCTCAGTTTTGGATTTGTTGCAATTTTGACTACTTACGATTTGATCAAGTGCTTGAGGAACAACTGACCAAGTGTCATAGCACAAGCTTTTGAGAAACTATTGACTAAGTGTTAAACAGCTTGGATCTTAATGAGTCGCAGAGTAACTCGTCTCATCTGGATCCAGGCTTTTTGCAAATTCGAATCGGGTTGAAGTTAGTGGGATAAGGATTAATAACTCTTTGGAATCTTTAGCCACAGAAAAATTTATGCCTGCTTTAGTTCTTTAACCATTTCCTTGTTCTATGTTTATTCCGAATTTGAATACCTACTGAATATTCATGGACAAAATAGTTATAATGAAAGATGGAACATTGTAGCCATTTTAGAAAGTAAAGAAACAGATCTGTCCAGTTCTGTTTGCAAACAGAGCAGACCCTGATCAGACTGCTCCTATAGGAACCGTCTGATCTGGGTCTACTTTGTTTTCAAATAGTGAAAAGGCATTTATATGAAGGAAAGGGTAAAGTTATTTTTTGTTCTCTGTCTGTTTCTTAAAAACATGATCAGACTGCCATAAAAATTGTATTTTGATGAGGGTTTTTTCCTATCTTATCCAAACAGTTTGCATAGGCTCTAAGTCACCCATAATTATTGAAAGATCATTTCATACTCAAATCAGTTCAAAACAAACAAAAGGGATATTAATAATAAATCTTTTTATTGTTGTTTTGTTTATTTATTGTGATATGTTTTGTGGTAAATGTACTCCTTTTAAATGTTTGATAGGTTGATGACAGATTCTGTCAGATGATTACATATTTTTACTCCCCCACAATCGAAGTTGTTTTGTTTTGTTTTTTTTGTGTTTTTTGTGTTTTTTTTGTTTTTTTGGGGGGGGGGGTGTAAGGGGGGGGGGGGGGGTTGTTATACTGGAGTAACCAGGTCCGTCCGTCTGATACAATCTTTATGACATAGGTGGAGTGAAATATATAATTTCATACTTTAGGTTGAGTGGAAACAATTTCATAAGGGTATGTCTATGAGCTGTCTAGTTCATTATTTAGTTCTTATTCTTTATTCAAGGTACTGGATTTTGCAAAGACAGGTGGCATTGAGAATGCGAAAGCCCTACTTGACAATGTGGTAGAGTCACGTAAGTATAGTTACTACTAGTTTAGCTAAATGTTTTTAGACTATGCAGTGTATTGTATTGATTAAAAATTAAATTTTTTATGATTCCAAGACAAATTAATGTCTTATTTTATGATCAGAAGACAGATTTTTAACATGATTCAGAATAAAATGTGTGTTGGAAACTACCAAAAGAGCTTTCAGCATGACTTTTGCCTTGTATTATATTAGGAGTTTTGGTATTGGTAAATTGGTAGACACTGTAGTCAGATCTATTGTAATTTCATATTTTAAAGCAAATTGAGCAGACCTTGATCAGATAGCTCCTACAAGAACCGCTGGATCTGGGGCTACTCTGTTAGCAAATGTGTGATAAATTGTTACCATGAGTCAAAGGGTACAATTAGTCCATTATCACTTGAAACATGGTTTACTTTGTTAACCCTTTCCCTCATAGGCTATTTTAAGATACAACCACTTTGTTTAAATCTTCTGAAAAGGAGCATTAACTACAGAAAAGGATTTTTTTTTAATTTGTTGTAGTTTGAAACCATTGTGATAAATAGAGCAGGAGCAAATGCTCTATTTATCACAATGGTTTAACAAAGTGACTTTTACAAAAGTCGTCAGTATGAGGGAATGGGTTAACCCTTCTCATGGTAAACATGGGCTGACTAACAGTTGCAAACAGCTTAGACCAGGATGAAAGGCTGAGTAACTCAGCGTCTCATCAGAATCCAAGGTGCTTGATACTCAGTCAATAGTTTCTCAAAAGCTTGAACAAACAAATGACAGATCAATTTGTTAGCAGACTCCCAATTTTTCAGCATGAGAAGAATTAACTAATTAAAAGTGTTGGGTTAGGAATAGTGGATGATTTTTCAAAGTTTTGCTAACTTCAACAATGTATGCAATATTTACTAATTTTCTTCATAAATTTAGCAGTTACAATTTCAATTTTCAGTTAAATCAGCTCTGACACTCCAAAGTCAATTATTTGAAATTTTTACAAAATTTGCTTATTAATTAACAGAAGTATGTTGTGTCAGATTGTTTATCTTATTAAAGGCTTTTATTTGATTTTAATATTAAATGTTGAATTTTTAAAAGAATAATTTTGTCATAAGAAATCATTCGAGTTAGTTGTTTCGGGTAACTTTTGCGCAGTTTTGACAGTGATTAGATAATATCTTTTGTATTGGCCTGTAATTCCAGCATTCAAAGGGTTTCTTTAACATTTACCTGCTGAGTATTCTTGTAAGGAATAATGAATACATATGTATATCAATAGCTGAATTTTAAATGAATATATGTATATCAATAGCTGAATTTTATAATGCTAATCATTTACACTAAGAATTATTGAATGTGATGAATACCCCCGCAAACGCTTCTTACAGAATGTGATTGTATATGGAAAAATTATGGTTTGAAGATCAAGGGCCAATAAATCTGACCAGCAGTGTTGACACTTACACAAAATATGCCACACACATCTACAATCAATGATAAAATCAAATACCAAGTTTAACCCTTTCCTCCATAAATACGCCTTTCTATGCCTCTGTAATAACCACTTCTTGAAACCATTGTGATAAATAGAGCATTTGCTCCTATAGGAGCAAATGCTCTATTTATCACATTGGTTTCAAACTCCAAAACTCTAAAATTTTACTTTTCTCTAGTAAATGCTCCTTTTGGGTAGATTCATTCAAAGAGGTTGGATCTAAAAATAGCCTGTGGAGGAAAGGGTTAAAGTATCAAGTAAATTGATATGGAATTTTTAATGAAAGTGAAGTAAATGATATCAAGTATAGGTATGAAATTCTTAGGTATGAAATCACATTTTTTTTGTCAAACAAATATTGGTATATTGGTTCCCGTCCTTAATATTATTTCTTTCTAATTTACAGTTCAGACTGCAAGGTGTGACAAGCAGCTGTTTGAAGTGCTGATGATGCTCCTTACCAAGGCTATACAGGAATATGACCTCTGCCATGATGTTGTTATGGAAACCATTGACAGGCTGAACAGTGAGTTATTTGAATTTACATATAATTATTTGATAGCATATGTGCCTTTATTAATCATTTTCAAATATCTGATTGAATGGTGATGCACCTACTTTGTCTGTTCATCTCTCTGTCTCTCTCCATTCTCCCTCCTGCTCTTGCACTCCCTTATAGCTGGCCCTGCACTCTACTCTCCTCATTAGAACATCTATATTCTATAGATATATTTGGTGATATGTTTCTCTGGTTTTCATTTCATTTTTATTTTCATTTCTCATAATTCAAAGTGTACTATGCAGCATTTATACAATGGGAGTATATTGCTTTTCACATGTTGATCTGTATCAAGTCAATCACTAGCCAGGCTTTTTACCAAGAGTCATCATATTTGGTGAGGAGGTTGAATCATGAGTAAATTGCCCCTATTGAGATAAATAGGTGAATGGTCAAGGTTAAAGGTCAAATTTCTAAAACATTAACATTGGCCACCATAATGTTTTAACTATTATGGATATAGACCTTGTTTGTTTGTTTGTTTGTTTGTCGAAGCTGCAACTTTTAAGAGAGCCAAGTCAAGTTCAAGGCCAAACTAAAAGGTCAAATTCTAATACTTGAAGAATCATGTCCATAACTTTTAAATTATTAGAAATAAAGACTTACATCTTACAAAGGTACAAATTTTGGGAGGAGCCATATCATGGTGAATGTCAAACTTCAAGGTCAATGTAAAATTTCTGAACTTATAACTTATAACATTGTGTTATCCTTGGTATAGAAAGCATGCCATGGTTTTTCACTATGCATCATTTTAGGAATTACTATTTATTATGATGTGATACATGTTTGTGAACTATATTATGTTTTCTGTTTGCCGAAATGAATCTATCTAGCCCTAACTGGAACTTTCAGAGATATGGTTTTCATTGGCATGGTCACAATTTAAGATCAAAGGTCAGAATTGTAAGCGGAGGAGCATACAATAACATGTTTTACAAACATCTCATGTGGTTCTTATTTGTACTCAATGCATACATAGAATTTTCTGTATCTCATATTTCAGATGAGATGGAGATTAGAGAAGCTCTGGCTAAGGCATTGAAGAGACAGCAAGAGTTATGTTTGACTGTACCAGTTAAGAAGAACTCTAAGCATCAGAATTTCTCCCAGGTTATGGGGGCTGTCTACAACAGGGCATTGGATTGGAGTGAAAGGTATAAGCTTCTTTTTTTGGTGTGTGTAAGAAGGGGGGGGGGGCTAATTTTGTATTCCATTACCCACTTGAAATTTTAATTCTGACACTTCCCAAAGGAGCTTTCTGCGTGACTTTTAGGCAGTCGGCTGCATTAACTTAAGTAGCCACCTGCCTAAAAGATCTAAATTGTTCTTTATTAATATCCCAGTTTAGAGGTGTTTTACTGTATTGTGTCACATGCTTTATTCCATTTGAAAATTCAGCTTTGAAAGGGTAAATTCAATCCTTGACTTAACTCATATATGTCTCATTTACAAAGTGCATAATTTAACTTTGTTTTATTTACGAATTGCACTTTCTCAAATTTATATTTGTGAACCAATAAAAATTTCATTTAACCCTTAATGTGCGAGAACGGAGAGTACACATTCTTTGCAAACTGTGTAGAACCAGATCAAAGGGCCCTTGAGGGAACCTTTTGAACAAGATCATTTTCTTAAGTGATAAGGTTTGGTACAAATTTTTGTTTAATTAATATTCAGAAAGTGAGGAACCAGTTTTAATTATTCAACAGATTACGGGTTAAAGAGCAATTCTGCAGGTATTTGTAGTGCTTGATAGTAGCTTGATAGTGCAGACCCTGATCAGGATGACACTTAACCCCTTCGCTGCCTTACCCCGAGCCTCACTCGGGCGAGAAGTGTTTCCTATGTGCTATAACCCGAGCTAGACTCGGGGTTATTACGATCCATGTTAAATTGCAGTAAATTTATGTTATGGTCTAAGGGAAGCAACTCATCTCTTACATTTGAAGTTACAATCATGATGTCTCCCCCCATATTTATATGGGGGAGACATATTGTTTTCGTGAGAGTTGTCTGTCTGTCTGTCTGTCTGTCCGTCTGTCCGTCTGTCTGTCTGTCCGTCACACTTTTTGTCCGGACAATAACTTCAATATGCCTGATGCCAGTTGATTGAAACTTCATATATGGAAAGAGTATAATGAGAGGAAGTGTCATGCACAAGGTCCATAACTCTGGCTTCACTAATATTGGAGTTATTGCCCTTTGTAAAAAAAAATCACACTTTTTTGTCCGGACGATAACTCCTATATGGCTCATGCCATTGGATTGAAACTTCATATATGGAAAGATCATGACGAGAGGAAGTGTCATGCACAAGGTCCATAACTCTGGCTTCACTAATATTGGAGTTATTGCCCTTTGTAAAAAATATCATAATTTTTTGTCCGGACAATAACTTCAATATGCCTGATGCCAGTTGATTGAAGCTTCATATATGGAAAGAGCATAATGAGAGAAAGTGTCATGCAGAAGGTACATAACTCTGGCTTCACTAATATAGGAGTTATTGCCCTTTGTAAAAAAATTCACACTTTTTTTTCCGGACGATAACTTCTATATGGCTCATGCCATTGGATTGAAACTTCATATATGGAAAGATCATAACGAGAGGAAGTGTCATGCATAAAGTCCATAACTCTCGCTTCACTAATATTGGAGTTATTGCCCTTTGTAAAAAAAATCACAATTTTTTGTCCGGATGATTACTCCTATGTGACACATGCCATTGGAGTGAAACTTCATACATGGAACGATCATGATAAGAGAAAGTGTCATGCATAAGATCCTTAACTTGAGCTTCAATAAATTTAGAGTTATTGCCCCTTGTACATTTGTTTAATTCTTTCTTGTCCGGACGATAACTCCTACATGGCTCTTGCCATCGTATTGAAACTTCATACATGGAAAGAGCATGATGAGAGAAAGTGTCATGAACAAGGGCCATAATTCTGGCTTCAATACTTTTGGAGTTATTGCCCTTTGTTACATTTTTTGGCTGATTAATAACTCCTGTTCGACTGATGCTATTGGAATGACATTTTATTTTTGGAAAGAGCATGATGAAAGTAAGTGTCATGCACAAGAGCCATAAATCTGGTATCAGTATTTTTGGAGTTAGTAGCTATTATTGTTTTTATTAGAGGAGAGACATCCATTTTTGTGACAAAAACCTCTAGTTTTGAATGGTTTCCCTTGTATGTAATATGTGTAATGGGCAGAAAATACGTGTTTTATAAAAAAAAAGTTAACACAGATTTAACACAGATTCCTACTAAATTCCTATTGAATCTAATGGTTAGCCGTTGTGGAATGTCTACACTGTGGTTTTGCATGGAAGAAGTAATAATATATCAATGAAACTTTCAGGAAGTATTTAAATAAGTGTTTTAAAGCAGCAGGCGAAAAAATCGTGTAGATTGAGTGATTATTAGTGGAGTAATGAGAAATTTTATGTAGCCTGGTAGGTCTGCCGAGTACGCGCTGAGGTAGATCCCGGCACATAGGGTGTGCTACACCACGGCAGCGAAGGGGTTAAAGATCACTTCTATGTTGTCTAAATATGTACTTCCATCTGTCTCACATTTTGCATCAAACTTCTGCTGGCAGGTGACACATGTTCCTTCTTAACCCTTTCCCTCATGTAAATGCCTTTTGACACTTTTGCAAACAGAGTAGACCCAAATCAGGAGCCTTCTGATCAGGGTCTGCTCTGTTTACTTATGAAACTATAATTGGTCTGGCTCTACAGTTTCTACCATTACCAAAATATCCTGTGTACATATGGCATTATAAAAGTTCAGCAAATAAATAATCATAATGTCATTATTTATGTCACAAACATTCAACATGGAAAGGTTTTAACATTCTTGTTTGGGTGTTGGTTTGTTTCTTGTGGTTTTTTCCCTTCTACTGTTGTTTTATTTATTTCAGGAATGCCACCATTCAAGACAGTATACTAGTAACTGTAGAGAAGTGGATTTTGTTCAATAATAAGGTGAGGGCATGTACTTACTGATTTCGAATGAAGCACATGTTCTCTACATTTGGCTGTGCATGGATGTCTGGGCTATATGTTTATAGAACACATCTTATGTTAGCTTTTCTATTAACCCTAAATACTGTAGGAATATTCATGTAAGAATTGAGGACATCATGAATATATTAATTAGATGAATTCTTATAATGGTACACACTAACACTGGAAAGTTCATTGATATGCCGGTCTTGTTATTCAGAATTTGTTTTCCTTTTTCATGTCTTTTTATGGTGTACGAGGATGAGCTCTGACAGGGAATACTCATTAGCTGAATAATTAGTTAACCTTTTCCTTCATATAAACGCCTTTTCACGAGTTTGTAATTAGAGTAGACCCAGTTTTATCACATAACTTGGCTCATCTCCCGGTTAATATAACTATCACATATTTGTTTATATCTAACATGTGTAGTATAATATATGATGTCACATGATGATAAACATCAAACGATTAACGTTGCACGATTCCCATTCATGGAAAAAATAAAAACAGACATGTACATTACATCAAAAGTGTTGCAGTTATTTGATAAAAATAAAGCTGACACTCATTTTCATTTGAGATAAACTTTTCCTTAACCCTTTCCCTGTTCTATGTTTGTTCCAAATTTCAATACCTACTGATTATTCATTAAAGAAATAGTTATAAAGAAATATGGAAGTTGGAATGTTGTAGACATTTTACAAGCAAAGAAACAGATTTACCAAATTCTATTAGCAAACAGAGCAGACCCTGATCAGACGGCTCCTCTAGGAGCCGTCTGATCTGGGTCTACTCTGTTTGCAAATGCGTGAAAACACGTTTACATGAGGGAAAGGGTTAAACGAGTCCAGAAAATAAAGTTATTAAGTGAGCATTTGACAGATCCTATAAATCCCTTTCATTCATATAAATGCCTATTAACATTTTTGCAAACAGAGTAGACCCAGATCAGATGGCTCCTATAGAAGCCTTATGATCATGGTCTGTTCTGTTTGCTTATGAAATTCAGTTTCTGAAAGTACCAAATAAACCCATATACATATGCCATTATAAAAATTGAGTTAAAACATTTTCATTTCATACAAGAAAATTGGACAGGGAAAGGGTTAAAAGACAGCACGCTGTAGGTTAAAGGATTTGTCTCAATTTTTCTCTTTCTATAGTTATAGTGTTATATGATTTGTTTGTATGTCCAGAGTAGCCATTTTTTATCTGTTTGTATGTCCAGGGTAGCCAGATAGGACAGACCGACAAAGAGAATGTCTTCCTAGACTGTTTTGTATCCTTCTGGGAAATGTCAGGCTCTGAGCTGCTGAAACGCAAAGATGGCTTCAGATCTCGCCTCCTAGATGAAATCAAACAGAAGTTGTTACATGAAGGTGTATCAAGGTGAGTGAAGTACTTGCATTTGGAAACTGAGTGTTTGGGACATACAATGTATACTGTAAATCTGTATGGTTCTAGATACATTGGTAATGGTTGAATTGTATGAATAGCATGTAAGAAAGTGCCATTATATTAACCCTTTCTCTGTTCCATGTTCATGTAATAAATAATGACATCATGAATATTTATTAGCTGAATTTTTATGGTGTAAAATTTTCAAGTGAATGTTTTGCTTTGACAAAAATTGTAGAATCAGATCTGTAAGCAAACGTAGATCCTGATCAGATGGCTCCTATAGAAGCCCTCTGATCCAGTCTATTCTGCAAAAAAAATGAGGGGGGGGGGGGGGCTAAGACTGACACATATTTACACATAGACCAAGATCAGAGCAGTGTGTTCAGACTTAGCTCATTTTGCTTTGGTAGAGATGTTAACTGTACCGCAAAACAAGAAGTTGTAAAGGGGTTATACTGGAATCAGCTTGTCCGTCTGTCTTTCTGATCTCTGGCTTTAATTGGACGAAAATATGATTAATAGCAGGCCTAGTTTTGTATGCTGTTCGCAGCTTTTTTTGCAGACTTGTTTTCTAAGAGTTACAGTCCTTTGAGGTTTTTTACAATATATAGAGCACTTTGTACATTAGTCCTGGATGCATACCAACACACTTCATTCAGTCTGCATACACACTTTTGTGTGCACAATATCTCCAAAATCTCTGGCTTGAAAAGATAACACCTCACAGGCGTGAATTTCTAGTTGTGCATGCTATCATGTAAACTTTTTCACTGTCTTTCTTTTACAGAGTTGAGCTTTCAATTTTACAATGTAATGCACTTGCATATTCTGTCTGCGCTTCATCTCCAAACTCCTCTAGTTGTGCATGCTGTCATGTAAACTTTTTCACTGTCTTTCTTTTACAGTGTTGAGCTTTCAATTTTACATTGTAATGCACTTTCATATTCTGTCTGCGCTTCATCTCCAAACTCCTGGCTGTAATTGGGTGAAATTAATTGGAAATTAAAATTAAATTAAATTAATTGAAATTAATTAATTGGATGTAACGGATCTAATAAATTATTCCTCCGTGTTATAATTGATATAAACACACAATGTAAACAAAATAATAAATAGTATTTGAAAACTGTTTTCTCATTGCAGGTCTATACGAGAGCGACTACTTGAAATCTTGCTTGAGTTCTTCTTTGGCTCAAACAAAATTACTGCAGTCATGGAGAACTCTTGCACCCAAACTCCAAGGAAGACCATGATTCCCTCATCATGTCAAGTCAAACCAACTCTCTGTGATAAAAGTAAGTTAAAGTGGATAAGGTTGTGATATGAGTTGCTCTCTGGGAAAAAGGTCTTATTGCATTGCAGTGTAGACCCAGACTGTGTCTCTGACTGTCTCAGTCAATCAAAAATATCTGAAATCCTTGTCTGATTTCGGCATTGGGAAACATAGTTTTTAACCAACTAAGTTCCAGCTTATTAACAATTGAGGCCGAGGTCAGTGTGTGTCCATGTTGTAACTAGAGTTACTTGAGTTAGTTAGTGTAATGCTTCTAAACATATAGTGACGTAGAACTACTATTATGACAAGAAACTTGTTATTTGGCCTCACTTTTTATTCTCAGCACAAGAGTAGACATTACCACAAAAACTGCTTAATTAACTTTCTAACTCTTCTCTAGTGTATGATCTATCTGTTAATTAAACCTCACAAAATCAGAGGAACCTCAGATCTGAACGTGTCCAGTGCTACATTTATCTGGAAAGGGTATTAGCCAAAACAACCCAATTACCTACGATCAGATATGATATCTGAGAAAATTACATAATTTCTAGCTTTTATTTAATTGTTTAGTAAATATTGTATGTACTATATAAATAACACAAATGAAATATTATTGTGCTGAAGATCAATCTCATGATACTTTTCTGATGCGAAAAGCTCTAACATTTTCATTGGTCCGATGGTCATTTGAATTACTGCAATTCAACTGTATATTATTCTATAAACAAATAGAGCAGAGGCTGATCAGATGACTCCTACAACTATCTGATCTGGGTCTTCTCTGCTGCAAAGGTGCCAGAAGTCTTTCTGATGGAAAGGGTTAAGGCAATATATGAAATTTTCAATATTCCTCTACCAAACTCTTGTTAGAATTGCTTTGCTGAAAAGTGAGATTATTTTTTAATAGAACAATATGATTATCATCTACATCTTAAGCTTGTACATAGGCTGCTGCAGGATTCTGTCTGATAGGATCAACAGTTGAACCCTTTACTCTATGAACATTTATACAAGAATTCATGACTTCATAAATAGTAATGAGAATAATTTTTATTCTAGCATATGAACACTGGAAGTTTTGGCCATAGCAGAAACTAGAAATAAGATCAATATGATTTCATAAGCAAACAGAGGTGACCCTGATCAGAAGTCTCCTGCAGGAGCCATCTGACCTGGGTCTATGCAATTGTGAAGGGGATAAAATGCATCTCTATCAGGTAAAAAGTTCAGATAATTATCTTACAGCAGGAAGAAAACACAATGTGTACTGTTAAAAGGGCTTTTATCAAATTAAGCCACAAAAATGGAAAATGCATCAAGTGTTTACATCCTTATTAGTTGCTGCTTATTATTTTTGCATCATAGGTTCAATGACTGAGGCAGACTGGTTGGATGAGTTCAGTGGCTATGAGCCTGAAGACTCCAGATGGTTCACTGCTACAGATTTCAGCTCTCCTGACCCATCTGTCAACCTGCGACCACAGGGACAAAGGTCAATGGTCAGTCATCTGACTTCAACCCCTGAGAACATGTTACACACAGGCAAGAACAAACCTCACAGTGGAGCGGGTACGCCTCAGAAAGGTACACATGCAATAGACCAGTCCTGTTCTAGTACATCAGAGAGCGAGTACAGCACGCCAAACAGTTCTTTTGTCAGTGATAAATCAAGACTTGGCAAAACTGAAAACAAAACCAACAATGCAACAAATCCATCCCCATCTAACAGTATTAGTGAACAGGCAAACAGTGCAAAAGGAGGTAGTCCACAAAATGCTAGAGAGATGCAAAAGTCTCAAACAAACAAACGTAATACCAGTGACAATAAAGGTGTATGTGAAACTAAAAGTGCACAGGGTAAGAGTATTGTGGACTGGTTTGACTATCAGCCAGATACAGAGGCTACTGGGAAGAGTGCTAAGACAGCAAAACAAGTTGTCAAGACCAAAAACCTGGCACTTGAGACTAAATTATCCAATGTTGTTTCTTCCCAAAATAAAGCAGATAAGAATCTCGATGAATTAAGCAATGAATTTTCTCACTTGTCTCTTAGTAATATTGAGGAAAAGTATTCTGTGATCGAACAGGGCAAGGTTTCTGTAGAACAAGTAAGTACAAGTGCTAAAAGTCGTAAAAAGGATAAAAAGGCAGCAAAAAATGTCCAAGTCACCAATAGAAGTGATAAGAGGGTGCAAAACATTAATAGGCCTGTAGATAAAGATAAAGATGTGCAAATGAACGTTGGTAAAGGTGAGAGCATATGTGAAGAAAGCCAAAGTGTAGGGGACGGTGTAACTGACTGGTGGGGAGCAGATGAGGAAGCTGACAGCAAGTCTACGCAATCAAAACATGGTGCTTGTCATATTCATATTGATGCTAGTCCTGATGTTATTATAGAGGATGAATTCATGGAAGACATAAAAAACATTGAAAAGGTAGAGCAACCAGAAGCTGATATTGATACTGACAATAACACCCCTGCCAGTGATACCAGAGACTGTAGCAGCTCTCCCAAAAGTCAGTCATCTTTCATACAGATGGAAGAAGCAATTAGGATTCATGGTGCAGGTGATATTCAGGATGAGTCACGCCTTTGTGTGGAGGAAGGCGTAGGTTTGACTGCAAGAGTAAATGATATATATGGGTTTGAAGGAGACCTTTCTGAGGATAACTGGGAATCGGACAATAGTGATGACCTTAATGTGATCTTGAGTCCTGTCAACAATAAAGAGGAAGGAGTAAACATAACGAATGATAAAGTACAGGTATCAGTTGCTGCAGCATGTAATAAAGCTGAAGAAACATATGATAGAAACTTTCCAAGAACTTGTTTAGCAGATTATATTAGACCTCTGCAGGAGCCTGTTCACTGTGCCCCTGTTTCCCGGTGGGTGCCGAAGAAACGCATATGTTTGAACTGCCATGATGATGGTCACACAACAGAGAACTGCCCAAAAGGCATTAATTTACTTCAGTGATAGGGTTCCAGATGCCAAGATAAGATACCTAAATTAAAATATTTTTAAGAATATCTCCTTTATTTCTCCACCAAACCTTATGTTGTAACCACTCTTCAAAATCGTCTCGAAGAGCCGATTCTAAATAGTGAATCACAACTGAAATAGGGTTTGGTGGAGAAAAGACGATTTTAATCCTTTACTCCATGAATACCCCTTTCTATGCCTCTGCAAACAGTGTAGACCCAGATCAGAATGCTCCTATAAGAGCCATCTGATCTGGGTCTGCTCTGTGTTTGTTTATGGAATGATATAGATGTGATTCTATAGTTTCTGCTTTTGCAAAAAATTCATGTGTTAATATGCCATTTTAAAAACATTAATCTAATCAATATGTCACATGATGTCATTATTTCTTGCATAAATATTCATGGAGTAAAGCGTTAATTTGTCAATATGCACCTTTTTCTTGTGCACAATGGTTCACATGAATCATCTCTGTCATTTGAGTGAATGACATGACCAGATATGTCCTTTTTCAGTTCAAGTATTATGTTTTTGCATTTTTACGACAATATCCATCTATCATGCGCTTCACTTTGATATTTACATTCTTGGTTTAGACAGTACTTAGAACATTCTGCTGTAATGTGCCATGACCACCTTTTTTAGCTTGTTTGTTTTAGGAAAGCAAAAAATGGGGTGGGGGGGGGTACTGTTGTAGCTTTGGCATTAGTGTCGTCATTGTACAGTCAACCCTGTATGACACCCATTCACAGTTCAAATTATAGGGGTTTCAGTGTTCCCATTTACATACATATGTGCATATTTTACTCCCAAATTCCAACTTTCATGTAAGAAAATTGTCCTGCAAATGTACATGTACGCACAGAAGAATCAGAAGTCGAAGCCTGATATTTTACCCCAAACATGCGTGTAACTGTTGCTGTGTACTTTCATTTTAGCCCAGGAATCCCAAAAGTGCGAGGTCACCTAATTTTAATATTGATCGTTGACTGGTTCGACATGTAGTATTTCACAATTACATACATTTAAATTTCGAGACACAGCCAATTTTTACACTGTCTGACCTTGGGTCGACTGATATCTGCAATATGATGATTCGCATGTGTGTTTCCCGCAATGTTTTCAGAATTATCTGCTGCTATGAATACTCTCCGACATTATGTGCTACTGACAATTACGAAGTTTTGTTGATTTAATAAAGATTTTGGATTGTGTAGATTTGTATTATGAATGCTATTTTAGTAATTTGTATAGACGAATAAGTCATAATGCCATACAATAGAATTTCAGTGAAACAATGTGCTGCTTTTCACTGCAATAACTGCCAGAAGAAACTGTATCACGAAATGTTTGGTGAGGAACACAACATTCTGCATAAAGACTGAATTTGTCCTTGTTTGAGCCTAACAAAATGTTCCTCGTATTGAAGAAATGACTTTGCTATGGCAATTTTGGACTGTAACTATTCATTGAATAGAAGGCAAAAGCCGCAAAACACTGTAAGAAGAGGTTAAAATCAATGAGTCACTATAAAACATCTACTTTCAGAACCGTTTATTGTTTGTTTAGCTGCTTTACATTGTTACCCCCAGTTTTCATTTTGTACTCCCAGTTTTCAAGAGCTGGGGGTAAAAATACCCCCAGTCCAAAAAAGTAGTGGGAACACTGGGTTTTAACCATTTCCTTCATATAAACACATTTTCACGCCTCTACAAACAGAGTAGACCCAGATCAGATGGCTCTTATAGGAGCCATCTGATCAGGGTTTGCTGTGTTTGCTAATGGATTTTTAAAGATCTGTTTCTTTACTATCAGCTACAATGTTTCACCTTCCATATTTCATTATAATTTTTTTGTTCATGAATATTCAGTAGGTATTGAAATTTGAAATAAACATAGAATAGGGAAAGGGTTAAGACAGATTGTAGATTAGCCCTTAATTTGATGAATATTCATGACAGAAAAAATGACATTATGAATATTAATTAGCTGCATATTTCTAATGATATATGAACAAGAGAAGTTAAGGCCATGGCAGAAACAGTAGAAATAGATTTATATAATACCATATAAGCAAACAGAGTAGACCCGCATCAGATGCCTCCTAAAAGAGGCCTGATCTTGGTATACTCTGCAAAGGCATGAAAAGATGTTTCAATAAAGTATAATGTTGATACAGGATGAAAGTTATTCCAAAAGCTCACGGAGCTTTCTGCGTTACTTTCATTCTGCATTAACCCTTTCCTTCATACAAACGCTTTTTCAGGCATATGCAAACAGAGTAGACCCAGATCAGATTGCTCCTATAGGAGCTGTCTGATCAGGATCTGCTCTATTAGCTAATGGAAATTTGAAATATCTTTCTTTTCTTTCTAAAATGGCTGCAATGTTCCACTGTCCATATTTCACTGCTACTATTTTGTCCATGAATATTCAGTACTCAGTAGGTATTGAATTTGGTATAAATATAGAACTGGGAAAGGTTAAGTAGCCACAGGCTATGTTTATTCATTAACCCTGTGCCTAATGAATATTTATGTAAGAAATAATGACTGTATGAAGTTTGCTTACAATATTGTAGCTATATAGGAGCAAATGCTCTATTTATCACAATTCTTTCAAACAAAATTATTTTTCAGACTCCTGTTCAATAAATGAATGGCTACTTAAGACAGACTCTATTGTTGGTCTGGCCCTTAACCCTTTTCCTGTTGAATATTCATGTAAAAATTAATGACATCATGAATATTTATTAGTTGAGTATGTCAAAGGTTAATTTTTAGAGGTCGTGCAATGGTTGGTAGTACGTTGATTCAGAGGCATAAATTAAAACATTTTTAAGAATAGCTCCATTGAACTCTATGTTGTGACCTCACTTTAGAATTGAAAAGATTATAAAGAGTAGTCACAACATGGGATTTGATGGAGAAATAATGAATTTAGTATCTGACTACGCACCTTTATTGCTCTAATTATTATAATTCTGCTTTATTTCCATCATTGGGCTTCTGTGTTCTTTCTTCACACTGAAGGCATTTATTATCATGCCATGTGATGATTTTAGAATTTGTGGAAAGTAATAAATTGTAATATAAATAATGTCAAATTTACTGTCATTAACCCTTTCCCTCATATAAACACCTTTTCACGCATTTACAAACAGAGTAGACCCAAATCATACGGCTCCTAGAGGAGCCGTCTGATCAGGGTCTGCTCTGTTTGCTGATAGAATTTGATAGGTCTGTTCCTTTACTTTCTAAAATGTCTACAATGTTCCACCTAACACATTTCTTCATAACTGTTTTGTCCATGAATATTCAGTAGGTATTGAAATTTGGAATAAACATAGAACAGGGAAAGGGTTAACAGTTACGTTATGATTGGTTTGTTATATTAGTTAATCCTGTCCCTTATGAATATTTATGCAAAAATTCATGACTTCTTGAATATTCATTTAATACCTGACTTTGTATATTAGTCAATGAAAAATGGATTTTTTTAGACATTTCAGAAACTGTAGAATCATGTCTTTATTATTCCATAAGCAAACAGAGCAGACCCTGATCAGATGGTTCCTGCTGGAGCCATCTTATCTGGGTCTGCTCTGTTTTCAAGACTGCCAAACCTAATCGTTTATGGGAAAGGGCATGTTGTTATTAGATTGAGGCAAATCATTTGGACAGGAGGGGGCATCTACATTTCAGTTTTTGAACACTAAGTATAGTTAGGAAAGACATTTTTTACCAAAATTGGTGTTTGGATAGCTGGCATGGAGACACAGATTCAGATTTTATATGGGGAAGTCGAGGTAATGTCTGAATTTAGAAAGGCGTTTATTGACTTTATCTTTAATAGTAAACACAGGTATTTTATGCTAAATGTAGGAAACCAGTCAATCTTATTTGAAGAATCTTGGGTTTTGTGATATTGCTATGTTTCTTATTTTCTAGTTTTCAATAATCTTCCAAGCATTTACATCATGTATATATAATATCTTCATTGATTAACTACCTCAAATGGTAACATTAAGATATATTCTCTACTTGGACCCCCTGGCTACTAAGACCATGGTGTGATATGAATCATGTCTGTATGAATTTTAATTAGCTAGTTTTTATGTCCCCCAAATGAATTGGGTGGGGGGGGGGGTATTGTGTTTGCTCCATTTCTTCTTATTCTTTCTTCTGATTGTTCTTCTTCCAAACTTGTCGGGCACATTTCTTGGTAAGTAATGGTCCGATCCTAATTAAACTTCACTGAACATTGGTGGTTTCATGCAGATGAGCACTTTACTTTTGATTTTTTTTAAATTGCCAAAGCAACCAAATGGTGGGCTCTGATTGGTTTAAATTTAGATATTGTTTTGCCAAGTTACATATCATTCTAATATGCTGAAAATTGGTATCTTGGGATATTTTAGTACTCCAAATTGATTGGAAGGTGTTTGGAAAGTATTGGTTGCCATGGTAAGTGAATGGTCACTCTGGTCAAAATTTAGATCTTTTTTGACTAAATTGGATATTGTTTGATTTTGTTTAAAATAGGTATCTTGGGATATTTTGGCATTTCGAATTGATTGGTAGATCTTTCGAAAGAACTGGTTGCCATGGTGACTTTAGGTAAATTTAGGTATTTTTCGACAAATTTAGATAGTGTTTGATTTTGCTGAAAATTAGTTTGTCAGGATATTTTGGCACTCCAAATTGATCATTAGGTCTTTTGAAAGAATTGGTTGCTATGGTAACTGAGTGGTGGGCTCTGATTGGTCAAAAGTTAGATATTGTTTGATTTTGCTGAAAATTGGCATTTAGGGATATTTTGGTACCGCAAACTCAATCAAGTTGTTTTGAAAGACTTGGTTTCCATGGTAATGGTGGGATGTCCTCTGATTAGTCATAATTTATATATTATTAAATTTTTGTGAAAATTGGTCAGTAGGGCTATATGGGTAGCCCGAACTTAATGGCCTGTGATAGGTTGAAATTTAGATATTTTGCTCATCAATACCAATTGTCAGTTTCATTTGGGGGACATTCTGTATTAAATGGATTCTGTTTTATAATGGCATATGAACTAGAGGATACTATGCCATTGCAGAAACTGTAGAATCTGATTTTTATTAGGGCCCAACACCTTATGTGGGTGCCATATAGTAACCACCCTGTCCGCCCATCCGCCATGGAAGGTCGTAATTATGGAGGAAAGGGTTAAGCCTTAATTATGTAATGGACTACCCTGTTAAACACTGATGGGTCATTCCACTTTGAACTCTCAGTACTCAAAGGTTAAATCTTCTACCTCATAGAAGCACCTTTTCACGCCATTGCAAAAAGATTAGACTCAGATCAGACGACTCCTGTAGCAGTGTTTGCTATGTTTGCTTATGAAGTAATATAGGTATGATTCTACAGGTTCTGCCATGGTAAAATAGTCTCTTGTTCATAAAACTAATCTAATTAATATTCATGATGTGATTATTTTTTGATAAATATTCATGAGGTAAAGGGTCACTATAGCTCTGTATGTTTTGGTACATTATAACTTGACCTGTACATTTGTAAAAACTCCGATGTTACTATTTATTTTAAGTTATACATTTTCTTAAATTTTGTTTTTTTAAGTGTGCCATGCAAGTCTGTATCACTATGTCTGTATAACCCTTTACTCCATACATACGTCTTTCTACACCTTTGCAAATAAAGTGGACCCAGATCAGACAGCTCCTGTGGGAGCCTTCTGATCTGGGTCTACTCTGTTCGCTTATGAAATGATATAGATGTGGTTCTACAGTTTACGCGATTGCTAAAAATTCATTTGTTCATGTACCATTATAAAAACAGCCTAATCAATATTCATGATGTCAATTTTTTCTTAATACATGAATATTCATGGAGTAAAGGAATAATTATGTGCTGCAATACTAACTCTTTAGCTTTAGTAATCTTAACTGTTTAACCCTTTAACCCATTACCTCATAGGCTATTTTTAGATCCAACCTCTTTGAATAAAACTATTGAAAAGGAGCATTAACTAGAGAAAAGAAAACTTAGAATTTTGTAGTTTGAAACCATTGTGATAAATAGAGCATTTGCTCCTATAGGAGCAAATGCTCTATTTATCACAATGGTTTCACAAAGTGACTTTTACAGAGTCGTCAAAAGTCGTCAATATGAGGGAATGGGTTAACCCTCTCATCACTATGAACCTATTTGTAGAGACCTTTGCAAACAGTTTGAATCCAAATTAGACTTAAAAATGGCATCTCATTTGGATCCAAACTGTTTTGACAACCTGAAACAGGTTTTTTATGTCCCCGTTGGCGATAGTTAGGGGCCACTATGTTTTGCACATGTCCGTCCGTCTGTCCGTGTGTCGTGCTTTTACATGCAGTTGGTTGTCACAGTTTTTTCAAGTGTTATATGTCAGTAATATCTACACTTGCACACATGAAACTTCACATACACATTAATCACCATCTGTGCTATCATTTGGCACCATGCTGCCCGCAAGCCCAAGGTCAAGGTCAAATTACTTGGAAAATTTTCGTGCAGTTGGTTGTCACATTTATGTGCAGGTGGTTGTGACAGTTTTTTCATTGTCACATATCTCACTAACCACTATAGCTATTGGCATGGAATTGCATATACACATTAAACACCATCCATACTTTCATTGCGCACCCAACCAATGCTGCCCGCAAGCCCAAGGTCAAGGTCAAATGACCACCACGGGGGCATCGCTGTGTATTACAGACACAATTTCCTAGTTTTTAAATGAATTGAAGAAAATATATTTTAGAATGAAGTAGATGACAATGTTTGCAATATTTACCAAGTGTTAAATGAGTTATTAGCAAGTAGGAGTGACCTGTCGTTTTTATTAATAGATTTGGTTCTTACCAAACTATTCCATTCTCTACAAAAGGGTTTTGCTTAAATTGATGAGTGAATTTCTCGTGAAGCTCGTGCAGCTGGTTAGACTCGAAGTCCGATTGCCTATACATTGTAGTGATTAAATTAAATAGTATAAGTTGAAATAGTCGGTGCAATGCTGAGCTCACCTAATGCAATAGTGGTATAATCCCAATCTACGGGCCATCTATAAATAAAAACGACATGTCAGACCTAACGGCTAATAAGTATACTTGTTTGTTTTTGTTTTCATCCTCACATATGTATTGTAAGGGGTTGTGTTACTAAGTGCGATGCACTGATTCACCGAAACCATAGATCTCCATGAAATAAAATTGCATTATCCTGACACTAGGCAAAATGCACTGATTCTCTGTAACCATAGATCTTCATAAGATTATTACATTATACTGAAGCTACGCAAAGTAATCATTGGGTTTACATAGAACAAAACCTTCACAAAACTACACTGCCTACTTCAATGGGGGAAACAAGTCATCCAGCATTTGTAAACAATATAGAGCAAACTAAGGGGGCTCATAGCACAGTCAAAGTCTGCACGCTTTGACTGTAAAAAAACTTTCAGGATTTTTACTTTGTTAACCATTTACTCCCTGAGTATTTATTTAAGAATAATTACATTTTGAATTTTAATTAGTTGAATCACAAACAAGGGAAGATTTGGCTATGGCAAAAGCTATAGAATCAGATCTGTTTAATACATGTACATGTATATAAAATGCCATAGTAACACGGGAAATATTCGCCATATTAGAAACTGTAGAATCAGATCTGCATCATTCCATTGGCAAACAGAGCAGACCCTGATCAGATGGCTCCTATAGGAGCCATATGATCTGGGCCTACTCTGTTTGCAAATGCACTCCAAGGCGTATTTATGGAGTAAAGGGTTAAATATTAATGGATCATTCCATTGAATAATCAGCATTCAGAGTATGAAAGCAGTATGTGAGCAGCTCAGAGTTTGCTGTAATTGCTGGCATAAGAGGAAAAAGAACACTTGGACTTCCTTAACCCTTACCTAATTAATATTCATGCAACATTTATACATGATGAATATTTATTAGCTAATTGTTTGTGATGGCATATGAGCTCAAGAATTTTTTGTCTGTTATCTCGGATCTATTATTCCATAAGCAAACATAGCAGACCCTGATATGATATGTGTCCTGAATTGTTTGCAAATGCATAAACGTGCTTGTCTTTGACGTATAGGGTTAAATGTTTAGTATTAGACATAAATCAGTCACATTGTTGAATGCTGTTGTTCCTGAGGAATTTCAGTGTAGATCTCACATTTTCTCACAGCAGCTGATAAGTATATACACTGTTTGCAAAATGTAGGTGCATTTTCTTCATGATCCTGGCCAAAAGTTGTCATGTCCCACCAGCTGTAGAAGTACAGTAGTCTCTGTAATCCTAAAATGTATAAACTGTAAAAACAGGTGGTTGCTTAACCCATTACCTCATAGGCTATTTTTAGATACAACCCTCTTTGAATAAATATACTGAAAAGGAGCATTAACTAGAGAAAAGGAAATTTTTAGAATTTTGTAGTTTGAAACCATTGTAATAAATTGAGCATTTGCTCCTATAGGAGCAAATGCTCTATTTATCACAATATTTTCACAAAGTGACTTTTACTGAGTTGTCAATTTGAGGGAATGGGTTAATGCAGGACAAAATATATGCAGAAAGCTTCTTTAGGAGCTTTCTGTATATCTTTTATCCTGCAGTAAGCCATGACCTGTTTTTAAAAATACAGAATTAGACTTCTTTTGAGGGGTGGTATTAGACTTAACTGTATTTTATAAATTCATTTTGGATGAAGGGCCTTACACTGTCATGAATGAAAATAGATTCCAAGGAATACAGGCCAATGGTAAACTCATTGTCAACTGTCATTTACCCTGTAGTTCATGAATATTCATAAAGGGAATGACGACATCATGAATATTAACTAAATTTTAAAAATGGCACATTAATACATGAAATTTTTGCCAAAGCAGATCTTTATTATTTGATTAGCAAACAGAGCAGACCCAGATCAGATGGCTCCTATAGGAGCCATTTGATCTGGGTCTACTCTGTTTGCAAAAGCATAGAGTTGGTGAATTTAGCACTGCAATCAATTACTGTCTGCAAATACTGAAACATATTATTTCTTACATATCTTGTCAGAAACAATAAATACCTAGTGGTAGAGTCAGATATATCATAATTTCGTAAGCAAACAGAGCAGACCTCCGTCTACTCTGTAAGCAAATGCGTGTAAAAGGGTTTATATGAGGGAAAGGGTTAACACTTTACTCCATACATACGCCTTTTAATGTCTTTTGCAACAGAGTAGACCTAGATCAGATGGCTCCTGATCAGGGTCTGTTCTGTTTGCTTATAGCATCATATAGATCTGATTCTAGAGTTTTAATAATGGCCAAGAATTCCTTTATTTATATGCAACAATAAAAATTAAGGTAATTAGTATTCATGATGTCATTATTTCTTACATAAATATTCATGGAGTAAAGGGTTAACTGCAAGCCATGGGTATATTTGTATTCATTAACATACAATTTGGATCATGATTAGATATGAAGAAATTTTGGCATTTTATCAGGATCCAAACTATTTAAAACTTTAATAGTGTTTATCATCTATTGGCATTTGAAGCAGATAATCAAATTAAAACATTGTTCAGTAGAATCTCTCTAAAACGGAATTCTAGAAGAGAAGAATTTACAATACTTCAGGCAGTTGGCTGCTTATTGCAGTGTGAAAGTCATGCTGAAAGCTCCTAAAGGAGCTTTCTGCATGACTTTCACACTGCATTAAGCTGCCATCTGTCTACAAGCCTGATATTTGTACTTTTGAATGTCTAGTTTAGAGAGGTTTTACTGTAATTGTTGTGTGTTGTAGATTTAATCAATTATTCTGGAGTAATTAGCAATTTTTGGTTTAAAGTAACGAGTATTTTATAATTTTTTGTTACATTATTTCAGCATGACTGTTTGCTTGATTACCAAGACCATCGGTTTCCTGAACTGATCTCTTGGTTTGCCCCATTCATTTTGAATTATTAAAAACACCATTTTAAGTATCAGATACATTTGGAAACGTCAAAATAATAGATTTTTGACAAATGTTGTTTATTTTTTAATAAAATATTGAAGAGTTCTAAGTTGTATTTGTCTTTTTTTATGTCAACATGAGGCCAATTTTCTCACTATTATCAGGATTAATGAATATGTATTGATTGTTTATAGTTAAATATGTATTTTGCTCATATTTTTGCAAATTTTACATTTAAAATACAAAATGACATCAGAATAGGAATTATGTTATCTGAAACTATCTTATGCAAAAGAGCATGGTTAGGAAACAAGGGTCCATATAAAAAATATTTTTTAAAAAATTGCGGAAAACAATGAAACGGTTCACTTTTCACCGGATGTTCAATTTAGTATAAGTATCGGTCTTGGAGACTGTTGGCAGTTTAATGCAGGGTAAAAGTAATGCAGAAAGCTCCTAGGAGCTTTCTGCATGGCTTTCATCCTGCATTAAGCAGCCACTTGCCAAATATCATCTAAATTCTTCTCTACAAGAATTCCGGTTTAGATGGGTTCTACTGTACCAGATGAACCAGATGCACTAAGCTCAATAACAGCTTGGCCGAACATGTCCATTTATCTTTAAAAGTCAATGAAGTTTCCTTCTTAACCCTTTCCCTCATGTAAATGCCTTTCACGCCTTTGTAGAATAAGTTAACTGTTGAATGAAATTTGACCAAACTTCACAAAAAGGCAGATCTATGGAGTAATGGGAAAATGTTATCTTTTGTAACCCTGTACTCCAAAGAGATGCCTTTCCACACCTTTGCAAACAGAGCACCCAGATCAGATGGCACTTGCAGGAGTTGCTGATCAGGGTCTGCTCTGTTTGTTTATGGAATAATATAGACCAAGTCATGTTAAAAATTCCTTTGATCATGATGTCATTATAATGAAACTCCAGCTATGTAATATTTGTACGATTTTTTTTCTGACATGCATATTCATGGAGTAAGGGACTGAATATTGTTTGTATCATGGTTTTATGTCGCTTTAACAGTACTTCAGTCATATTGCAATGTCCAGGTAATTAGTTACAGGGTGAGGAAGACCCAAGAGGTTTTTCTGTGTAGAGCAAATTGCATTGTTTCATGCACAGAATACCCAGGTAGAACCACGACCTACCGCACACCAGCTTGAAGGCTTCCTCACAAGGTTGAATAAACAAAAATGGTGCAAAAAAGACAAATCTAACACATCCAGTCAAAGAGTACTCTTTTATTATCAACATATCAACATAAAGCACACTGAAAACTGGAAAACACTGAAACTATCAATATTCTGTGTGATCTGGGTTTACAATAACCCTTTACTTTATATTCATGCAAGACACTGCCCATAGTGAATATTAATCCACTCCTTCATAGTGACACCTCTGTAAAAGTCACTTTTTGAAACCATTGTGATAAATACAGCATTTGCTCCTAGGCAACAAATGCTACATTTATCACAATGGTTTCAAAACTACACAATTCTAAAAGTTCCCTTTTCAGTAAAAGCTCCTTTTCAGTAGATTTATTCAAAGAGGTAGCGTCTAAAAATAGCCTATAAGGGAATGGGTTAAAATGGTGCATCTTCTTCCAACAGCACTTAACCTCTCTACTGGCGACTTTGTGAAACCCTTTGCAAACAGTTTGGATCCAGATGAGATTTGGGGTAAATCGGCGTCTCATCTAGAACCAAACACTCGCTTTTGAAAAGAAATGGAAAAAAAAAACACGTACAGTTAGAACTGAACAAGTACATTTAGAATTGAAGTTGACTGAGATTTGAAAATATTTGAAGATCATATTTGCTCAGAGTGCAGACGGTTAACTCTTTCCTCCATAAATGCGCCTTTCTACGCCCCTGTAATAGTCACTATTTATCACAATGGTTTTCAATACTACACAAATCTAAAGCTTTCATTTTCTCTAGTAAATGCTCCTTTTCGGTAGATTTATAAAAAGTGGTTGGGTCCAAAAATAGCCTATGAGGGAATGGGTTAAACCGTTACTCGATGAATCCACCTTTATATGCATTTGCAAACAAAGAAGAGCTATCTGATAAGGGTCCTCTTCTGTTTACTGATGAAATTCTACAACTTCTGCCATGGCGAACATTACCTGTGTGTCATTTCAAAATTCATTTAATTAACTCATTCCCTCATAGGCTATTTTTAGGCCCAGCTTATTTGACTAAATGTACCAAAAAGGAGCATTTATTAGAGGAAAGGAAATTTTTAGAATTGTGTAGTGTTGAAACCATTGTGATAAATAGAGCATTTCTCCATAGGAGCAAATGCTCTATTTATCACAATGATTTCAGAAAAACAGGGTTAAATGAGTGCTTACTAATATCCCTATTATAGTAATTATTGTTGAGGTTAGAATATTCGGCATAGGTTACTAATTTACTAACTTCAACACATTTTACAAGCATCACTGATAATTTTGTTTTGTTCTGTATCCTGTTCACAAGGTTTCTTGTGACCTTGACCTTGAAAATCAATATTATATGGTACTATGTCGCATCATCAGAAATAAGCATGCACAGTTTGTGCATTTGTTCCCTATCATTTTCACAATGATTTGACCTTTGACACAGGACCTTATAAATTATTAAGGTGCAACATCCTGTCATGGGGAATAACCGTGCAAGGTTTGAATCTTCTATATGAGTTTGTTCTGTATCACCTGCATGTTTGTTTTTAAATTCTCCTGCATGTGACCTTAAAAACCTATAAGATGTTATGTCTTATCATGGGAAAAAAGTACGTAAGGTTTCTGTATTAAAGGCTTTGTTCTGCATCACGTGTAAAACTTTTTTTCAATGTCTGCCTCGTGTGACCACATATACCAATACAGTAAAACCCCTCTAAACCGGAATTCTTGTAGAGAAGCATTTAGATACTTTTAGGCAGGTGGCTGCTTCATGCAGGGTGAAAGTCATGCAGAAAGCTCCTCTAGGAGCTTTCTGCATGATTCTCACCCTGCATGAAGCTGCCACCTGTCTCCAAGACCTATATTTATACCAAATTTAACGTCCGGTTTAGAGGGGTTTTACTGTATTGCACCATAGGTATGTGTATTTACCACAATGGTTTCAAAAATAAACAATTCTAAAATTTTGCTTTTCTCTAGTAAATGCTCCTTTTCGGTAGATGTATTCAAAGAGGTTGGATCTAACAACAGCCAATGAGGGAATGGGTTAATAATCTAACTAATAGTCATGATCTCATTATTTCTTACATGAATATTCATGGAGTATAGGGTTAAAAGATGCATTTATGGAGTTAAGGGTCAAGTTTGTACTAGACAACAAACTGCTGATGTTTTACTCTCTTTACATGCATGAAACAAGGCCTGCAATCATTTTCTATCAGATGTTGTAACCCTTTCCTTCATATAAACATGTTTTCTCGCATTTGCTTACAGAGTAGACCCAGATCATCCTATAGGAGCCGTCTGATCAGGGTCTGCTCTGTTTGCTAGTGGTATTTGAAAGATCTGGGTTTTTTACTTTATAAAATGGCTACAAAGTTCCATATTTCATTACAACTATTTTGTCCATAAATATTCAGTAGGTATTGAAATTTGAAATAAATAAAGAATAGGGAAAGGGTTAAATTAAAATAGCTTCTGGCATTTTCAATAAGAATACGTTGTCCATTCGAATATTAAGAACATGATCAGTGACTTTACAAGACATACAAAGACTTTAATATTCTGGTTAATGAAACAAGAGGGCCAAGATGGCCCTTAATCGCTCACCTGATAACCATAGATTTAATATTATAGCTGGGTATCCCCTGGGTGGGGTCAATATTGACCTAAGGGACTATATTTGAACAATGTTGATGTTGGATCATGAGCAGTGGTTCTGCAGAACAAGATTTTCAAAGATTTAGAATATTAATTTTATCAAGACAATCATTTTGACCAATGAAAATCGGGCTAAAAATGTGCCCTCTAGAGTGATTTTTCTAAGATTTGACCTAGTGACCTACTTTTTGATCCAACCCCACCCATGATCACACTCAACCTTGATATCACCAAGACAAACATTCTGAGCAAGTTTGAGGAAGATTGGGCTAAACAAGATTTTTCTAAGATATGACCCAGTGACCTACTTTTCGACCCCACGTAACCCACTTTCAAACTCATCCAAGATTTTATCAGGACAATCCTTCTGACCAATTTTCATGAAGATTTGGCAATAAATGTGACCTCTAGAGTGTTCACAAGGTTCTCCTACTATTTGACCAAGTGACCTGTTTTTAACCCCACATGACCTACTTTCGAACTCATCTGAGATTCATGAACATTGGACTAAAACTGTGACCACTAGAGTGTTCACAAGCAAATTGTTGACAACGCACGCCAGACACCGGACATTCAAGTCTCCCAAAGCTCAAGGTGAGCTAAAAAGAAACCAGCATTAACTCTCTCCTAGACAGCTAATACATTTTTATAATTAACCCTTTACTTCATTTGTTAAAAAATATTGACATCATGAATATTAATTAGCTGAATTTGTATAACAGCTTTATGGCCAATAGAATATTATACCATGGCAGGAAGTGTAGAATCATATCTATGTTATTTCATAGGCAAACAGAGCAGACTGATCAGATGGCTCCTACAGGAGCCGTTTGATTTGGGTCTACTCTGTTTGCAAAGGTGTAAAAAGGCATTTACATGAGGGAAAGGGTTAAATTAGTTAATAAAAAGATAAAATCTAAGCAAATATACATCAGCTATGTACACCAGACGTTTTTATGCACTGAACAAATGGAATGTATTGAAGACAAGCGCATGGATATACATGTATTGGATAAAAAAATCCAGCATAAGATACAGTAAGTAGAATATTTCTACAGCAGCTACTAAATGCATAAAACTTACGTAAACAATACTTATTTTTCATTATTATCCATCATAGGAAGAGTTACGTATAAATATTCATCAGGTAACTGATACTCTTCAAACTTGAGACAGAACTCGCCAACATTGAAGACAATGACGTAATATGTTCTATTGTTCGTTCAAATATATTATTGCTACCCTGTGTCTGATACCCTTCTTTGCTATACAGTAAAACCTGTCTGCAGCAACCATTCATGAAGTCTAAAGTCACTAGGTCCTTAAGGCAGGTGGTAGCTTAATACAGGTCAAAAGTAATGTAAGAACCTGCATTAAGCTACCACCAGCAGTACAAATCTCATTCTGTAAATAAGGGGATTAAAATATGTTTAACCTTCAGACTCATAGTTAGACCTCTTGTAGGTGATTGCTTGGAGACAGGTTTTATTGTAGCTGAATTTTTATAATGGCATATGAACGTTGTTTTGGCCATGGCAGAAACTGTAGAATCAGATCTAACAGCTTTTGCAGGAGTCGTCTGATCTGGGTCTTTTCTGTTTGCAAAGGTGTCAGACAACATCCCTATCTAGTAAAGGGTTAAATGGATCACAGATGTATGTATATAATATTATTATGAATCCACTACTAGCTATGAGTTAAGAATTCAAAACCTCCATGTGGACGGATGAAAAAAGACGTACGAGAAAAACTAATAGATAGAAGAATAAATAAGTTGAATAATCGAGCAAGGGGCAATAACTCAGTGAAAAATCACCCAACCACAATTTTGGATATGCATATCGAGGGCTTGGTGCAAAACTATTCTAACTCCTTCACTTTGTGAAGGAGTTAGAATAGTTTTGCACAAAGCCCTCGATATCTAAAGTTAACATTTTACTCCATTAGTAATCATGTAAGAAGTAATGACATCCTGAATAACAACTAAATTTTTACTATGGCACTATGAAGAAAGACTTTTTAGTATTGTGACAGAAACAATAGAATCAGATCTGTAGTATTTTATAAGCAACCCTGACCCTGATCAGTTGGCTCCTATAGGAGTTGTCCGTCATCTGAATCTACTCTGTTGGCAATGGCATACAAAAGGCTTATCTATGGAGTTAAAGGTTAATAAAGCTTTATTCAAATTGGCGTTGCTGAGAAAAGTTGATTAATAAAAAATATAAAGTGGCAAGAACTCTGTGAAAAATCATCAAACAAGAACATCTTTTATAATACGAGGGGTGTTCCATAAATAATGTCATCTGTGCTTTATTTCGCGGAAATCGTGCAATTCATGCACAAAACCACCTCGTGTCGATTGAGTGATCACTGGCTCGTGACACAGGTAAATATCTCGTCCACACGTTCACTTGCCTCGGTACAGTGTACATCGTTTCATAGCCTATTCGTTAGACTATACACAAAATGACAGGAAAACGAGCTGAAAATGTTCTTGAAATTAGGGCCTATATAAAAGGTAGGTCATTACTCGGCATAAAGGCTGTAGATATTCACCGCGAGGTGTGTGACATTTATGGGGAGGGCCAAATGTCCCACAGGACTGTTTGTAGGTGGGTAGCTAAATTTAGTGCTGGGCAGCAGCAACTGAAAGATGCTGCTCGCCCAGGTCGTCCTGCAACAACTACGACCAAAGGTAACATAGAAAAAATCCGAAATATCCTCAAAACTGATGCTCGATTCACCGTAAGACAATTGGCTCGAATGACAAACTTGTCGTTAGCAAGAGTTAATGCAATTTTGAAGAAACACCTAAAAGTTAGAAAGATAAATGCAAGATGGATACCCCATTTGTTAACAGATGAGCAAAAGAAGACGCGTGTAACAATGGCAAAAAAAATTCTCAAAATGTACCCAAAATATAGTAAAAAGGCTTTTGATAATATAGTCACTGGTGATGAGACCTGGGTGTATTATTTTGAACCAAAGCGGAAGGTTTCCAACCGAATATGGGCCACTAAAAATGCCAGACGCCCAAGTATTGCCAAACGAATACGAACGGTAAAGAAGGTTTTGTATGCTATTTTTTTCACTAATAAGGGTCCAGCTATTCAAATCCCGGTGCCAAAAGGCAGAACGGTCACAGGCAAGTTCTATAAAAACGTTGTTCTGAGAAAATTGAAGAACTACTACAAAAGTAGCCGCCCCAAAACAGGACTTAAGTATGTCAGACTTTTGCATGATAATGCACCCGCTCACAAGGCACGTATTGTGACTGACTTTATGGAGTCAGAGAAGGTTACCGTCCTTCCGCACCCTCCATATTCTCCAGACTTGGCCCCCTGCGACTATTTTCTCTTTCCAAAACTTAAATATCATTTATCTGGAAGGAGATACAATTCGAGAAATGCCCTTGGATCTGCTGTTTATCAGTGTCTGATGGGTGTCCCCATTGAAGAGTATGAAAAATGCTTCCAAAAATGGATTGACCGGCTAAAAAGGTGTATTCTGGCTGGCGGAGAGTATTTTGAAGGGCAGAGCAAATTAAAATGAACAAAAGCACTTCCGCTATATGAGCACCGATGCAAGTGACATTATTTTTGGAACACCCCTCGTATGCATATCTCAAATTGATTGCAAAGTTTCCATGATATTTCAATGAGATATAGTAATTTATTGCTAAGAAATAACACCAACAAGGAAAACAAATATCTTATGAAAGCAAATTATAAAGGGACACTTAATTCTCTGAAAATCATCCCATTGGAATGCTATTATAAAATGTGCATCTCCAATTATTGATGACATCCTCATTACGGTTTTATTTAAATCCGGTCAGTAGATGATAAAGCCTGGACAAGAAAAAATAACTGTATAAAATATAAAAGGGCAATAACTCCAAAAATACTGATGACAGAACTGTGGGTCTTGTGCAATGCACTTCTTCTGAATGAGATATATATGCATAAGAAGTTTGAAGTCAATAGCTTTTGTACTTTTGAAATTATGCTAAAATTCCAAAAACACTGATTATAAAATTATGGTTCTTAATCACAGCACTTCTTGTTAATGAGATCTATGCATTTATGAAGTTTGAAGTCAATAGCTTTGGTACTTTTGAAGTTCCACCCTGGACAAAAAATATAAAGTATAAAATAAGGAAGGGCAATAACTAAAAAACTCTTGATGACAAAGTTATAGTACTTTTGTACTGCACTTATCCTCAAGAGACCAATCTGTACATACAGTAAATAGTTTTTGACCGTTTGAAGTTATGCTTTAGACAAAAATATAAAGTATAAGGTAATAACGGGCAGTACAGTAAAAACTCTCTATAACGGCCACTAAATTGTGTTAATTAGTTGGTATTTAGGGCAGGTGGCAGCTTAAAGCAAGGTGAAAGCAAAACAGAACGCTCCTATAGGAGCGTTCTGTTTTACTTTTACCTTGCTTTAAGCAGCCCCCTGCCTTTAACACAAAATACATGATGTAATTTAGTGGCCGTTATAGACAGGTTCTACTGTAATTCTAAACATACTGATGACAGATGAAAGTACAAACTGTTGGATGAACGAACATAAAGACTCCAGTAAACTCCTCATAACATAGACTATAGGGGTACAACAAGGTTTACAAAAAGTCTGAAACTGTTTAAAAGTCAGATTGTATGAAACAAATCTTGTATTTTGAAAATATTTACAAATACATGTATTCTAAAAGGTCAATTAACCCTTTACCTCATGAATATTCATGTAAAAAATAATGACCAAATACATTTTAATTAGCTGAATTTTGTATAGCGGCATAAAGAACCGGGGAATGCTTTCCTATGGTAGAAACTGTAGAATGAAATCTATATTATTTCATATTTCCTGCACAAGTCGTATGATCTTGGTCTACTCTGTCCATAAAGGTGTCAAAAAAATATCTCTATCATGTAAAAGGTTAAACTGTATATTTTATTAACCCATTCCTTCATAGGCTATTTCTAGATCCAACCACTTTGAACAAATCTACCGAAAAGGAGCATTAACTAGAGAAAAGTAAAATTTTAGAATTTTGTAGTTTGAAACCATTGTGATAAATAGAGCATTTGCTCCTATAGGAGCAAATGCTCTATTTATCGCAATGGTTTCATAAAGTGACTTTTACAGAGGCGTAGAAAGGCGTATTTATGGAGGAAAGGGTTATTTAACTCTTTCTTTAGACAGTCAGTATTTCAGCAACTAATTATACAGACAAACAGACTTGCATGCTACACTTAACCATTTCCTTCATATCAATGCTTTCTCACACCAGCAAACAGAGTAGACCCAGATCAGACAGCTCATGTAGGAGTCATCTGATCAGGGTCTGCTCTGTTTGCTTGTGAAATTGTAACAGATCTGACTACAGTTTGTATCACTACCAAATATCCTGTGTACGTACACCATTATAAAATATCACTATTAAACATTTATGATGTCATTATTTCTAACATTAATATTCAACAGAGAAAGGATTGAAAACAAAATTTAATAAAATGTATACCTTAAAATAAATAGTAACAGCCGAGTTTTTACAAATGTACAAGTCGAGTTCTAATGTACCAACATCCGAGTTTTTACAAATGTACAAGTCGAGTTCTAATGTACCAACATCCGAGTTTTTACAAATGTACAAGTCGAGTTCTAATGTACCAACATCCGAGTTTTTACAAATGTACAGGTAGAGTTCTAATGTACCAAAACATAAAGCTATATTAACCCTTTACCTCATGAATATTCATGTAAGAGATAACGACTGAATAAATTTTAATTAGATGATTATCAGGTAAAGGGTTAACCCTTTCCCTCATATTGACGACTTTTGACGACTCTGTAAAAGTCACTTTGTGAAACCATTGTGATAAATAGAGCATTTGCTCCTTAGCACAATGGTTTCAGACTACAAAATTCTAAAATATTCCTTTTCTTTAGTTAATGCTCCTTTTCGGTAGATTTATTCAAAGAGGTTGTATCTAAAAATAGCCTATCAGGTAATGGGTTAAGCTGTACACTGTATTAACTCTTTCTATCCTATGTGAGAGTTAGTAATAGCCTATGCAAACCAGTTTGTATTCCAGCTGAGAAAATCACAGACTCGGTCTCTAGGTTCGAAGCTAGTTCCTAGCTAATATAACTACAGTGGACCCTCATTATACGGCATTCATTACAATGGCACCCTCGTTATACCGGCAGTATGCCTTGAAACAAAATCAGAGTTACGTCTTTGAAACAACTACTGAAAAAATATGTACAATACCAATGAGACAGGTGATCGCTTAATGCAGAACACAAGAAGTGCAAAAAGCTCCCTTTGGGAGCTTTTTGCACTTCTTGCTTTCTGCATTAAGCTTTCAACTGTCGGTGCTAGTTTAAAACTAGCCATATGGTTCCTTTCATATTAAACTCTTTATAATGACAACCTCATTATACCAGCAAACTGTCTGGAAACAAACACCTCCGTTGTAACGAGGGTTCACTGTACATGTGCGGTAGTTCCAATTTGTCAGAACTCGAAGTAAAACATAGCTGCACAATTAACTGAAACAAGTTGCATAGCTCCATGTATGATGCATAATTATGAAATTTACAATAAACATTATTACATTTCTCTGTAAAACACTAGGTTTTTGATACTCAGTAGAATTGTCTAATAGAGACAATTGTGATCAGTACTAACAACCTAGTGTTTGACAGAAAGTCAAAATGTTCACTTTGCAAAGTGCTAACAGGTTTGTGTATGTAACAGTAAAGCATTGCAGAGCTCCATATATGATTATTTAACCCTTTTCTCCATGAATATTCATGTAAAAATATTGACGTCATGAATATCAAGTATTTTATTTTTTTATAATGACACAATGAACACAGGAATTCTTAACCATGGCAAAAACTTTAGACTCATCTATACATGTATCATCCTATAGAAGCCGTCTCATCTTGGTCTACTCTATTTGCAGAGGAGAAGAAAGGCTTACTTATGGAGTAAAGGGTTAAGAAATTTTACAATAAAAAACTTTATAACATTCCTCTACACTGTTGGTACTCATTAGAATTGCTCCTATGAGGCAGTTCCAATGTGTACCAACAATTCAGGATTTGACATAATGATATCAATCTTGTCTGGAGCTCTGCATAACATCATATACTAGGCAATGCAAATATACATGTTTAAAGGACGCTGATACAAGGCTTCATGAATATTCATTAACTGAATTTTATAATGGCCTATGTACAAAGCAAGTTTTGGCAACATCAGAAATGGTAGTATCATCTTTATTACTTAACAGTGCAGATCCTGATCAGATTGCCCTAACAGGAGCCATCTGATCTGGGTCTACTCTGTTTGCAAATATGTTAAAGGTGGTATCTATCAAGCAGAGGTTTTAAAATGGTTTGGACAGAATGATTAACCCATTACCTCTTATGCTATTTTTAGACACAACCTCTTTGAATAAATCTACCGGAAAGGGGCCTTAACTACAGAAAAGGAAAAACTTTAAATTGTGTAGTTTTGAAACCATTGTGGCAAATAGAGCATTTGCTCCTATGGAGCAAATTCTCTATTTACCACAATGGTTTCAGAAAGTGACTTTTACAGAGGCGTCAACATGAGGGAATTGGTAAATTAACACTGTAACAGCAGTATCTACACCTTGGTCATTCTCAGAATCATCAACCATTGTGATCAAAAGCCTACACATTTATTTTGTTAACCCTTTCCTTTATTTAAATGCTTCTTCAAGCATTTGCAAACAGAGCAGATTCAGATTAGATGACTCCTATAGGAGCCATCTGATCAGGGTCTGCTCTGTTTTTTAATGACATGATATAGTTCTGATTCTAGTTTTTATCAGAGCAAACAAATCCCGTAAAAAGTTTACATTAAGAAAAATTCAGCTATTAACCCTTTGCTTGCTGAATTTTAAAATACATTTCTCCTTCATTACCCATGCCCTGTTGTATAATTACATATATCTTCACTGTGTACAAGTATCTTGCTGTGCAATCACTGCTGTGGAGTGCACTGGTTGCACAATCAATTTGTAAATAGTGCAGACCCAGATGAGACAGCTCCTGCAGGAGCTGTCTCATCTGGGTCTTCACTATTTACAGGTAAGTATATTGACGTGAACAGCAAGCGAAGGGTTAAATAATAATGACAACATTATTTCTTACATCAATATTGAATAAGAAAAGTGTTAACAATGGACAAAACTGTATTCCAAGGGCAGAACGTATTGCTTAATCTATGTGGCAAATTTGCGAAAACCTTTGAAAATAAATTTCTTTGAAAAAACGATTCAAACTCTTTGCTACTCTGATCTTGATTTTAGAGTGAAGATTGAAGGAGTCAAAATTACTGCATGAGTATTCATGGACTAAAGTTTAAAAATTACACATTAACAAGGAAATTGTTGGCCATGAAAGAAACTTTCAGAATCAGATCTATGTTATTCCATCAGCAAACAGAGCAGACCCTGATCAGACAGCTCCTTCAGGAGCTGTTTGTTCTTGGTCTACTCTCTTTGCAAAAGTGCCGACAGTTGTCTTTAGGGGGGGAAAGGGTTAAAAAAAATAATTACTTTTTTTTTACACAAATCATTCATCTATGAAAGGCAACTAAAATATATGCAACCAATAATTGAAGAAAGTGCTTGGAACAGATGAACTACATGTACACTGTTACATCAATATTTCATAATACATGTACATGTATACAGCTACCATACATGTGATGTTTATATATTTCTATGATTGTTTTTTAAATCGATATTGTAAAATCACCAAAAATATAAAAGTAGCATCTTTAAATCCCATATATACAAGACTATGCTACATTATGCAACAAAGTAATCATACATTATCTCTGAGATATTTACAATGAATACAGTACACTAAATCAGTCCTTTAATTGATGAACATTCATGAAAGACTCAATCCATTATGAATATTATTTAGACCTATGTATCAAAGAAAAAAATAAAGAAATTTATTGCCATAGCAACAGCAAAGAATCAGCATATAGACAGACATAACAGACCCTGATCATACAGCCCCAACAGGAGCTGTCTGACCTGGGTCTATTCTGTTTGTAATTGTGTAAACAGACAGTAAAGGGCACTAAGCAAATTTTGTCTCTGTACAAATCTAATGGACGGACAGGGTGATTACTTATAGGGCACCCCTAATGTCCTTATTTTACATTTTAAAAAATTCATTAATATTTACCATGGGTGAAGTCTGGCATAAATATCTATGAATTGACCATTTCCCTATTCAATACTCATGTAAGAAATAACAAGCAAGGTATTACGCAAGCGTAAAATGGCTGCCTAACACATTTTTAAGCAGGATAGAAGAAAAAGAGGCAGCAATATTGTTTAGTATTTTTAATTAAAAGCTACATGCGGAAACCATTACTATATGAATTAATAGCAGAAAAGGGTGAATGTTTTCATGAGCCATGATGCATTACATATATAACACCATTCACAAAGCTTCTAGCACCATACAAACTTCACCACTAGTTTCATGACATTAGACACGTCACATAACTACTACTAAATAGGCATACACTTGCCCCGATATTAAAAAAAATAGGTTAAATACATTTAGATGAAAACAAATTCATGCACAGTGGTGAAATATGATAAACGGGTCACCTGAAAATAAAACCACGAGTAAAAGGTCTCAGCTAAGTAACTTTACAAAAGCTAAAATGTAAACAAAGGACTTTATCAAAAAAATATGTACAAATGGTTTTAAACCAAAAGCACGTAAACTAACAATGCTAAGAAAACATAAGAGAAAAACAGCTTTGGGTTCTACCAAGGATCGAACCTACGACCTCATGTTTCTTGAGCCAACGCTATAACCACTGGACCACGATGACTGCTATACATACACCGGTTATTTCAAAGTATTATACTTAATTCACTAGCATTCACTGAAAAGGGCAGAAAATAAAAATAAATGACCCGACACAAATCATGTACCCCCGCTGGGGAAAAATATATGAATGAAAATAATTAAAATAAATAAATATATATAAATACAAGAGTGTTCGGAGGTGCACATGTGTCACCTGCTCGCAGCTGACACAAAAACTATTGTTAATATGATGGACAGACAGATGGACGGACAGAAGACGGAAAAGTGATCCCTAAGTGACACACTGCCTCTCGGCAGGTGACACAAAAACATAGTCTCATTGTAAATTATGGTAATTAAAAAGAGTGGATTTTATAGAAACACAGGACCGCAGTAAATCATGGTCCAAATTCAAAGCTTTCGCAGCCCAATGACATAATCAATATTTTTTAGCTCAATATTTATAATGTAAATTTTTAAAGGGAATGTTTTGCTCTCATAAAAACTGTAGAATCAGATCTATGTCATGTCAAAAGCAAACAGAACAGACCCTGATCAGACGGATCCTATAGGAGCCGTCTGATCTAGGTCTACTCTGTTTGCAAATGCGTGAAAAAAGCGTTTATATAAAGGAAAGGATTAAAGAGTTAAATAACAATTCCCATAGTCTGGAACAATGGAATGGAAAACATGCAAAATTACTGTCATATGGCAAGTGGAACGATCAGTAAAACAGCTGACACATCAAACAGAATAATTCTAAAGCTGTTAACCCTTTCACTTATGAACATTTATACAAGAGGTCAACACATTATGAATATTCATTAACTGAAATTTAGTAATTATTAATTAACAATGAAAAATTTGACCATGGCAGAAACAGACGAATCATATCTATACTAACCCATGGGAAAACAGAGCAGATCCTGATCAGATGGCTCCTACAGTCTGATCTGGGTCTACTCTGTTGGAAAAGACATGAAAAGGCATTTTTATGAGGGAAAGAGTTAACCCCTTCACAAAATTTAGTTATACAAATATTCTAAAGTGGCAGCCACATTAGTTTATATCATACTTTACTAAAAAAACAAAAACAAAACTGATTAAAATTTGTGTATAAAAAAACAAGTAAATATACATAAATATACAAATTATTAATTTACAGTAAAATCCCTCTAAACCGGAATTCTAGTAGAGAAGAATTTAGGCAGGTGGCTGCTTAATGCAGGGTTAAAGTCATGCAGAAAGCTCCTATAGGAGCTTTCTGCATGACTTTCACCCTGCATTAAGCTGCTACCTGTCTCCAAGACTGATATTTATACTAAAATTAGCACACTGTTCAGAGGGGTTTTACTGTAGATAGAGACTACCAGGAACAAGATACACAACAAGACTTGACTGTACGAGAGTTTATCATCGTAATAAGCAGTTAAAGTTCAGGAGTAAAGCTGATATACATATAGTTTAACCCTTTACTCCATAAATATGTCTTTCTACGCCTTTGCAAACAGAGTAGACCCAGATCAGAAGCCTCCTATAAGAGCCGTCTGATCAGGGTCTGCTCTGTTTGCATATGAAATACCGAGTAATACACATATGATTCTACAGTTTCTGCCATTACCAAAATTCCTGTGTCCATGAACTGCTTTAACAAATTAATTTAATTGATATTCATGACATCATTATTTCTTGTATGGATATTCATGGAGGAAAGGGTCAAGGACTGGAAAGCCTTCTATAAACCTTTAACCCTTTACTTCATAAATATTCATGTAAGAAATACATGTACATTTAATGACATCACCATTTTAAAATGGAATACTAACACATGAAGTTGTTTGGTTAACTCTTTGCATGCTAAGTAATTTTTCGTCTGCAACAATTGTCGTCTGCTTCAATTCTAAAAATAAAATTTCTCTCATTCCTTTGCAAAAATATGGTCAAAGTGACAAACAGTTTGGATCCTGATGAGACGCCGCATCTGGCTCTACTGTTTGCAAAGGCGTAGACAGGCGTATTTATGGAGTAAAGGATTAATCAAATACAAGCAGTGCCTGCTAAGATATGGCCTCGATAATGATTGCAAGTTATACATTTTAGAAGTCCAACAAGGGTCATAATTTACATAAATTCAAACCTGCAGTCATGTTATTTGAAAGGGTTAGTAGGTTAGAGATCTGAAAAGCAGTTTGTAAAGTTTAAATCCTATATATGCATGGGCTGCTGAAGTAGTCTTGATAGCACTTGCACACACAAGTTTAACCAGGTCCAATGAAGGTCATATTCTACATAAAATGCAACCAACAATTATCTAACTTGTTTAGAATAGTTGATTAACATTTACCCTCACACATGCACTTTTTCAAGCCTTTGATAATGGAGTAGAGTCTGAGATCATTCTCAAGCTTTTGATTGGTCAGATTTGAGCCTTTGGCTCAAATCTGACCAATCAAAAGCTTGAGAACTCAAATCTGACCAATCAAAAGCCTGAGAACGAAACTCAGACTCAACTAAAAGCTTTATAAGCATGGACCCAGATACAGATATTTTTAAGCAGGTGGCTGCTTAATGTAAGGTGAAAGTCGTGACCTTCACCCTGCATTAAGCTGCCATCTGTCTCCAAGACTGATATTTATACTAAATTTTTAAAGTCCAGCTCTCTTCCCTTGATATCAGTTGGTTTAAAACTAACTTTCAGTGTGAAATAACACACTCCTACCACTTTGATATAGGATCAGGAAGCGGTCTTCCCAGCTTATGTGGAGTTCCCCTGCCACTAGCCCTCGGCAACCTGTCACTTGATTGGCTAGATACACTTCCAGCGGATTGTGATTTTGCTGAAGGAACAGTATAATCAGATGTTAATGACCTTGTTGGAGGCTTTTTGACATCAGCTGTAGCAGAACTCCAGTGACCTGACACATTTCCAGCAGATGGTGATTTTGCTGAAGGAACAGTATAATCATATGATAATGACCTTGTTGGAGGCTTTTTGACATCAGCTGTGGCGGAACTCAAGTGACCTGACACATTTCCAGCAGATGGTGATTTTGCTGAAGGAACAGTATAATCATATGATAATGACCTTGTTGGAGGCTTTTTGACATCAGCTGTGGCGGAACTCAAGTGACCTGACACATTTCCATCAGATGGTAAATCAGATGCTACTGACCTTATTGGATGCTTCCAGACAGGTGTAGAGGAACTTGAGTGACCTGATACACTTCCCATGAATGGTTTGTTTGTAGAAAGGCCAGTATAATCAGATGTTAACGACCTTATTGGAGGCTTTTTGACATTAGCTGTACTAAGTGACAAAGGCAAGCTGCTGAATTCTGAATTGTGATCTCCTTTGTCCTGATATAGGGAGCTATAGTGCCTTAATGAAGTTTGATGGCTTGCAGTCCCACCTAAATCTGAGCTAAATGATTCTGATGGATAGGACCTATGTTTATCCAGTCTTACACTGGAACTGAAACCTGTAGCAGCTCTCCCTGTTCCACTTCTCCGAAGGACCACATCCTCTGAAACCGTAATATGATTTTATGAGTCATAAAAAGAAAAGCATTCCATCACTGCAAAATGTTGTGATTCAGATCAGCTGCCACATTTTCCAATGGCAGCTGGTCAGGATCTAAACTGTTTCCACTAGATGTGGACAGAATACTGTTTACTCGGACTAACAAAGAAAAACAGTATAGATCTTGACCATATGGTGTCACAGAAAGGGCCATTGCAAGCAATGGAGATTAACTCTTCACTCCATAAATATACATTTTAACAGCTTTGCAGAACAGATAAGACCCAGACCAGATAGCACATGTAGGAGCCATCTGGCATGGGTCTGCTCTGTTTGCTTAAGGAATAATACTGATCTGGTCCTACAGTTCTTAAAGTCCTGTGTCTAACTGTCTATATACCACCACAAAACTTCAGGGTCCATGCTTATAAAGCTTTTTAGTTGAGTCTGAGTTTGTTCTCAAGCTTTTGATTGGTCAGATTTGAGTCAAACATTTGAGAACGAACTCAGACTCACTAAAACGTTTTATAAGCATAGATACAGTTAAAAGATATTCATATTGTAGAACACTATCCAGGCAGTGAATACAACAAAAATGGTTCCTCAGAATATTTTTTAAACTTTAATTAATTACCCAACGTTTTCGGCATTATGTATGCCTTATTCAGGGTACATAAACATACAGAAATAAGTATACTGAAGTAGTGGATTTTAGGTACTATGGTCATGTGATTAAAGTTATTTTTTGGAACTGACTTGTTTGAGTGGTAACTATGGAGATGCCATAAATATTACTTGCCATTTTGCCAAGCTGTGTCAACTACTGTATCTATGTACCGTAGGTTTTTGGCAAAGTTTGATAAGTAATTATGTGTGACTAAATACAGAAATATGTCCATTGATGCCGGCTCGCTAACCTGTTTTCAAAACAGATTGAATGTTTGAGTGGTAACTATGGATATGACATAAATATTACTTGCCATTTTGCCAAGCTGTGCCAACTATCTATGTACCATAGGTTTTTGGCGCAGTTTGATAAAGTAATTATGTTTGACTAAATACAGAAGTATGTCCATTGATGCAGGCTCGCAAACTTGTTTTCAAAATAGAAATCACTTTTTCGAGTCTTTACCAATGATAAAAGGTATAGAATGGAATTTATCTTCTATCCAAAAATCCCATACACCGAATAAAATGTTCATGGTGTCATTCTTTCTTACATGAATATTCATGGAGTAAAGGGTTAAAATCAATCTCCCAAATGTTTATACTGCCTCCAATCAAAATTTCTTAGAACAGCATCATAGAGGACACAGCAGATTCAGTGCAGATGTCATCATATTAAACTGTTGATGGATGCCATGGGCGACTGGACACCATGGGTCCATTTCACTAAAGATCATAGGACAGATATTATGATAAGTCCTAACATATGAAGATCGCAACTGGAAGTTGCGATCTTCATATGTTATAACTTACCATAATATCTGTCGAATGAAGTTTGTCTTTACTGCTGTACACTAGAGTAGTAGCAGTTGGAGTACAAGGTGTCCCAAAAAAAAAAGAAACCCGAGATTGAGATATGCAAGTTATCCCATTTCTGTCATATGCTAACTTAAATTAAATGTATATACATGTAGCTTAGTAGAGACAACATTTTGCCATATATTGTCTAAATTTTGTCCGAATGTATTCAATGGTTTTTAAGATATCAACATTTAAACGAAAGCATCCCAAACTCCATATTTAACTTGATACAGGCATGGACTATGCAATGTTTGTATATCATGTTAAAACAGATTTTAGGTGCATTCATTAAAATACTCATATCTTAAACTAATGCATATTTTTAAGAGAAATTTGGCAGAAATATGCACAAATGACATATATACAAAACTAGATATTTACATTTTAAAGTGTCCGATTACATTGGTTAAAATACACATTTATTCCAGGGTTCCGTTCTTATTGGGACACCCTGTAGTAGCAAATGTTATAAATTAGGACTTACAATAATTTTGATTTTAAGATCTTTAGTAAAACAGGCTTTATACGAATAATGGTGGGTGGTCACATAAACTCATCCTAGGTAATAGCTCAGGTGACCTAAAAATTGTAAAATAGTTTTGCACTATGATATAACCCTTTCCTCCATAAGTATGTCTTTCTACGCTTCTTTAAAAGTCACCTGTTGAAACCATTGTGATAAATGGAACATTTGCTCCTATAGGAGCAAATGCTCTATTTATCACAATAGTTTCAAATTACAAAATTCAAAAAAAATAATTTCTCCAGTTAATGCTCCTTTTCGGTAGATTTTTTCAAAGAGGTTGGATCTAAAAATAGCCTATGAGGGAAAGGGTTAATATGAAGAATACCATAATTGGTTTACTGCCTGGCAACCAAGATTTTCAGAAATTTTAACACTCTTGACAAAGGGTCATCTAAGGAATATCCTTACAAAATTACTATCTACAGCCATATACCATATATCTCGAACTTAAAGGGACCATTCAAATTAGTTTGAGATAACAGAAATTTGAGTTATCTGGACAAAATTTCTGATCTGGACAAATTCTTAAGTTCACAGCTTAATGCAGGTCTAAAGTAATGCTGAAAGCTCCTGTAGGAGCTTTCATCATTACTTTAGATCTGCATTAAGCTGTCACACGTGTTTCTAGATAAGCACAGTTATACATTTTAGAGCAATGCTGTATTGTAAGGTTTGGAAGGACGGAACATTAGTTCGAGTTATCCTGAAGTTCGACTTATCCGAGTTCGAGATATAGAAGTTCAACTGTACAGATATTTAGCCTCATCTGTGATGGCCATGCTGTTTTTATCAACAACAAAATTGCATTAAAATTTCGGTAAAGCGTCATCTAAGGAATATTCTTGCAAAGGTTTACTGAAATCCAGCTGGTGAGTTCTGACAGGATTTTTTTTAAAATTTTCACGTAGTCATTCAAGGAAAATTAGCCCTGCCCATGTTGGCCACGTTTGTAAACAAATAATTTTGGTAAAGGGTCACCTAAGCAACATCCTGCAAAATCATATTAAAATCTGCTCAGTGTTTTTAGAGGAGAAGATTTTTTTTAAGATTTCACTATATTAGTAGCTATATAAAGAACACTTTTCTCCATGAATTTTTCAAAAATAATGATCTCATGAATATTAATTGGTTTAATTTTTATACTGACACATGAACACATGTAGTGTTGGCCAGTGGTGAGGATTGGACAAATAATTTCCAAGAAAGAGTCCAGACAAGATATTTTTAAAGTCATTTTGCAAATAAAAGGCTGCAACTCCTAAACAACTGTAGTGATTTACATGGCTATCAAACTCGACCAAGATATAATGGCCACAAACATGTGCGTAAAGTTTGGTGAGGATTGGACAAATACTTTCCAAGAAAGAGTCCGGACAAGGTATTTTTTTTAAAGTCATTTTTGCAAATAAAGGGTCACAACTCCTAAATGACTGAAGCAATTTACATGGCTATACAACTTTTGATGAGGATTGGACAAATACTTTCCAAGAAAGAGTCCGGACAAGATATTTCTAAAGTCATTTACAACTGGAGCGATTTACATGGCTATCAAACTTGACCAAGATAATTATAATGGCAACAAACATGTGTGTAAAGTTTGTTGTGGATTGGACAAATACTTTCCAAGAAAGAGCCCGGACAAATTCTCCTAGATGTGCGTACGGAAGTACGTATTTACATGGGTAACCCTATATGTCACCACTTTTTGGGGGCATAAAAATTAGCCCCATCCCTGGTGGCTAAGGCTTTTTTTAAAAAGAAGTTGTTTGAACAAATTTGGCAGAGAAGTCACCTATGGATAATTTCAGCCAAATAACAATGAAATCTGCCCGGGGTTCCAGACAAGTTTTTACTGAGCTTTGCATGTAATTTAATTCTTTTAACAAAAAATGAGTGAGGACCTCACACAAACATTTCCCTGAACTTTGGTCGCTATTGGCCAAGGTGTTTGAGATATGTCGTTAAGTAATTTGCTGAAAAATCATCCATTGGACACAGCACTATCACAATAGCTCACATTGAGCACTTAGTGCTCAGGTCAGTTAACCCTTTCCCTGTTCAGAATTCAGGTAAGAAATAATGACAACATGAATATTTGTTAGCTCAATTTTAATACTTTAAAGTTTTCAAGGGAATTTTTTGCTTTGTCAACAAGAGTACCGCATACGGTACATAATACGCCCACTTGCAAACTTTCTCTGATTCAACATGCCTTATAAGTGTTGACATTTTCTAATCTGTGCTTCAGATCTTGATTTCCATATTAAGGTGATACTATTTTTTTAAAAAAATGAAGTGAATATCTTATTAAATAAAAAAGTAACAGCTAATCCTCATTTTTACAGAGTTTTGTAAAGTGCAACGGCCATAACTCTGTAAAGACAAACTGAATGAACCTCAAAATAAACTCAGCTTCAAATTTTGTTGCTTAAAACATTTGTATTAAGTTTCATTTATATCATTTTAATAGTTTTCCCAGAAAACAACAGACAAACTAAAAGTTGACCGACAAACAAAGCAACGAACACACAAAGTTCAAGGACCATGACTTTAGAATAAAATGACATATCAAAAACCCCGCAATATATGTGAAAATTCACATTAAGGTTTAACCATATAAAAAAAATTGAAGTAAATATCATTTCAAATGGAAAAGTTATGGCCATCCTCATATTTGCATAGATTTGCATTATTTTTTTAAGTGCAAGGGCCATAACTCCAAAACAACAAATCAAATGATCCTCAGAATCGACTTAGCTTCAGGTCTTGATGCATTAAACATGTGTATGAAGTTTCATTAATATCTGTCAAACAGTTTCGCCAGAAAACAGCGGACAAACTATATGTATATATTTGCATTATTTTTTAAGTAAAAGGGCCATAACTCCGAAACGACAAATCAAATAAACCTCAAAATCGACTCAGCATCAGATCTTGATGCATTAAACATTTTTTGTGAAGTTTCATTAATATCTCTCAAATAGTTTTCCCAGAAAACAGTGGACAAACTATTTGCATGTATTTGCATTATTTTTTAAGGACAAGGGCTATAACTCTGAAACGAAAAATCAAACGATCCTCAGAATCGATTCAGTTTCAGATCTTGATGCATTAAACACTTGTGTGAAGATTCATTAATATCTCTCAAATAGTTTCCCCAGAAAACAGCGGCCAAACTATTTGCATGTATTTGCATTATTTTTTAAATACAAGGGCCATAACTCCGAAATGACAAATCAAATGAACCTTAGAATTAACTCAGCTTCAGATCTTGATGCATTAAACATTTGTGTGAAGTTTCATTAATATCTCTCAAACAGTTTTCCCAGAGAACAGCGGACAAACTATTTGCATATTTTTTAAGGACAAGGGCCATAACTCTGAAATGAAAAATCAAATGAACCTCAGAATCAACTCAGCTTCAGATCTTGATGCATTAAACATTTGTGTGAAGTTTCATTAATATCTGTCAAACAGTTTTCCCAGAAAACAGCGGACAAACTATTTGCATGTATTTGCATTATTTTTTAAGTAAAAGGGCCATAACTCCGAAACGACAAATCAAATGAACCTCAGAATCGAATCAGCTTCAGATCTTGATGCATTAAACATTTGTGTGAAGTTTCATTAATATCTCTCAAATAGTTTTCCCAGAAAACAGCGGACAAACTATTTGCATGTATTTGCATTATTTTTTAAGTAAAAGGGCCATAACTCCGAAACGACAAATCAAATGAACCTCAGAATCGAATCAGCTTCAGATCTTGATGCATTAAACATTTGTGTGAAGTTTCATTAATATCTCTCAAATAGTTTTCCCAGAAAACAGCGGACAAACTATTTGCATATTTTTAAGGACAAGGGCCATAACTCTGAAATGAAAAATCAAATGAACCTCAGAATCAACTCAGCTTCAGATCTTGATGCATTAAACATTTATGTGAAGTTTCATTAATATCTGTCAAACAGTTTTCCCAGAAAACGGCGGACAAACAAAATGTTGACAGACGAACGAACGAACGAAACAATTGAACGAACGAACGGACGGACAGGGCCACGACAATATATGACCACCTTTATTAGGTGGGCGTATAAAAACTGAAGAATCAGATCTATATAATATCAAAAGCAAACAGAGCAGACTCAGATCAGACGGCTCCTATAGGAGCTGTCTAATCTGGGTCTACTGTTTGCAAATGTGTGAAAAGGTATTTATATGAGGGACAGTGTTAAAACTTTGGAGACTTTTAGATGATTACATACCTTCCAAGGACATTTTGGAAAAACTTTGTACTGCCAAATCAGCAAGTGTGTCAAGCCCCTTGTCCAGACAGCTTCGCACACACAGCACTGTTTGCACAGTGCTGTCACTGTTGTTGTTTATCAGGTGAATTTCTTGTAGATGTAACTCCCCACCACAGTGATCTCGTACAAATATCAACACTGCATCAAGGAAAGCCTGGACACATGTTTCTAAGACCCCTCCAAACACGCCTGAGGTAAAAAGTACAGTATATTGCAGATTTGAATAAATCTACTGAAAAGGAACATTTACCAGCAAAAAAGGATTTCTTTACAATTGTGTAGTTTTCATACCATTGTGAAAAATAATGCATAAATTTGCTCCTATGGAGCAAATGCTCTGTTTATCACAATGATTTCAGAAATCACATTTGCAAGGGCATCAAAAGGCGTAAATATGAGGTAATGGATTAACCCTTTCCTCCATAGGCTATTTTTAGATCCAACCTCTTTGGAAGCATCTATCAAAAAGGAGCATTAACTAGAGAAAAGGATTTTTTTTAGAATTTTGCAATTTGAAACCATTGTGATAAATAGAGCATTTGCTCCTATAGGAGCAAATGCTCTATTTATCACAATGGTTTCAACAGGTGACTTATACAGAGGTGTAGAAAGGCATATTTATGAGGTAATGGGTTAAATATGAAATCACACTGAAATCTGCATATGTTATGGACATGTTCCCTTGAAAAAATACAATAAAAGTTAACCTGTTGTTTTAACCTTTCACTCAATAGATAAACCAATGTCATAAACTTTGAATTTTTTAGTACTTGGAAAGCACTCATTATGCAAAGAAAGATAAAGCTCTGGTTTATGAAATTGCTGTTTTGGTTTTTATGGACAAAATCTAAAACTAGTAAGAATTGTTTTCGTCCACTAAAACAGATGTCTCCTCTTCCCTTTGCATTTAACCGGTTACTCCATGAATATTCAGATAAGAAATAATGATCTCATCATAAATTATTAAGATTAATTGTTATAATAGCACATGGACATTGGAATTCTTTTTCCAGGCAGAAACTATAGTATCATATCTATATTATAGCATAAGCAAACATAACAGAGCAGGCCTTGATCAGACAGCTCCTACAGGAGCCATATGATCTGGGGTTCCTCTCTTTGCAAGGGCATAGAAAGGTGTATTTATGGAGAAAAGGGTTCAGAAAAAGGGAGGGGGTACAAATATCTCTTTATACAGTTCATAACCCTTTCCTCCATACAAACACCTTTCTACCCCTTTGACCGTCTGATCTGGGTCTGCTCTGTTTGCTTATGATATAATAAAGATATGATTCTACAGGAGCCATATGATCTGGGGTTCCTCTCTTTGCAAGGGCATAGAAAGGTGTATTTATGGAGAAAAGGGTTCAGAAAAAGGGAGGGGGTACAAATATCTCTTTATACAGTCATAACCCTTTCCTCCATACAAACACCTTTCTACCCCTTTGACCGTCTGATCTGGGTCTGCCCTGTTTGCTTATGATATAATAAAGATATGATTCTACAGTTTCTGCCTTGTCCAAAAACTCACTTGTCCATGTGCTATTATAATAAATACTTTAATTAATATTCATGATGTCATTATTTCTTACATGAATATTCATGGAGAAAATGGTTAACTAGTGACAGCCATCTGTCATTTCTATGTGATGAAATGAAAAAGAACAAAAACGTTCAGGCCTGACAATAGTTTCCTATTTAAGGTACATATATTTGACCTTGAGGTCACAGGTCAAAGTCTGCATGGTACCCGACACGTTGTTTCATGATGATACATCCACATGTCAAATATCTAAGCCATTGATCAAAAGACAAAAAAAATTCTGGCACGGACAACAGTTTTCTATTTCAGGTATATATAAATCTCAACTCAATGTCAAAGGTCAAGGTCACATGAAAGTCTTTTGGTACCTGGCATTTAGACTCATGGTGATACATCCACATATCAATTACTAAAACCTTGGTCAAAAGATAAAAAAAAGTTCTGGCATGGTCATAGCTTCCCATTAAGGTATATTAATTTGACCTCTAGGTCACAGGTCAAGGTCACATGAAGGTCCCCATTGTACCTGACACTTTAACTCATGATGATACATCGACATGACGTCACATACCTAAGCCTTTGGTCAAAAGACAAATATGTTATAGCACAGCCAATAGTTTCCTATTCAAAGCATATGACTTTGACCTTGATGTCACAGGTCAAGTGAAGGTCATCATAGTATGAAACACTGGGCCTCATCATGATACATGCACATGTCCCGTATCTAAGGCCTCGGTCAAAGAACAAAAATTTCTGGCCCGGGCAATAATTACCTATTTAAGGTATATATATTTTACCTAGAGGTCAAAGGTCACATGAAGGTCAACATGGTATGTGACACTTCCTCTCATGATGATACATCAATACAAACCTGTCAAGACACACGCATTGCGCGTGTGTCACATGCATTTTACGTCTAAATCACGCTCACACGCTTAGTTCTGTATCACACACGCATTTTCAAAATTCTTAAAAACATTTTAAATGTGACCACTGAACCCTTAAATTGTCTTCAAACACCCTTAAATCGGCTCATAATATTAGTTATGCAGTGCTTAGTGTCCCTAATATGGACTATACACTGCCAGCAAATATTAATATGGGCAAGGCGAAGCCGAGTCCCATATTAATATTTACTGGCAGTGTATAGTCCATATTAGGGACACTAAGCACTGCATAACGAATTTATCTTACCGACTACCTTTAATTTCAAGTATTTACACGCATGTTTGCATCATAGGCCTACATGTATGGCGTTACGTGTGGAAACAGGGGAATGAACTATTGCAAACTTGATATTACAATAGGACCGGTTTAAATTACCTCCCTTTAACAGAATTAAAGTAAATATTCTTTATTTACCTCAAATCTCGTTTATATATTTTATTTTTAATTCTTGACATTGTAAAACTAATTAATGTTTATATTTTACTCCAATTAAAGCATAAATTATATTTATGAATATTTTAAAACTGTAAGGATAAGCATAAATAATTATTATATAATCAATAACACAACAGTTTGAAGTTTGTTTAAACTTAACTTTAATAATGAACAACAGAACAAATAATAGACATTTCAACATGGGTAAAACCATCTGTCCACTATCAATGGAAAATCTGTATAATTTTGTCATATTTTTAAAGAAAATAAAATCACTTTCACTGACTCTAGAGAACCTATATATATGTACGGTACTTCCATATATCACAGTTAATCATGAAATGTTGACATTTCATATATCATATTCCTTTACCAAATCACTTTAATAGTTATAATATCGCAGTAAAGTATAAACTCTGTATTGTTTGACAGTTATCTAATAATGTCATATTATCACAATCATATGTCAGAGCTTTAGATAGGAGAGATACTGTATATTGATTTACTAAAATCAACGTCTATCAAACACATGTTATGACTACTCATAAGAATTGTCTTTTCTAGATGATTCTAATGAGTATTCACAACGTGGAGAATCCCAATGGACTATAAAAAAGTGTTGGAAGTATCGTATTTACTGGACATCTCAAGATTATCTAGAACTTTCCCTTATTTGACAGCCATATGCTTTTCTGTTATATATAATAATATTTTATATTTATCAGTACAATTTTAAAATATGCATACATAAAATTTATGCTTTAATTGGAGTTGAAATATAAACATTAATTAGTTTTACAATGATAAAAAAGAAAAAAGAAAATATATAAACGAGATTTGAGGCAAATACAAAATATTTTATTTAATTCTATTAAAGGGAGGTAATTCCCTTGCTTCCCTACGGCAAGACATACACGTAGGCCTATGATGTTTACATGCGTGTAAATACTTCGCCTCGTCCCATATAAATATTTGCTGGCAGTGTATAGTCCATATTAGGGACACTAAGCACTGCATAACTAATAATGATTATGATAAATGAGAGAAAAGCATTCCAACTGTTAAGCAAGGGAATTAACTCTTGTAAAGCCATCATAAGGATTTTTAATGATTTTAGTACCCCCATACGGAATCTATGGGGGTTTCTCGTGACCTCTATTGACCAATGGGATGACAAGAATTTTGTAGGAGGTAAGATAAATACCGCAATATACCGATTACAACCCATTATTTTGGTGAATCAACATGGCATCAATTGCAAACGGTGATCACTTCCGTGTAATTACTCAAACTCCTCACAGTAATCTCCCTTGTCACTTCGTGTGAACTTCAGCGTAGAGATAGGGGGAGATCACTGCATTGGAGGTTGATAATTACTAAGTAGCGATGAAGGAGAATTCTTAAAAGTCGCCTGTTAAAAAGAATCAGAAAACTTGCAAACTAGCGGGTGCAGCGTTAAGGAACCTTCACATGAATAAGAGCCACCTAAAGAACTGATAGATAAATCGGAAAAGGTTACATGGGAAGCGTGGGGATACAATAAACTGTTTAAAGTAATTGTATCCCCACGATGCCTGTTTACCCTGTGATGTTTAGGGTCTCTGGAAATAACCCTTTACGAAATGAATATTCAGAATGCAGGACTCCAAATATTGTTTTAATTAACTGAAATTTTAGCTTAACACAGAAAACAATGAATCTATCTAGGGTATGATTATTTTCAATGAAAACAGTAGACCCCCATCAGACAGCTCCAACAGAAGCTGTCTGATCTGGGACTACCCTGTTTGCCAAGGTATCAAAAGTAGTCAGTGTGTGGGAAGTGATCAAAATAAAATAAAGCTTTGTCAGTTATATCAGTGTTTTATGCGTCTCATTTTATTATTTTCTTAATAATAAAAGATAGGAAAGTCAGTGCTGGATTATATAATTTCCCCCTCTGAAGCCCCCAAAAAGCTGTCAGGAAGAGGCTTTTCACGTCTTTAAAATGGCAATATTTCAGGAGCTTCCGAGGGCCGTCGGCACACATAGACACATGTTTTAACCCTTTACTAATTCTATATTTATTCGAAAGTTCAATACAGACTGAATATTCATAGACAAATAGTTATAATGAAATATGAAAGGTGGAACTATTTGGAATCAATATAGAACCGGGAAAGGGTTAAGAAAATATTAATGTATAATTATAATCATTGAAGTTTTGAGAGGATTTCTAAACAGTTATTTTCAACCATTTACTCCATGAATATTCATGTAAGAAATTATGTGTGTATGAATATCAATTAGCTTGATATTGCTAATGGCATATGCACAGGAAACATTTTGACCCTGGTAAAACTGTAGAATCAATCTATATCCATGTACAATGTAACTGAATAATCAAACAGAGCAGAAGAGCACCCTGGTCAGACAGTTCCTGCATGAGTTGTTTGATCTGGGTCTACTCTATTTGTAAAGGCCTTAAAATATGTATATATGGCCTTTAAACCCATTCACTCATATTGATGATTTGACTACTTTATGAAACCATTGTGCTAAATGGAGCATTTGCGCCTATAGGAGCAAAATTAATGCTCTATTTATCACAAATGGTTTCAAACTACAAAATTCTAAATTTTTCCTTCGCTCTAGTGAAAACTCCTTTTCGGTAGATTCATTCAAAGAGGTTGGGTCAAAAAATAGCCTATGAGGTAATGGGTTAAATATGTATCTATGGAGTAAAATGTTTAATACATGACTCAGTGCTCCCGATAATTTTTGGCTACCATCAGTATGGTACTGATCCAAATTGAACTTCATCAGTACAGGGTATTTCCGGCCAGTACATGTAACCAGTATTCCGGGCCCGATTACTGAATAGAAATAACCAATAGTGCCTAATGAAGTTTCATTCAGATCATGCGCTTACTCATAAAGTAAAGGGTTAAATTGAGGGGTCACATTGCAGAACGGGAGCTGTGTCATTTGACTCAGCCTATTGTGTTTGCTTAGAGATAAGAGACTATGGTGTATCTGATTCTAAAAACTATGTATCATCAATTTATGGCCCAAATCCCATTATATATTACTTATATATCATATTTAACTCTTTCATCCTTACATAAACATTTCATCACCTATACAAACAGTGTAGACTCAGATAAGGCAGATCCTGGAGCAGCCATATCAGGATTTACTCTGTTTATGACATATTACATGTATGACATTCTCTTGTACCACAGATAAGACAAATACATACATTGTATATGTGCCAGTGCTTAAATATAAAACTTCATTGAGAATGCATAGTTGGTGGAGCTCCACATGAATAGTCTTGAAGGTAAGGGTGAAACTAACTGCATAGAGAAGACTATTTTAAGTTAGGTCTTATTTATGAAATAAAGGTTGAAAACCAGCTATGCTTGACTACTTTTTAGAAGTGTATTGGGTAGAAGATTCTAATAGGTGGTGATACAAAACGTTTTTGGTCAGAAATAAGAAAGTTGGCACAATACAACCTTATCAAGGCATCTTTAGAACAAATGAACCATGGAGGAATATTCCAAAAGATCTACTTTATGATACAACTCTGTTTATTCCCATCTCACACATTCAGTTATTTTCTATCATGCGTGTTGAAATTTAATAAAACTGTTGGTGGGAAAGTCTGGTCTGAAAGCCATGCAATTTTCCGCAAAAGTTTTTTTAATATTGATGTTTGATACGAATAGCCTCAAGGCCGCAAAACACACGGTAGTACGTAACCCACCTGTATGCCTCGACGCTTTTTCACCAACGTATTTTGTTAGGCCATAAAATATGCCTGATATAATGAAGTTATTTGTGGAAAGGGGTCTGTTTTTTGCCCTTGGGTCCAAGCGAGAGAAAATCACATTATTTCGTTGACATTTTTGCGCGGTTCTGGTTTCTGCTTCCACTACGAGGCCATTGGTAGCCAGCGTCAAACTCCCCACAGTAATCTCCCTTGTCTCTCCATCGTAGCGATTAGGGGAGATCACTGTGTTGGAAGTTGATATCGTGTATGATGAAACGCTTAATTTGTTCACATTTAATAAGCCCGAGCAACATTTTGACCTACGAGTCGTTTTTCCTTGCTTTTATAAAAGGCGTCTAGAGAAACTAGCAAAAAATGATACGTAACAAGTACTTATGGATTCGAATTTCTATCTGTACCGGCAAAATATTTATCCGTACAATACGGATGTACGGATACTATCTGGAGCACTGATGACGCTAACAGTTCAACTTACCTGAACTTATCAGTGGCATGGTGATGGATTTTATCTTCAGATGTTTGTTGGCGTAGGTCATTGTATTAAGGAATGTTCTTGTAAGCTCATGGATGCACTTCTCCATGTTCCATTCATTCATTAAGGGCCCAACTGCATGTATGACATACTTGACCTTTGGACTTATTTTCCCACCAGCACTTGTGTGCATCACATCAGCTACCTTAAGCTGTCCATTGTCAGTTATGTACTGGAAACATTCTTCCTTGAGTTTAGCATCTGCTGCTGACTGAATAGCATAAGCCACTCCACCATAGTGTTCCAAATTTGAATTTGATGCATTGACAATGGCCTCCGTTTCAGCATAAGTTATATTTCCAGTAAAAACACTAACATGAACTGGGCCATGCTTGAAATCAAGACTTCTAGGATCATCTGGTTTGTCATTTAGTATTTCAGTTATACTACTTCCTTTGGTGGCCCCTCTATTCCGATTGTCATCACCAGCAGCATTTGCACCTTTTTCTGTTTCATGGCTGTCATTGTCTTCATCCTCATCATCTGTCATATTAATTTGTCTTTGTGTTCCAGCAGTGCCTCCACCAACTGACATCTTATCTGCACCTGTTCTTTGTCTTTCACTTTCTGCAGTAAAGCTACTATCATTAGACTGTTCTCCATCACTTCGGTCTGAATGATCATCATGTCTGAAGCTCTCAGGAATTCTGTTCCTCTGTTTATCATAATCACTAGGTGAATGTGACCTGTAGGAGGAGGACAAGCCTGAAGATGGCATACTTATAATTGGTGGGGCTCTCATAACTGGTGATGTTTCTCGATCTTTAGACGAAGGAAACAATTCATCCACTTCCATTTTCTCTTGCCTATTATCGGAGGCTTTTCTTGAGAATTTTTCATGTGCCTGAGACTGCTCTTGCATCAAGTCCTCGACTAACTTCCATGCACATTCTAACTGGTACCAGTTTCCTGTAAGTGTAGAAACATCCCTTCTTGTGTCTTCATATTTTAACTCCATTACAAACTGTATTTCATCTAGAACATTCTTTGTTGTTCGTAGGAAATCAGTGATGGGGGTGGTTAATTCAGCTGTTAATACTGTGTACATCTGAAATTACAAATACATGTAATCAGTAACATACAGAATTTGGTTACTGTGAATGTGGGTAACAGGTTACATAGAATACATGTATACCTAAATCAAAGGGCTCCTATAGGAGTCCTCTTTCAGTCATTTAATCTTTTCCTTCATGTAAATGCTTTTTCACACCTTTGCAAACAGAGTAGACCCAGATCAGATGGCTCCTATAGGAGCCATCTGATCTGGGTCTACTCCGTGTCATTACAAAAATTCAGCTTATAAATATTCATGATGTCATTATTTCTTACATGAACATCTAACAGGGAAAGGGTAAAATCCTCTTGCAAGTTCTATCCTTTCATACTAAATAGGCTCTGCCCATAAAAATGAATTAAATGATGGATCATCCCAATTAGAAAACTCTATGAAATAATGACTGTATGAATATTAATTTATTGATTAATTACCTGAATCACTGGAATTATTTCATTATATTATTATGAATAAGGGAATGTTTATCTTGGTAGACACTGTACAAATAAATATACAGTAAAAACTTGATACTACGAAAACTAAAAAACATACCATTATTGATCATTAGCACAAGGTGGCAGCTTAATGAATGGTAAAAGTCATGCAGAAAGCCGCTCTAGGAGCTTTTTGCATCACTTTCACCCTGCATTAAGAAGCCACCTGTCTACAAAGACAAATTCTTCATTACTAAATATTCGTAGTATCGAGTTTTTACTGTACATGTATACCAATTCATAAGCAAACCCTGAATAAATGGCCCCTACCAGAGCCATCTGATCTCGGTCTACTCTGTTTGCTAAGGTATGAAAAAGTGTTTGTATGAGGTAATGGGTCCAGAGAGAGCAATATTTTCAATATATCAACAAATAATAATGAAGATGTTTGCATGACGAAGTTGTGATTTCATAAGAACAATATAAATGTATCTGGAAAATTGAATTAAGAAAATTGTTTGTTTATGTATGGAAGGCCGGTGCGCCATGCTAAATGTGAAATGCTAAATGCAATTTGCGAAAAGCAAAATACAAAATGCTTAATGGCGAATGCTAAATGACAAATGCCAATTATTGCTATTTGGGGACTTCTAAATAATAATTGCTAATTACATTGTACTGAACGTTGAACTGGAGAAGTCAATTTGGAAGCAGATCTGTATCTTTTTCCAATATACATACAATACTATATGTTTTCGTGCGTCCAAATAACATAAACTGATATCATAATCTCTGTAAACCTCTCGCCATGTGAAATGCAAAATGCTAAATGCAATTTGCTAAATGCAATTTGCTTAATGCCATATGATTGAAATCACAAAAATATCACGTTTCACATGAGACAGTGCTGTGATTTACACAAAGATAGGAATACTTGGAGACAAATTTTGTTTGCATTTTAAAGATTGGGTATTAGATTCTAGGTTTTTACTAAAGCACAGGTATTTCGCATTTAGCATTTCACATGGCCCACCGGCCTTCCATACTTATGAAATAATATAGATCTGATTCTACATTTTCTGCCGTGACCATGTGTGTTTATATGGCATTATAAACAAATCATGTAATTAATATGCATCATCATGATGTTATTATTTCTACCTGAAATATTCATAAACTAAGGGGTAACTTTTTAACACTTTCCCTGTTCTATATCTATTCCAAATTTCTATACCTACTGAATATTCATGAACAAAATCGTTATCATGAAATATGAAAAGTGGAACACATTGAGCCATTTAAGAAACTGAAGAAATTGATCAATCAAATTTCATTAGCAAACAGAGCAGACCCTGATCAGATGGCTCCTACAGGGTCATCTGATCTGAGTCTATTCTGTTTGCAAATGCGGGAATAGGCGATTATATGAAGGAAAGGGTTAAAATGGAAAATTTAGTTTTGTATACTGTACAGTTAACTTAATTCAAACAGACACTCAGTGTTGAAAGCAATATGAAACAACACTATGGCTACTGATCTGGGACTGCTCACAAAAACTCTCAAATTTACCCCCCTACCTTATGAACATTTTCACAAAACTTCATACTTTATGAATATTCATTAACTGAAATTTTGTAATGGTTAATGAACAAGCATTGTTTGACCCTGATAGATACTGTGGACCCAGATCTATAAGTTAAAATGTATTTCATAAGCAAACAGAGCTTATCCAACAGGAGCCATCAGATCTGGGTCTACTCTGTTTACAAAGGTGTGAAAAAGCATTTGTATGAAGGAAAATGTTGAATCTTATCTGTTTGCAATTTCCTGTATATCTTGTTTGTAATACATCTAATATCAAAAACCAAATCAAGGGTAGTTGTTGTTAACACATACCTGGGTGATTGGTAGGGCCTCGATTTTACTGTCCCTGAACTTTCTACTTGTATTTCCCTTATGGTGTAACAGAACCGCATCAGCAACTGTAAAGAAAGTGTCACTTAATCTTCACAATCTCAAATCCAGTTATCAAGGGTTTAGTGCAAACATATACAGTAAAACCCCGCTAATGCGACCACCTAAAAGAGGTATAATTCTGGGTGCTAGATGCAGGTGGTAGCTTAATGCAGGATAAAAGTAATGCAGAAAGCTCCTAGAGGAGCTTTCTGCAGTACTTTTGCACTGCATTAAGAAACCACCTACTTATAAAGACAACCATGTGTATTTATTAAGTGGTCGCATTAGAGGGGTTCTACTGTATAAGATTTATAAGCATATAAGCATATTTATAAGCATATACATTTTTTCATTTCTAGTGAAAAACACATTCCAGAACCTGGTGAGATGCCCTGTAACTCAACACCTCCCCCAGATAAAATCTACAGTTAAAACTTCGTCAACTTGAAATTTAGTGCAGGTGGATGCTGATATATTGTCTAAAACATATAATATAACACATCATCATTCTGCTCTTAGAGATTATCCCTTTACTCCATGAGTATTGTTGGATGAAAAAAATGACTTCATGTATATTAATTAGATGAATATTTATAATGGCATATGAACCCTGGAAATGTTGGTCATGGCAAAAACTACAGAATCTGGGTCTATATCATTCCAGAAGTAAACTGAGCAGATCCTAATCAATTGGCAACTGTAAGAGCCATCTGATCTGGGTGAGCTCTATAAAGGTGTTAAAAGTTGTATTTAACCCTTTCCTCCAAATACGCCTTTTGACTTCTTGAAACCATTGTGATAAACTATTTATCACAATGGTTTCAATACTACACAATTCTAACATTTTCCTTTTCTCTAGTAAATGCTCCTTTTTGGTAGATTTATTCAAAGAGGTTGGGTCTAAAAATAGCCTATGAGGGAATGGGTTAAGAAACAAATGGTTAAAGGGCCACAATTCTTCAAATATGCATGACAGTGTACTGATACCTTACCAGATTGAAGACTTTGAAATGAACAACTGTGTGAGGTTGTATTTATGTTGGGACAGCTCTGGGCTGAATTGATGATGAAACTATAACAAAATGTCAAAATCTTTGCACAACACCAATGATGACAACAAGAATGACAGGTATCCTGCAAAATGTATGACCAAAATCACCAATTTATTAGAAATTTTGGCAAAACAACCTACATAATGTCATAAATATGCATTAATATATCAAACCTGGTATGTTGGAGAATTTAAACATTTTACTACTTTATGTCAATCAATGATAAATAATAGTAAAACAAGAGAGTCGTCACGGGTGACAAATGCCCCCAAAGTGTTTGACACCGAAATGCATTTTGGCGGAAAAACAATACAATGTAATGCAGGTGTAACATGAAATTTTGATGCTGTTAAAAATGACACAGGAGTCAGTTCTTAACATTAGAAACAGAACCTTTGACGATTATGATAGCTAAGAAAAGAGCCAAGGGTCAAAACTTAGTTAAAAAGGACCCTAAGTCATTCTCAACGTTAAAAAGGACCCTGGGTTGATTGTCAATCTTAAAAACAGATCCTGGGTAAATTCTAACGTTTTAAAAAAAAAGACACAGGGTCAAATTTCAATATTAAAACAAGAGGGCCAAGATGGCCCTTAATCGCTCACCTGATTACCATAGATTTAAGATTTTTGCAGGGTAGCCCATGGGTAGGGTCAATATTGACCTTAGGGACAATATATGAACAATGTTGATTGTGGATCATGAGCAGTGGATCATGAACAGTGGTTCTGCAGAACAAGATTTTAAAAGATTTAGTATACATTATATGTACTGATTTTATCAAGACAATGATTCTGACCAATGAAGATTGGGCTAAAAATGTGCTCTCTAAAGTAATTTTTCGAAGATTTGATCTAGTGACCTACCTTTTAATCCCACTCAACCCATGATCACACTCAACCTTGATATCACCAAGACAAACAATCTGAGCAAGTTTGAGGAAGACTGGGCTAAAAATGTGGCCACTGGAGTGTAAACTAGATTTCTCTAAGATATGACTCAGTGACCTACTTTTTGACCTCACATAAACCACTTTCAAACTTGTCCAAAATTTTATTAGGACAATCATTCTGACCAATTTTCATGAAGATTTGGCTATAAATGTGACCTCTAGAGTGTTCGCAAGGTTTTCGTACTATTTGACCTAGTGACCTAGTTTTTAACCCCACATAACCCACTTTCAAACTCGTTTGAGATTTTATCAAGACAATCATTATGACTAAGTTTCATGAAGATTGGACTAAAATTGTGACCACTAGAGTGTTCACAAGGTTTTTCTACTGTTTGACCTAGTGACCTAGTTTTTAACTCCATTTGACCCACTTTCGAACTCGTCCGAGATTTTATCAAGACATTCGTTCTGACAAAGTTTTATGAAAATTGGACTAAAATTGTGACCACTAGAGTGTTCACAAGGTTTTTCTACTGTTTGACCTTTTGACCTAGTTTTTAAATCCACTTGACCCACTTTCGAACTAGTCCGAGATTTTATCAAGACATTCATTCTGACCAAGTTTCATGAAGATTGGACTAAAATTGTGACCACTAGAGTGTTCACAAGGTTTTTCTACTGTTTGACCTAGTGACCTAGTTTTTACCCCACATAACCCATTTTTCAAACTCCTCTGAGATTTTATCAAGACAATCATTCTGACCAAGTTTCATGAAAATTGGGCTAAAAATGTGACCTGTAGAGGGTTCACAAGGTTTTCCTACTATTTGACCTAGTGACCTAGTTTTTAACCCAACTTGACCCACTTTCGAACTCGTCCGAGATTTTATCAAGACATTCATTCTGACCAAGTTTCATGAAGATTAGACTACAATTGTGACCACTAGAGTGTTCACAAGCAAATTGTTGACGACACACGACGGACGACGAACATTCAAGTCTCCCAAAAGCTCACCCTGAGCTTTGCTCAGGTGAACTAAAAACATACTGTGTTGATTGTTACTGTTAAGTTGATTCTTAACGCTTAAGAAAGACCCTATGTCGATCCTTAACGTTAACAAGAGGGCCATGATGGCCCTGAAATCGCTCACCAGAGGGAAAGATTTTTAAAGTTTCAACTACATGTATGTTTCTAAACAAAACTGGACACCTGTTTTGTGGGGTGTTATTTGACCCTTTCTCTGTATAATTATAATGGCAAGCTTTCCGGGATGATTTGCTTTATTATAAATATTTTCTAAGTCCAATACCGAACGTTTACCGACCGTTAACTTGGAAAGCATATATCGCACAAAAAATATGTGGAAAAGTTTCATTTTCCATTACATTTTACTATGCATAACCTAACAACTCCTTGATATATTGCGTATTTAGAAACGAACGACAACCCTTGTAGAGCACGTTTCGTAACAAAACCAGTTCACACCTGAACGTTTCGAACCCCTTCAGAATTAGAGTACTGATGATTGTTTCAAAGCAGAAATTGTATAAAAATCGCGATTTCAACAATTTATACAAACGGAATTGTTATGGAAATGGAAAATTAAAACTTGTTAAGAATAACTGGTGATAATAACCATTGTGATAAATAGAGCATTTGCCTTAGTGATAAATAGAGCATTTGCTCCATAAGAGTAAATGCACTATTTATCACAATGGTTTCAAATCTACACGATTCTGAAATTTTCCTTTTCTCTAATTAACCCTTTTCCTCATATAAACATGTTTTCACGCATTTGCAAACAGAGTAGACCCAGAATTACCTCTTTGAATAAGCAGACGACATTTCTAACATATGACAACCCTTTCACAGCTTAGCAGGACTTAACCAAAATTAGCACACAGTTTGAACTCAGATCTGACACATACCGGTATGTAACTTTATATGTGGTTTGTATATGAGTTAATTTACTCCTATGGAGCAAATGCTCTATTTATCACAATGGTTTGAAATCTACACAATTCTGAAATTTTCATCTTCTCTAATTAATGCTCCTTATCAGTAGATTTATTCAAAGAGGTAGGATCTGAAAAAAGCCTTTGTGATAAATAGAGCATTTGCTAATCATTGTGATAAATAGAGCAAAAGCTCCATAGGAGTAAATGTTCTATTTATCACAAAAGTTTCAAATCTACACAATTCTGAAATTTTCCTTTTCTATAATTAATGCTCCTTATCAGTAGATTTATTCAAAGCGGTAGGATCTGAAAAAAGCCTTTGTGATAAATGGAGCATTTGCTCCATAGGAGTAAATGCTCTATTTATCACAATGGTTTCAAATCTACACAATTCTGAAATTTTCCTTTTCTCTAATTAATGCTCCTTATCAGTAGATTTATTCAAAGAGGTATAATGGTCACTTGATGAAACCATTGTGATAAATAGAGCATTTGCCTTTGTGATAAATAGAGCATTTGCTCCATAAGAGTAAATGCATTATTTATCACAATGGTTTCAAATCTAAACAATTCTGAAATTTTCCTTTTCTCTAATTAACCCTTTTCCTCATATAAACATGTTTTCACGCATTTGCAAATAAGAGTAGACCCAGATTTACCTCTTTGAATAAGCAGACAACATTTCTAACAGATGACAACCCTATCACTGCTTAGCATGACTTGACCAAAATTAGCACACAGTTTGGATTCTGATCTGACACAGACCGGTATGTAACTTTATATGTGGTTTGTATATGAGTTAATTTACTCCTATAGAGCAAATGCTCTATTTATCACAATGGTTTGAAATCTATACAATTCTGAAATTTTCCTTATCAGTAGATTTATTCAAAGAGGTAGGATCTGAAAAAAGCCTTTGTGATAAATAGAGCATTTGCTAACCATTGTGATAAATAGAGCAAAAGCTCCATAGGAGTAAATGTTCTATTTGTCACAATGGTGTCAAATCTACACAATTCTGAAATTTTCCTTTTCTATAATTAATGCTCCTTATCAGTAGATTTATTCAAAGAGGTAGGATCTGAAAAAAGCCTTTGTGATAATTAGAGCATTTGCTCCATAGGTGTAAATGCTCTATTTATCACCATGGTTTCAAATCTACACAATTCTGAAATTTCCTTTTCTCTAATTAATGCTCCTTATCAGTAGATTTATTCAAAGAGGTAAAATAGTCACTTTATGAAACCATTGTGATAAATAGAGCATTTTCTCCATAAGAGTAAATGCTCTATTTATCACAATGGTTTCAAATCTACACAATTCTGAAATTTTTCAAGAGGCAGATTCTGAAAATATCCTATGAGGGAATGGGTTAAAAAACAGTGTGAGCAAACAGAGACTAATTCTGAAGCAGACAACTTGATAAGAGTTTTGACCAGGAACTTGACCTATTCAGTGATTATGCAACACAGATGGAGTGACCTCAATTCCTCTAGTTCAGAGGAACCTTTATAGTGTAAAATAATATTTTAAAGTATAACCAACTGGGCAGGGCCAATTTTAACCTCAGAACTATGATATTTACCAATGTCAATAAGGAATACTAAGTAAATCTATACACCAAATATCTAAGCTCTGTGACATGTAGTTTTTGACAAAAAGATTTTTGAAGTTTTCCCCATGCCTAACCTAAGTGAGGCCAGCATTCTGCTACTTGTACAGAAAACAACAGTCAGCTAGAAAAAACTGGCCACCCCTCGGGCCGTGGCGGGGCCAATTTTGACCCCAGGGGCATTATTTATATAACTTTTGTAGAGGACCTATAGGTGATGCTATGTGCCAAAGATGAAAGCTGAGAACCCTGTAGATTCAGAGGAGAAGACTTTTAAAGTTCAAATTGTTGACGCCGGACGACGGACGACAGACATCAGGCGATCACAAAAGCTCACCCTGAGCACTTAGTGCTCTGGTGAGTTAAAAACATACCCTCAGTCAATTCTAAACGCATGGTCAAAGTTTCATGTAACACTGGCTCTTAGACAGCTGCAACAGAAGTTACCTAATATGGATCTACATTCTTTGCATAAGCATGTATAGCATCTGATTTAGGTAGTGTTGTAAGCAAGCAATGAAGACCCAGTAGCTCCTACAGGAGCTGTCTGATATGGGTCTATATTGTTATAATGCTGTAATTCATCTGAAAGTTCTGACACTGCAAGTATTTGAACAGCATGGCCTACCCATGTATGAATAGTATTTAGAGCTCTTTATAATGTCTGATTCATGCTAATGTAGTAGCAAACAGTGTAGACCCTGTAGTTTGATTTGGGTCTACACTGTTTGCCTAAGCATACCTCTCCAATACTTACAAATTACAAATTTGGAATCTGTAACTGATAAGGTATAGGAGATATGCTCCGGACAAGCCTTTAGTAAAATCAAGGTCAAAGGTCAAGGGCACATTGACCTGAAAATGGTACGCGACACTCCGCCATCCCAAGATGAACTCACACACCAAATTTGGAATCCGTAGCTGGTAAGGTATAGGAGATATGCTCTGGACAAGCTTTTTGTATCTTGTAAGGTATAGGAGATATGCTCCAGACTGTAAAATTGAGGTCAAAGGTCAAGGTCAAGGTCAGTGATCTGAAAATAGTACACGACTCTCCGCCATCCCAAGATGAACTCACAAACCAAATTTGGAATCCGTAGCTGGTAAGGTATAGGAGAAATGCTCCGGACAAGCTTTGTGTAAAATCGAGGTCAAAGGTCAAGGTCACAGTGACCTGAAAATGGTACGCGACACACCGCCATCCCAAGATAAACTCACACACCAAATTTGGAATCCGTAGCTGGTAAGGTATAGGAGATATTCTCTGGACAACCTTTTTTGTAAAATCGAGGTCGAAGGTCAAGGTCAAGGTCACAGTGACCTGAAAATGGTACGCGACATTCCTCCATCCCAAGATGAACTCACACACCAAATTTGGAATCTGTAGCTGGTAAAGTATAGGAGATATACTCCGGACAAGCTTTTTGCAGCTGGTAAGGTATAAGCTTTTTGTAAAATCGAGGTCAAAGGTCAAGGTCACAGTGACCTGAAAATGATATGCGACACTCCGTCATCCCAAGATGAACTCACATACCAAATTTTGGATCCGTACCTGGTAAGGTATAGGAGATATGCTCCGGACAAGCTTTTTGTAAAATCGAGGTCAAAGGTCAAGGTCAAGGTCACAGTGACCTGAAAATGGTACGCGACACTCCGCCATCTCAAGGTGATCTCACACACCAAATTTGGAATCCGTATCTGGTAAGGTATAGGAGATATGCTCCGGACAAGCTTTTTGTAAAATCGGTCAAAGGTCAAGGTCAAGGTCACAGTGATCTGAAAATGGTACGCGACACTCCTCCATCCCAATATGAACTCACACACCAAATTTGGAATCCTTAGCTGGTAATGTATAGTTGATATACTCCGGACAAGCTTTTTGTAGCTGGTAAGGTATAAGCTTTTTTTTAAATCGAGGTCAAAGGTCAAGGTCAAGGTCACAGTGACCTGGAAATGGTACGCGACACTCCGCCATCCCAAGATGAACTCACACACCAAATTTGGAATCTGTAGCTGGTAAGGTAAAGGAGATATGCTCCGGACAAGCTTTTTATAAAATCGGTCATGGTCAAGGTCACAGTGATCTGAAAATGGTACACGACACTCCTCCATCCCAAGATGAACTCACACACCAAATTTGGAATCCTTAGCTGGTAAAGTATAGGAGATATACTCTGGACAAGCTTTTTGTAGCTGGTAAGGTATAAGCTTTTTTTAAAATCGAGGTCAAAGGTCAAGGTCAAGGTCACAGTGACCTGGAAATGGTACGCGACACTCCGCCATCCCAAGATGAACTCACAAACCAAATTTGGAATCCGTAGCTGGTAAGGTATAGGAGATATGCTCTGGACAAGCTTTTTGTATCTTGTAAGGTATAGGAGATATGCTCCAGACTGTAAAATTGAGGTCAAAGGTCAAGGTCAAGGTCAGTGATCTGAAAATGGTACAAGACTCTCCGCCATCCCAAGATGAACTCACAAACCAAATTTGGAATCAGTAGCTGGTAAGGTATAGGAGAAATGCTCCGGACAAGCTTTGTGTAAATGCGAGGTCAAAGGTCAAGGTCATAGTGACCTGAAAATGGTACGCGACACACCGCCATCCCAAGATAAACTCACACACCAAATTTGGAATCCGTAGCTGGTAAGGTATAGGAGATATTCTCTGGACAACCTTTTTTGTAAAATCGAGGTCGAAGGTCAAGGTCAAGGTCACAGTGACCTGAAAATGGTACGCGACATTCCTCCATCCCAAGATGAACTCACACACCAAATTTGGAATCCGTAGCTGGTAAAGTATAGGAGATATACTCCGGACAAGCTTTTTGCAGCTGGTAAGGTATAAGCTTTTTGTAAAATCGAGGTCAAAGGTCAAGGTCACAGTGACCTGAAAATGATATGCGACACTCCGTCATCCCAAGATGAACTCACATACCAAATTTTGGATCCGTACCTGGTAAGGTATGAGATATGCTCCGGACAAGCTTTTTGTAAAATCGAGGTCAAAGGTCAAGGTCACAGTGACCTGGAAATGGTACGCGACACTCCGCCATCCCAAGATGAACTCACACACCAAATTTGGAATCTGTAGCTGGTAAGGTAAAGGAGATATGCTCCGGACAAGCTTTTTGTAAAATTGGTCAAAGGTCATGGTCAAGGTCACAGTGATCTGAAAATGGTACACGACACTCCTCCATCCCAAGATGAACTCACACACCAAATTTGGAATCCTTAGCTGGTAAAGTATAGGAGATATACTCTGGACAAGCTTTTTGTAGCTGGTAAGGTATAAGCTTTTTTTAAAATCGAGGTCAAAGGTCAAGGTCAAGGTCACAGTGACCTGGAAATGGTACGCGACACTCCGCCATCCCAAGATGAACTCACAAACCAAATTTGGAATCTGTAGCTGGTAAGGTAAAGGAGATATGCTCCGGACAAGCTTTTTGTAAAATCAAGGTCAAAGGTCAAGGTCAAGGTCACAGTGACATGAAAATGGTACGCGATACTCCGCCATCCCAAGTTGAACTCACACACCAAATTTGGTATCCGTAGCTGATGTGACAAAGGAAATATACTCCGGACAAAAGGTACACACACCCACACACACACACACACACACACCCACCCACACACACACACACCCACCCACACACCCACGCACGGTGCGATCACTATATGCCGCCAAAGCCTAGCTTTGGGGGCATAAAAATAATGACAATCAACTCTGATTCACAAATCAGGGCAGATAAATCACAAATCAATCGACGAATCATCTGAGTAAAATTTAAGATTGTTTGCTTTATCAGTCAGCAATTTAACCCTTTCCCTCATATAAACGTGTTTTCATGCATTTGCAAACAGAATAGACCCAGATAAGACGGCTCCTCTAGGTCTACTCTGTTTGCTTATAGAATTTGCTAGATCTGTTTCTTTGCTTTCTAAACTGGCTACAATGTTCCACCTTCCATATTTCTTTACAACTATTTTGTCAATGAATATTCAGTAGGTATTGAAATTTGTACTGAACTTAGAACAGGGAAAGGGCTAACTGAAGAATTTTCTCAAATCTATAGGAGTTCTTTTGAAAGTTTGGTGTCAGAGTAACTTTGAACAAAAATGTTTACTGTCCCAAAGTAATTTCCCATGTGCTATTATAACAATTAATCTAATTAATATTCACAATGTCATTATTTCTTACATAAATATTCATGGAGGAAAGGACTAAATGATTGAATAAATTTTAAAAAAAAAATTGTTTCCTAGTCATCACTAACAAATATCATTAGTTTTGTCTCAAATGATATATGCCCAATTCTTTGAAAATTGGTTAATTAAACCCATTCCCGCATATAGACTCCTTTTGACGCCTCTGTAAAAGTCACTTTGTGAAACCATTGTGATAAATAGAGCATTTTGCTCTATTTATCACAATGGTTTCAACACTACACAATTGTAAAATTTTCCTTTTTAGTAGTAAATGCTCCTTTTCGGTAGATTTGTTCAAAGAGGTTGGATCTAAAAATAGCCTATACGGGAATGGGTTATTTGAAGAGTTCAGGTAAAACCAGACTGATTTACTGGTCAGCACCCTTACTTTGCATGAATATTTGCACCTGATTCTCCAGACATGATTTCGCGAGTAAACGAATGGATACATGTTACAGTCCTAGAAATGATGCCAAGTAATATAGGTAATGAAAGCTGGTGATATGGGTAATGAAAACCGGTAATACAGGAAATGAAAGCTGGTGATACAGGAAATGAAGTCAAGTGATATAGGAAATGAAACCGGTTGATACAGGTAATGAAAGCTGGGGATACTGGAAATGAAAGCTGGTGATACAGGCAAGGAAATAAGGTGATACAGGTAATGAAAGCTGGTGATACAGGAAATGAAAGCTGGTGATACATGTAATGAATCCAGGTGATGGCCATGCACAGTATAGCCTGTCTTAAGCGGCTATTCATTTATTGAATTTAGGAGTCTTAAAAGCAAGTGGTTGCTTAATGCAGGGGAAAAGTAGTGAAGAAAGCTCTTATAAGAGCTTACTGTATTACTTTTGACCTGCATTAAGCTACCACTTTTACAGAAGCGTCAAAAGGCGTCAATATGCGGGAATGGGTTAAGACAGATTCTACTGTAATGGTGATAAGTTGGAAATGTTTCATTTTACCGTGTTCTTCTTTAAATATGACAACAGCATCACCATGAAACAGTGGATGGTAGATATGCTGAATTTCACCACCTCCATTCTCTGGTTTGGAGAAATGGATTTTAATGTCCTTTACCACAGTTCCCTCCGGCAGAGAACGCACTCGCACACCTGACATCGTGATAGATTCTGGAAAGAAAAGTGAATATGTTGATAAAACAGTCACTCTTAATAAGTCTCATACTGTGTCTTAATCCTTTCCCTGTTGAATACTGATGTAAGAAATAATGACATCATTAATATTTATACACTAATTTTTTAATGGCATAAATATATACACATGAATTTATGGTATTGGTAGAAACTGAAGAGTCAGGTCAATTATAACTTCATAAGCAAACAAAGCAGACCCTGATCTACAAGTCATTTGATCTGGGTCTACTCTGTTTGCAAAGGCGTGAAAAAACATTTGTATGAAGGAAAGGGTTAATGCAGAATGCAAGTTATGCAGAAAGCTCCTATAGCAGCATTTTACATAACAATTAATGTAGTCCAGATATAATCAGATGACTCTGAATGGAGCTGTCTGATCAGGATCTTCTCTGTTTGCTTATGGAATTATATAGATCTGATGTTAGTTTCTATCATAATATAAGGTTCCATCTTAGTCCCATTATAAGAATGGTGTAATAAATATTCATGGTGTCATTAGTTCTTGCATACATATTCATGGTGTAAATTTTGAAACATCCAATGCATTAACCCTTTATCCCATGAATATTCATGACATATTCCGTCAATTATGAACAGTAACACTTATTAACTAGTTATTATATACTACAGTAAAACCTCTTCAACTAATTATTATATAATACTACATTGTACTACTGTTATATAAAGACAAGGAAATACATAAATTTGCTAAATAATATAGAATCAGATTTAAAATATTCTATAAGCAAACAAAGCAGACCCCAATCAGATGACCCCTACATGAGCTGTCTGCCCTGCGTTTTCTGTTTGCAAAAGGTCTGATGTCAAATGGTATCTGTATGGAGGAAATGGTTAACCCTTCCCCTGTTCTACCGGTATATTTATTCCGAATTTCAATACCTACTGAATATTCATCGACAAAATAGCTATAATGAAATAAGGAAGTAGGAACATAGTAGCTATTTTAGAAACTAATGAAACAGATCTTTAAAATCCATTATCAAACAGAGCAGACCCTGATAAGAAGACTCCTACTGAAGTCATCTGATCTGCATCTACTCTGTTTGCAAATGCGTGAAAAGGCGTTTATATGAAGAAAAGGGTTTAAATGGCCTTTGAAGAGAGACCGTTGTATACCAGGTTGGCATACAATGTAGAAACAACAAACATGGACCCAAGTATGTATAATTTCATCTCTTACAAATGTCCCCTGAGGTGTAACATTTTTGAAAAGGAGCTTCTTGCATTTTGTACACATCATAAATACAGTATGCCAGACTCATATTATAACTGTTTCGTACATATGACATTTTCACTCCCTGCAAATTCTGCATAACTATTTATGTCATTATCGCTCTTTTTTCAAAAAATTTGTCAAATTATATGTAGTGATCATGAGCACAGGGGACCAGACCGTCACAATGAAATCGCTCACCAGACAATCAGAGGAGAAGATTTTCAAAGTTTTCACTATATGTTTCTATAGAAAACTGGCCATCCCTGGGGCGGGGCCAATTTTGATCCCAGGGGCATGATTTATATAACATTTGTAAAGGACCTGAACATGATGCTATGTGCCAAATATGAAAGCTGAAAACCTTCCAGTTTCAGAGAAAATTTTCAAAGTTTTCACTATATGTTTCTATTGAAAACTGACCACCCTTGGGCGGTGCCAATTTTTACCCCAGGGGCATAATTCATATAACTTTTGTAGAGGACCTGAACATGATGATATGTGCCAAATGTGAAAGCTGAGAACCTTCCAGTTTCAGAGGAGAAGATATTCAAAGTTTTCACTATATATTTCTATTGATAACTGGCCACCCCTAGGGCGGGGCCAATTTTGACCCCAGGGGCATAATTTATATAATTTTGCTGAGGACCTGAACATGATGCTATGTGCCAAAGATGAAAGCTGAGAACCCTGTAGATTCAGAGGAGAAGATTTTTAAAGGTTCAAATTGTTGACGACGAACGACCGACGGACGACGGACATCAGGCGATCACAAAAGCTCACCCTGAGCCCTTTGTGCTCTGGTGAGCTAAAAAATGTATGAACACTACATATATAGGCTATCTAGTGTTCATACATTTGTTTTACTTTTGAGGTTCATACTTCATTATAAATTGTGACGGTCCCCTGTGATCATGGGCTACACTGATCGGATCCAGATCATATGACTTGACATAAGACTCATATTACAACTTGTTCTGTGCATATGACATTCTTACTTTCTGCATACAACTAGTATAATTATCGCTCCTTAGTCCTTATATATAAATATATTCTGTCAAATTCTATGTAGTGATCAGGGGCTACATTGATTGATCAATCTTGGTCATCTTGATCTGGAAAACAATTCAAAAGAGCAATTTAATCTTCTTACAAACATTCTTTATAGTTCTGTCATGTTATCCGTATACCTGTACCATAGGTGCGAAATACAATCACTATTATTAGAAAGCAATATATAAACTATATATATGGGTTGCTTTCTAGGCGAAATCTCCAATTGGTTTACTATATATCTAATCGTAGGCGATTTCGTCACTAGGCGCAGGGGTTTTTTCCTCTATATAACAGACGCCGAATAACGGCGTCTTCCCCTCGGACATTTTTTCCCCTAGCTTGTCTATTTTTTCCCCCATGGAAGAAAAATCCCCTCTAGAAACCTTTTTTTCCATCAATGTCCGAAATTCCCCCATTAGGGTGCGTGGCAGAATGTAACAGATTGATAGAACTAGATCAATTTCTTCTCCTCCGATAGCAAAGAAAGGGCAGTTTTTATATCGACACCAGTTAATAGGCTAAAACGCCGACCGCATTTCTCTATACATACAACGCCTCATGAATTAGCCGGGCCGAGACACACCTCCGCCGTAGACCAATGAGGCGTCGCGTTACCAAATTCTCGGTTTACCTCGGTAGAACCAAAATGTTCGCTGCTTGACGAAATCAAAATATCGCTCAGAAAAAGGTTCGTTTCGTTTCATTTAAAAGATTTATTCAGACATTGAGCGTGGATTGTGACGACAATGATAGATTTACCGAAACTGTGCAAATCGGATCCCTTCCGAAAATCAGTTGATGGCTGTGTGAGGTTTAATATTTCATGCGATTTGGAAAGTATTGAAATGGCAATAGTATTCCCGTAACAAGTATTCATTTCTCTAAAAGTCAGTAACTATTGTGTTAAAATCGATGGGAAATTGTTTGATTAATGTAATGAAAATGGAGAGGGGTGTGCGTTTTCTGTACAAAACGATGGAGAGTAAATGACTTGGGAACGTTTGCTGGTTAATGATAATGAATTCAATGAAAAGTTATATTTGGATGGTGTTTAAGGACATTGGGTGGGTGGGTGTGGGGAGCTGTAATCGATCAAAGCAACATACACCCGGGCAACTATACTATCACAGACCAAAACTGAGAGCATATATATATATAGTCGACCTATTCAAGGCTGAAAAACCAAGGGCTATTCAGTTGTAATGTAATTTCAATAATTATATTACACTACAAGAGCTGCATTTAGTACTCTGTTCATTTGCAATGTCCCCTGTTCATCATTATAATGTTAAAGTTTATATTTCATAATCTTCCCCCAAAACATCTATTTCGCGCTTATATTTTCCCCTAAAACATGCTTTTCGCGCTTATTTTTTCCCCTCAAGAAAGGCTAGGCCCCTTCCCCTAAATCTGAGAAAAACCCCTGAGGCGTATAAGTTTTCTGGGTGAAAGATTTGGTAGAGGGTTGTTCTCTTTGTGAAAACAGACTGGTTTAATTAAAAATTCAGCTTCTTTTTGCTGTCACTTATAACTATAATTTGGTCTCTAAGAGAGGCAACTAAGTTCTTTCCTTGCTTTAATGTATCACCAGAAAGGTTTACTGTTGTTTAATTCTCTTATTCCTTGTAGATGGTCCAGTATAACATACCGCCAAGAATAAAGAAATCAAACAACTCAATACCTTGGCTTACAAGGAAAATAAAACAAATGAAAATGAACGTCAGAATATAGGATACATGACAACACTTGTAAAGTTATCCAGGTTCAACTAAATAAAGCTACTTGAAACAAAACAAGAGGGCCATGATGGCCCTGAAATCGCTCACCAGAGGGAAAGATTTTTAAAGTTTCAACTACATGTATGTTTCTAACCAAACTGGACACCTGTTTTGTGGGGTGTTATTTGACCCTCTCTCTGTATAATTATAATGGCAAGCTTTCTGGGATGATTTGCTTTATTATAAATATTTTCTAAGTCCAATACCGAACGTTTACCGACCGTTAACTTGGAAAGCATATTTCGCACAAAAAATATGTGGAAAAGTTTCATTTTCCATTACATATTACTACGCATAACCTAACAACTCCTTGATATATTGCGTATTTAGAAACGAACGACAACTCTTGTAGAGCACGTTTCGTAACAAAACCAGTTCACACCTGAACGTTTCGAACCCCTTCAGAATTAGAGTACTGATAATTGTTTCAAAGCAGAAATTGTATAAAATCGCGATTTCAACAATTCATACAAACGGAATTGTTATGGAAATGGAACATTAAAACTTGTTAACAATAACTGGTGATAATAACCATTGTGATAAATAGAGCATTTGCCTTAGTGATAAATAGAGCATTTGCTCCATAAGAGTAAATGCACTATTTATCACAATGGTTTCAAATCTACACAATTCTGAAATTTTCCTTTTCTCAAATTAACCCTTTTCCTCATATAAACATGTTTTCACGCATTTGCAAACAGAGTAGACCCAGATTTACCTCTTTGAATAAGCAGACAACATTTCTAACAGATGACAACCCTATCACAGCTTAGCAGGACTTAACCAAAATTAGCACACAGTTTGAACTCAGATCTGACACATACCGGTATGTAACTTTATATGTGGTTTGTATATGAGTTAATTTACTCCTATGGAGCAAATGCTCTATTTATCACAATGGTTTGAAATCTACACAATTCTGAAATTTTCATCTTCTCTAATTAATGCTCCTTATCAGTAGATTTATTCAAAAATGTAGGATCTGAAAAAAGCCTTTGTGATAAATAGAGCATTTGCTAACCATTGTGATAAATAGAGCAAAAGCTCCATAGGAGTAAATGTTCTATTTATCACAAAGGTTTCAAATCTACACAATTCTGAAATTTTCCTTTTCTATAATTAATGCTCCTTATCAGTAGATTTATTCAAAGTGGTAGGATCTGAAAAAAGCCTTTGTGATAAATAGAGCATTTGCTCCATAGGAGTAAATGCTCTATTTATCACAATGGTTTCAAATCTAAACAATTCTGAAATTTTCCTTTTCTCTAATTAACCCTTTTCCTCATATAAACATGTTTTCACGCATTTGCAAATAGAGTAGACCCAGATTTACCTCTTTGAATAAGCAGACAACATTTCTAACAGATGACAACCCTTTCACTGCTTAGCATGACTTGACCAAAATTAGCACACAGTTTGGATTCTGATCTGACACATACCGGTATGTAACTTTATATGTGGTTTGTATATGAGTTAATTTACTCCTGTAGAGCAAATGCTCTATTTATCACAATGGTTTGAAATCTATACAATTCTGAAATTTTCCTTATCAGTAGATTTATTCAAAGAGGTAGGATCTGAAAAAAGCCTTTGTGATAAATAGAGCATTTGCTAACCATTGTGATAAATAGAGCAAAAGCTCCATAGGAGTAAATGTTCTATTTGTCACAATGGTGTCAAATCTACACAATTCTGAAATTTTCCTTTTCTATAATTAATGCTCCTTATCAGTAGATTTATTCAAAGAGGTAGGATCTGAAAAAAGCCTTTGTGATAAATAGAGCATTTGCTCCATAGGCTTAAATGCTCTATTTATCACCATGGTTTCAAATCTACACAAATCTGAAATTTTCCTTTTCTCTAATTAATGCTCCTTATCAGTAGGTTCATTCAAAGAGGTATAATAGTCCCTTTATGAAACCATTGTGATAAATAGAGCATTTTCTCCATAGGAGTAAATGCTCTATTTATCACAATGGTTTCAAATCTACACAATTCAGAAATTTTTCAAGAGGCAGATTCTGAAAATATCCTATGAGGGAATGGGTTAAAAACAGTGTGAACAAACAGAGACTAATTCTGAAGCAGACAACTTGATAGAGTTTTGACCAGGAACTTGACCTATTCAGTGATTATGCAACACAGATGGAGTGACCTCAATCCCTCTAGTTCAGAGGAACCTTTATAGTGTAAAATACTATTTTAAAGTATAACCAACAGGGCAGGGCCTATTTTACATAGTTCACATAGTTCTTCAGCCGGATATGGGATGATCCCCATATAAACACATGGTTTCTTAGGCTGTTTTCATGGTGCTTCCTCTATTGGTTGTAGCTTTACAGCTGGTCCGGGAATAGTTGAGTACTCCCCGTCAGTCTTCTTTAATTTGCGCGTACTGTATTCTTATGTTTGCAATTGTGGATTCACTAATAATCTTAATAATCACTGCACTAACTGTCCCTAGAGTCTCTGTTTGCTCATTTTTTAGACAGCAGTAATCACTTATCTCAGGCAGATCTTGCACTTACTTCGCAAGTAATGTCAATTTAGGCATTCAGGTCTAAATTTGTCCTTACCCCCAACCCAGTTTTCATTTAGCCTATGTTTAAATGTATTGATGGTAGGTGCTGTCACGATTAGTTCAGGTAAATTATTCCATTGATCGACAACCCTACGGCTGAATGAACATCTCCTAATTTCAGTGCGTGACCATTGCTTGTAAATAGCTTTTGAATTTCTCCTAAGCTGGGTGGCATTTAGACCAGGGAAGAATGTGTCTCTATTTATATGTACATGCCCATGCATTATTTTGTATGTTTCTAATAAATCTGCCCTTGTTCTTCTGTATTCTAGGCTAGGTAAGCCTAGCTCCCGTAATCTATCTGAATATGATAGGCTTGTGATACCTTTTATCATACGTGTTGCCCTACGCTGCACATTTTCCAAAGATTTTTTGTCTTTTTTTAATCTAGGAGACCAGATGGCTGAAGCGTATTCTAGATGGGGTCTTACAAGGGATTTGTATAATGTTAAAAACATATCATTTGACATGTAGACAAACGATCTTTTGATTAGTCCCAGATTCCTATTGGCTATCTTTATTTTTTCATTTATATGTTTGGAAAATGTGAGTTGCGGGTCAAAGTATACTCCTAGATCTTTTTCGAAGTCTACCTCCGAAATTTCTTGGATGTAGTCATTACTGTCTTTGATGTAATATTTGTCGCTCCAGCTACTATTCTTTGTCCCTATTTGCAGGGATTTGCACTTGTTAATGTTGAAGAGCAATTGCCATTTTTTTGACCAGGAGCAGGCATTGAAAATATCATCTTGTAATTTAACAGCATCATTTGGTACATTAATTTCCTTATATATTTTAGTGTCATCTGCGAACAATCGTGTTATGCATGTGATAGCTTCCGGGAGGTCATTTATGTATATTAGGAACAATACCGGGCCAAGGACACTTCCCTGTGGAACACCACTCATGACTGGTGCCCACCCTGACATTTGCCCATTTACCAAGACTCTCTGCCTTCTTTGATTCAGAAAACTCTTTATCCAACTGAACAGCTGGCCTCGAATACCGTATCCCCATATTTTTTTTAACAGCCTTTGATGTGGGACCTTATCAAAGGCTGCCTTAAAATCTAGGTATATGACATCGACTTTATTTCCGTTGTCCATTGCTTGAGACCAGTCCTCTATACATTCTAGTAACTGGGTTACACATGAATATCCACGTCTAAATCCATGTTGATACTGGGATAATATATTATTTTCCTCTAGATGTCTTACTATACCATTCCGAACAAGTTTTTCCATAATTCTACAACATATTGAAGTTAGACTAATCGGTCTATAGTTCTCGGCTTTTTTCCTGTTTCCGGTTTTAAATATTGCAGTTACGTTGGCCTCCTTCCATTGTTTGGGTAGACAGCCTTCCATGATGGATTTGGTAAAAATCATTTTCAATGCCGGGATTATAGCTGTTGCACATTCTTTTAACATTTTCGGATGAATTTTATCTGGTCCTGCAGCTTTGTTTGAATTGATGTTGTTTATTTCCTTAGTAATATATTCTTCTGTTATTTCTATTGTGCATAACAATGTAATTTGTCTGTTGTAGACGAAGTCTGGTATATTCAGTGGATCTTCATTTGTAAATACACTGGCAAAATGATTGTTTAGTATCTCAGCAATTTCTTGGTCTGTTTCAGTCAGTTCGCCATTGTTTCGTTCCAATGGGCTTGTGGATATAGAGGTTTTCGTGTTTCTTCTTACAAACTTCCAGAATCCTTTGCTATTAACTTTACTATTTAGTGCTACCTTTTCTTCAAACTCGTATCTGGATCTTTTCATTTCGTAGTTGACCTTATTTCTAGCTTCTTTATAGTTGTTGTATGAGATATGATTTTTGTTATGTTGGTATTTGATCCATTTTCTTCTTTTAGCTTTTATTGCTGCTACTGCCTGTTTGTCAACAAAGGGATTTCTATGCCTTGGAACGTTCACTTTAGACTTTGGTATGTTGTTTTCTGCCACTATCATTAATGTTTCGGTGAATTTATTCCAACAGCATTGAACATCCTTCTGTAGTACCTTAAACCAGTCAGTTTTTCCTAATTCTGTTCTCATGTTGGTGTAATTTCCTTTAGAGTATATAAATTTATTACTGTTATTCTCTCGAATTGTTACATAACAGTTGTATTTGAATTTCATTAAAATATGGTCACTTTTACCTAACCCTGGTTTGAATTCTAAACCGTTCACCATGTTTTCCTCATTAGTAAATATCAGATCCAGCAACGACGGTCTTTGGTTTTCACGGAACCTTGTAGCATTGTGCACATGTTGATATAGAAACATGTCTTTGATACCTTCTAAGAACACTGAACTTGCATGATTTGCACCTTTGCTTGATGTCTCTTCATGCCAATTTATTTCTGGAAAATTAAAATCTCCAAGCAACAGAAGGTGGGAGCAATTTTTTTTATGTATATCCTTCATTTCTTGTATTAACATATTTACTCTTTGTACATCACTATTCGGACTGCGATATATACAGCCGATTAACAGTCTATCGCTGTTTTTCAAACTTATCTCACACCAAACTGAGTCCTGTTGGGGTTGGTCTAATAATTTTAACCTCAGAACTATGATATTTACCAATGTCAATAAGGTATACTAAGTAAATCTATACACCAAATATCTAAGCTCTGTGACATGTAGTTTTTGACAAGACGATTTTTGAAGTTTTCCCCTTGCCTAACCTAAGTGAGCCCAGCATTCTGCTACTTGTACAGAAAACAACAGTCAGCTAGAAAAAACTGGCCACCCATGGGACCGTGGCGGGGCAAATTTTGACTCCAGGGACATAATTTATATAACTTTTGTAGAGGACCTATAGGTGATGCTATGTGCCAAAGATGAAAGCTGAGAACCCTGTAGATTCAGAGGAGAAGACTTTTAAAGTTCAAATTGTTGACGACGCACGACGCACGACTAACGCCGACAGACGACGGACATCAGGCGATCACAAAAGCTCACCCTGAGCACTTTGTGCTCTGGTGAGCTAAAAATACAATTAACGATATGTACCTGACAAAAAAAACCGTATTATCTCCCCAATTTCCAAATGAGCCAGCGATTATTTGCAATTCGAAAACGAAAGTAGTAAAAATTGGACATTGAGCGTCTGCGGTGAACGTAATTTACACATTGGAGTAATATTCACACAAACGTTGTACCGTCACAAGCGACGGTAGACTACCAAACTAATTCTAACACAGCCTAACACAAATGGTGAATGACAAGACACAAGAAATGAAAACATACTAGATATCTTTTTAATCTCAAACCATACACATGTAAATAAAACTGAAAGAATCCCAGGTATATCAGATCACCATATCATTTCAACTACAGTAAATGCCAGACCTGTAATTCTTAAACAAAAGCCAAGGATCTGTCCACTCTACAAAAAAGCAAAGTGGCCTGAATTTAGACTTCATATACAAACAGAATGCCATGAAATAATTGACAGAGATGACTCATTAACAACTGAAGATCTGTGGTGTCAGCTCAAACTTGCAATTGAGGCCGGGATTAACAAATTTGTTCCAACAAAAAGAATTGGATCCAAAAAATCCCTACCCTGGATAACTAAATCAATAAAAAAAAACCTCATGACAAAAAGCGACCACCTATACCAGAAAATAAAGAAACATAGATCAGACCATGAACTATGGAGTAAATTTAAAAAATTAAAAACCCTCATCAAATCCAAAATTAAAACATCTTATGACCAACATTTAGAACATATCCTTGACATCACTGACAATGATGTCACAGACACACAGACCAAAATTTCAACTAAAAAACTGTACTCTCTATTAAAAAATTCAAAACAAGACTCACAAAATATAACATCTCTCAAAGACCAGTCAACAGGATACCTGAAAACAAACAGTCTCGACAAGGCCAACATCTTGAATCATCAATTTCAATCAGTTTTTTCCAGCGCTTCTCCACTATCCCTGAAACAAATATGTATGCAAAAACTCAGATACATTGACCCAAGAAAGTACTGCAAATACCCTCAGATGAATGACATCTATATAGACAGGAATGGTGTGCTGAAACTCCTCTCCAATATCAAGGTAGACAAAGCTGCAGGCCCAGACCTTATAAGGCCTGTAGTGCTAAAGGAACTCAGGCATGAAATTACTGACCTTATCACCATCCTTTTCCATAAATCTTTGTCTTCTGGCTCTATTCCCTCTGACTGGACCAAGGCCTATGTATGCCCTGTTTACAAGAAGGGTGACTGCACTGACCCAGCTAATTATCGGCCTATCTCTTTAACTTGCATTCTCTGTAAAACTTTAGAACATATAGTTGCTTCCCACCTTTCTTCTCACTTCAGTAATCACAGTATCCTCTTCGATCTCAAGTATGGCTTCAGACTTTAAACCGGTTTAAACCCCCAGTGGTGTTTTTGCTACTGACCGTGCCAAGGCGGTACTCTCTTTGTCACCCTTCCTTTTGTTTGCCTTGCGTCTTTGTGCTTGTGATTTGTTCATGTGTGGAACGTTGGTCCCTGGTTCTTGTGTGTTTTTTGGTGTTTTCTGTGTTCATTTCGTGTGTGTGTGCGTTTGGGTGTGTGGTTGTGTGTGTGTGTGTCATGCTGTCTATCGGTGTTTTGGTGGTGGTTGCGTCTTGCATGTGGCTTTGCCTGCTTGACTTTACTACTTTTCCATTCAGAGAAAGACGTTCATGTGAAACGCAGTTCATAGAACTAACAGACAATCTTATCAATAATATAGCATCAGGTAAACAAACATATCTTATACTGCTAGATTTCAGCAAAGCTTTTGACAAAGTAAACCATCTTAAACTACTCTATACTCTTCAAAATAACGGTGTCTCTCCACAAATCTTAAACTGGATACGTTCATTCTTAATTGGCAGAACTCAAACTGTTGTGATGGATGATGCCCACTCCACCAAAGTCTCTGTAAATTCTGGTGTTCCTCAAGGCTCTGTCCTTGGTCCTCTCTGCTTCCTTCTTTATATCAATGAGCTTCCTTCCTCAGTCTCTAGATCTCATATTCGACTCTTTGCTGATGACACAGCGGTCTACATCACCATTGACTCCCCCTCTGACTCCCAATCTTTACAGGAAGATCTCAATAACATGCAGATCTGGGAGAAGGAGTGGGACATGGAGTTTAACCCCTCTAAGTGTCAAGTACTCCACATTACTAAAAACAAAAACGTGATAAAATTAAGTATTTTCTCCATGACCAAGCTTTAACATCCGTCCCTAATGTAAAATATCTTGGCCTAGAACTATCTAAAGACTTAAGTTTCAATACACACATCACAAGAATAACATCAAATGCAAACAAAACCTTAGGATTCATTAAAAGAAATATCACTACAAAAAAAAAGAGAACGTAAAACAACTTGCATATAAATCCTTGGTCCGGCCCCAGTTGGAATATGCCTCAACAGCTTGGCACCCCTATACACAAAGCAATATTCATAAAGGTGAAATGGTCCAGAGGCGAGCGATACGGTGGGTAAAACGTGATTATTCTCCATTGTCATCAGTAACTGCCATGCAGAAAGATCTTGACTGGCGATCTCTCGAACACCGTAGACTTGACTTCCGCCTTATTATGTTCTTTAAGATTTACCATAACTTAGTATCCACCAGTCTTCCACCTTACATTGTAAAACCACTTAGATCAACTAGACATATGCACCCTCTCTCACTTAGACAATTACAGGTTACATCAGACTACCGCAAATTCTCATTCTTTCCCCATTGTATTACCCTTTGGAACCAGCTTCCCTGTAACATCGCAACCCTGTCTGACCTTGACCAATTCAGGCAGGCAGTGGTGAGGATGCAGTATTAGTTACATATTAGTGTTTTTACTTTTAATCTTTTTCACATCTCACTAATTTGCTAATATTTTATCTATGACTTGAACCTTGTTCATGTCTCTCACTGACCTGAACATACTCATTACCAGGTTCTTATCCCTATCACCTTTTGCTACTAACAGTTCCGACGTGCACCTTTTCCTGCCTATAACACTCGAGAGAGGGGTTGACAGTACACAGAGATATATAGATAATTCATGATTGTGACCAATCATAACGGACCTGTTGAACTCACAGTATCAATATATGACAATGTGGGGAATATAAATTCGAATTGTCTGATTTGACAAGGGTTTCTTCTCCAAATTGTCGATTGTGAATCCTTGAAGTTCACGCAGATCTAGTAGTTTTATTTTAACTCAATGACTGGTAAAGATGAACACAATATCAACAAAATAAAATAAAAAATAAAAGCAGCTCTTAGGTCTAAGGAGGTAAATTTCAGCCTTTCTTATTAATGTTTTGTTATTGTCATTTTATTTCCTGACGTTTCAGGCACAGTTTGCATTGAGAGAAACAACAACTAAAATATCAAACAGAACCACTACATATATGTAGATCCACAGGATTTATTTTATTCTAAATGTTCTTGAAATGTGAACATATACAAACTATTATATTAATTTCATAACCTTTACTCTTTTGGAGCCAAATTTAAAAGTGTCGCCTGCAATAATAAGTTCATATTAAAAATAATTCTAAACTAAATAATAAAGGTATATTAGTTAAACATTTGTTTGTAAAAACCCGTATGCTTGGGCTAAAAAAATACAGAAAACATTGAATTCTCAGGTCAGATGCCGCCTCGAAGAGGCAGCATCTGACCTGGGACTGCACTGTTTTCAATGGTGCCAACGTAAACGTACATTAATTAACCCTTTGCATGCGGGACACGCATGTACTGACATTTGCAAACAGCGTATATCCAGATTAGAATGTTCATATAGGAGCCTTCTGACCAGGATCTGTACTGTTTGTCGTTCAAAGTCCTCTAGCAAGTTTAAACCATCCATATTGAGTGCACTCCGTAGTTAATTACTGATGGGACATTCCACTAATGATAATTCACTGTTGAATGGGGCATTAATAGACGCACTCAATATATTAAAACGGTCTCCATTTTCACGTTGAGAAGGTGCGCATTCCATTTACTTATTTTTATTGAACATTTTACTGCGACAGTTTATTAGTATCATATTAGAAACAGTTAGATAATAAAAGTGTAGTAAAATAGAAAATGAAAGCCAGAGAGAAGATGCCAAACGGAAACAAAAATGACGTGCGCGTGTCCAGATAAGACCAAAATGGCATTTTATGTAAAGACTAGCGTACAATAAGACCAAAATGGCATTTTATGTAAAGACTAGCGTACAATTAGCGCATATAAACACATTTTATGTAAAGACTAGCGTACAATTAACGCATATAAACACATTTTATGTAAAGACTAGCGTACAATTAACGCATATAAACACATTTTATGTAAAGACTAGCGTACAATTAACGCATATAAGCACGTAGTCATGCGAGAAATGGATTACAATGCGATAAAAGGCATTATAACGCAAAAAACATTATAACACCAGTGAAAGACATAATTTATCGCGAAGTAAAATGCGTTACAACACAAGCAAATCAAAATTACCAGAAACAAAAGCGTTATAACGCCACAGAAAGGCGTAATAACACAAGCAAAAATGCAACAGAAAGGCATAAACACGCGAAACAAAGGTGTAATACTGCGAAATTGTAAAATTTAAAGCATTTTTTCGTGTTATTATGCATCGTTTTTTGCATTATATACTGACGCATTTTCTTTGCAATATAATGCCTTTCTTTCACGATAGTATGCCTTTGATTTGCATAATATAATGTCTGTCACATTATCTCGTCTGTGTTTGGTATGTTTGTGTTTTTTATTTGTGTTTTATTGAAGTGTTCTTCGCATTTTAAGACTTTCTTATTTCGGTATTGTTTCGCGTTATTGAACGTTTCCTTTGCGCTATCACGCCTTTCAATTTGCATTATTATGCCTTTTCACTTTGCATTATTACGATTTCTACTATGATACTGCATTAAAACCTCTCTATAACGGCCAGTAAATTACATCAAATAGTTTGTGTTAAAGGCAGGTGGCTGCTTAAAGCAATGTGAAAGTAAAACAGAACGCTCCTATAGGAGCGTTCTGTTTCACTTTCACTTTGCTTTAAGCAGCCACCTGCCCTAAATACAACTAATTATCACAATTTAGTGGCTGTAATAGAGAGGTTTTACTGTAATATGCTTTCATAATTTACGACTATGTGTTTACAGAGAACAATATCGTTACTAGTAACCCTTATCTCGATATCCGCGACTTGACTCGCATTTGCAAACAACCGGGTCCAGTAACCAAGTGTAACTCGGCGTCTCATCAAGAATCAGGCTGTTTGACACTCGGTCAATAGTTTTTCAAAAGCTTCATCAAATCAGAAGTTTATAAAATTGTATCAGTTCCAAAATTGAGCAGACACATTTTTTTTCACATCATGGTAAGGGTTTAAACAACTATATTTTCACGATTGTTTTGTTCGCATTGTAAGGAACCCAACTGGAACCGAATCAATGTAGAGTGAAATTCTTCTTTTGAATGAAGTAACAAATATGTATTGTCTTAACCCTTTCATTGTACTAAATACATGTAGATCTACATGACTGAAACTCATTGTAAAATGTTTGGATCCTAATGAGACACAGAGTAACAATGCGTTTCATCATTGTTTTTTGTCGAATGGTAAATAAAAATCTCGACCTGACATGAACTCGCCCGGGTGTTTGCATTGATGCAGTCAGTTTGTAACAATTCAAGAGTTTATTGACAGCAATAACAGTAAAATCTCTATGAAGCAGATCTCTTAAACACATGTGTCTTCCTACCCTTTCCTTCATATAAACGTGTTTTCACACATTTGCAAACAGAGTAGACCCAAATCAGACGGTTCCTATCAGGATCTGCTCTGTTTGTTAATAGAATTTTGAAGATCTATACCTTTACTTTCTAAAATCGCTACAATTTTCCACTTTCTATATTTCATTATAATTTATTTTGTCCAGGAATATTGAGAAGGTATTGACATTTGGAATAAACATAGAACAGGAAAATGGTTAAACAGAGCGCTAGACTTATTTTTGAGTTGTCGTTGTAGGAAGGTTTGATTGTAGTACCAGTATCAGATTTCTTTAATATCGATTAACATGTTTAAATAGTTAAGGCAATGGTCAATACTAAATTTAAAAGAGGATATAGAACGAGAAACTAGTTAAAAGGGAATATACTCTGTGTTATATCATTTACATGTTGTTGTTTTTTTATATTAAACGATTGCTTCGGAAGATATATGGACAAACTGTGTTTTAGTATACATGTATGACTTATTCTACGGGGTTTAAAAAAACTAAAAGGCATACACAAGCACTACACGCGAACAAGAACTTTTTGTTAGAAAACGAGCACGTGCACATGCTTTGTTTAATCAAAGCCTAGACTATAACTTTATAAAATATGTTCGATATCAAAATCATATAGTGTGGATACACACTCTTCTATGGATTAATGTAGATAGGGTCCTGCTTTATAAACTCATTTGCACGGTAGACACAAACATTAACGCGCTGTTTGAGATTGATATATAGACCTGCGGATATATTGTTAACGCTTCACGATTACTAAGACACTAACTATTCTAATCATGTCTAATAGAAGGAGACAAGAGTCAAATAAGCAAGCTCAACGAACAACGCTACCTCCCATTGTCAGTGAAGATGACGGAGAGTTACCGTTCTTTAAGCAGGATTACTTCTCCGACGTCGCTATTCTTGTAAGTAGCGATTCCAATCAGACGGATGCAAGGGCAGTTGGAAAGGGAGCAACGGTAAAACTTTTAACCCTTCGCTTGCTGAATTTTGAAATACATTTCTCCTTCTTTACCCATGCCCTGTTGTATAATTACATATATCTTCACTGTGTACAAGTATTTCGCTGTGTAATCACTGCTATAGAGTGTACTGGTTGCACAATCAACTTGTAAATAGTACAGACTCTGATGAGACAGCTCCTGCAGGAGCTGTCTCATCTGGGTCTTCACTATTTACAGGTATGTATATTGACGTGAATAGCAAGCGAAGGGTTAAGCCTTCAGCTGATTTACACGCATTTTCACATATTATAAATGGAGCAAATCCAGACCAGACGGCTATTGTAGGATGCGTCTGAAAAGGCTCTGTTCTGTTTGTTTATGAAGGGATTCTACAGTTTCTAACAATAGTTAAATATTTATTGTTCATATACATGTATCAGTATTAAAAAATATTCTAATTAATATTCAAAAAGTCATTATTTTTTTATATGAATATTCATTAGGTAAAGGGTTAACACCTAGACCTACAAGTGTGCGTTACATGTGGACTTTCTCCTGGACTAAGGTATCTTATCCGTTAACGTAGATATGGTCTGCTAAAGCTAAGCTTGTTCCAAAGAGCTATTATTTTAACCCAAATTGTATGGATTCAGATCAGTCAAATCACTGCGTAATTGATTACAGTACTGTCTTCTTTGACCCTTTACTTCATGAGCCAAGATCCAAATTTGAGCAGACATTATTTTTTTCACAGTAGGTTAAGGATTACAGGGTTTAGTATATGTGACAAAAATAAATAATCATTAATGATAATTTAGCGAAATAGGAAATTAAGTGTTAGATACACGGTCTTAACCCTTCTCTTGCTGAATTTTAAAATACATTTCTCCTTCTTTACCCATGCCCTGTTGTATAATTACATATATCTTCACTGTGTACAAGTACTTCGCTGTGCAATCACGCTGTGGAGTGCACTGGTTGCACACTCAACTTGTAAATAGTGCAGACCTTGATGAGACAGTTCCTGCAGGAGCTGTCTCATCTGGGTCTTCACTATTTACAGGTATGTATATTGACGTGAATAGCAAGCGAAGGGTTAAAAGTCTGCTAAATTTCCAATCCTTTTCAGTTTATAGTTGCACCCAATTTGCTAAACATATTCAGACACAACTGACCGAGTCAGCGTAGAACCTGATAATCCGCCGAGTTACTCGGTGTCTCGTTTGCACCCAAGCTGTTTGCAAATACCCGTTAGGTGGCGCTTAGCAGACGAAGGGTTATTTTCGTTAATGATAAATTACTATTTTCAGATGTTTATAAATTTTGCTTTTTTTGTAAACGCGTTAGCTAAAATCGCACATGTGAATACCCATGCTTAAAACAATTTGGATCCAGATGAGACACCGATAGACCCAAACAGTTTGTTACTGTGGTAATGTTTTTGAAATGAAAGGTGGACACAATCAAACAAATGAAATTTGTTGCAGGGAACAAAGTTAGTAGGTGACAATATTTGGCAACGAAAGAGTAAAGAGCACATTTATACAGTATTACGATAACCAACAGTCGCCTCTCTCCATATATAACACTTTCAGGCTGGGGACAGGAAGCTGTACACATCCCGCTGTATCTTGGCATACAACTCGCCCGTCTTCGAGAAGCAGCTGGGTAACGCCAAGAAGCACGAGGTAGAAATGCAGGGCCGAAGCTTTGATGAAGTCGTTGAGCTCATGTGTTATCTGGACCCACGCGTACAATACACGATCACGTGTAAGTACAATAACACTCATCCAACGCGACCGCCTATATGATGCATCATTTTGGCTCTTAAATTCAGGTTGTAGCTTAATGCAAGACGAAAAATATGCGGAAAGGAGCTATCTGCAATATTTTCGTTCTTCTTCTTCTTCTATGGTAATGGCAAGCATTCTTTCCAGAATATCATGGCCATGCGTGGGGGTTAGTAATAGTGAAGGAAGTGCTAGGTCTCTCAGGCTACTCAATCCACCTAGGAGAACCACAGCAACGTGAAATAGTGCAAAACCTAACACTTTAAAACATAGATGCCTAATAATCTATAATATGTACAGGTATGATTTTGGTGCAAGAAAGAAAGGTATTAGTTATGTTAAAAATAAAAGCAGATAGACATAAGTTACCCTGTCCAAGCACTTGCAGCCAGCGCCGACTTAAATCCGGAGACAGAGTCGGAGCTGACTACATACTGTGGCAGAGTGTTCCACAGGCAGACAGTACGTGGAAAATATGAGAACTTATAGGTGTCATTTATGGGCTGAACAAGATGATAAGCCTGGTTGTGATAATGCCTAGATTGTCTGTTATGTGGCTGTAAGTATTGATTCATGTTTAGATCCACTCTGTTGTTAGCAATTTTATAGAATAGTATTAGTCTGCTGGTAACACGCCTACTTTCTAGGGATGGCCAGTTTAGTGAGGAGAGGATGTTTGTCATGGAACCAGGTGCTTTTGTGTAGTTATTTGTAACAAATCTAGCAGCACGTTTTTGAACAGATTCAACTCTTTCCACATCCTTCTTCAGATAAGGGTCCCAGATAGAGGAAGAGTATTCTAAAGTAGGACGCACCAGAGAGTTGTATGCTGCTATTTTTGTCTCTTTGGAGGAAGAGTGAATGTTACGCTTGAGGAACCCTAAAGTCTGACTGGCTTTAGATGTTACTTTATTAACATGAGCGTTCCATGACAGATCTGAAGTTAGTTCAATCCCTAAATAAGTGGCTTGGGTAACAGTCTGAAGAGGTTGATTGTGTAACGTGTACTGTGTCTTTTTGACTTTCTTGGCACGGCCTGTAATGTGCATGATATGGCACTTGTCAATATTAAAGGACATCTTCCATTTCTGCTCCCATGCTGCTAGGCTATTCAGATCAATTTGTAAGGCCAGGAAATCAGCAGCAGAATTTATTACTCTATAAATAACACAATCATCTGCAAAGAGACGGCATTGAGATTTGACAGCACTTGGGAGATCATTTATATATAGCAGAAACAGAAGTGGCCCTAAAACAGATCCTTGTGGCACTCCCGACAAGACTGGTGCTTTGTGTGAGAGACTACCGTCTAACACGACTTGCTGGTTTCTATAACCAGAACTATCATGGCCCAGAAAGGCACCTATCCAGTACAAGGTATTGCCTTGGATTCCATAATGTGCTAACTTGTGCATGAGTCTACCATGGTGAACAACATCGAAGGCCTTACTAAAATCCATAATGGCAACATCTATTTGGCACTTCTGTGATGCCTTAGCAAGGTCATTAATGAAGCCAACTAATTGCGTTTCACATGATCTACGGGCACGGAAACCATGTTGGTTATCAGCCAAGATGTTGTGTTTGTCACAGTGGTCAAGGACATTGCTCACTATGATATGCTCAAGGATCTTGCACGCAATGCATGTCAATGAGATAGGCCTGTAATTTTTTGCGAGAAACCTTTCCCCTTTCTTGAAGATTGGTGAGACATAGGCCTCCTTCCAATCTGTAGGTACGATGCCACTTGCCAAGGATTTATTGAATAGTATTGTAAAAATGGGCGCAATTTCTTGGGCGCACTCCTTTAAGATCCTAGGCTTGATAGCATCTGGTCCTGCTGCTTTATTAGGGTTCAGGTTCTGCAGGAGTTTAATCACCCCATTTTCTGTCACATGCAGAGGAGACATGGCTGGTGTTGGGCCAGTATCCATCTGGGGCATATCAGTGCTGTTGTCATCAACAAAGACAGAAGAAAATTGACGATTCAATACATCAGCTTTTTCTGTGGCTGTATTTCTTAGCAAACCATTTTCTCGGAGAGGAGAAACACCTGAGGAATCGTTTTTTAGGCTTTTTATAAATCCCCAAAACTTTTTAGTTGCGCCATGTTTATGTTCAGTTTTATTGCAAATAATATTATTATACCCCCCTTTTGAAAAAATGGGGGTATATTGCTTTGCACATGTCGGTCGGTCGGTCTGTCGGTCGGTCGGTAGATCGATGGTTTCCGAACGATAACTAATAAACGACTTGGCCTAGAATCTTCAAACTTGTTGTGGTGGTTGGTCATGACAAGTAGATGACCCCTATTGTTTTTGAGGTCACTAGGTCAAAGGTCAAGGTCACCATGACCTAAAATGGTGAAATAGTTTCCGATCAATAACTGCTCAAGGATTTGGCTTGGGATCTTCAAACTTGCTGTGGTGGTTGGTCATGACAACTAGTTGACCCCTATTGATTTTGAGGTCACTAGGTCAAAGGTCAAGGTCACCATGACCTTAAATGGTTAAATGGTTTCCGATCAATAACTGCTCAAGGGTTTAGCTTAGAATCTTCAAACTTCCTGTGGTAGTTGGTCATGACCACTGGATGATCCCTATTGATTTTGAGGTCACTAGGTCAAAGGTCAAGGTCACCATGACCTTAACTGGTAAAATGGTTTCTGATCAATAACTGCTCAAGGGTTTGGCTTAGGATCTTCAAATTTGCTTAGATGGTTGGTCATGACACTAGATGAGTCCTATAGTTTTTTAGGTCACTAGGTCAAAGGTCAAGGTCACCATGACCTTAAAAGGTGAAATGGTTTGCGATCAATAACTGCTCAAGGGTTTGACCTAGGATCTTCAAATTTGCTGTGGTGGTTGGTAATGACCACTAGATGACCCCTATTGCCTTTTAGGTCACTAGGTCAAAGGTCAAGGTCACCATGCTCTTAACTGGTCAAATGGTTTCCGATCAATAACTGCTCAAGTGTTTGGCTTAGAATCTTCAAACTTGCTGCGGTAGTTGGTCATGACAACTGGATGACCCCTATTGTATTTGAGGTCACTAGGTCAAAGGTCAAGGTCCCCATGACCTTAACTTGTAAAATGGTTTCTGATCAATAACTGCTCAAGGGTTTGGCTTCGGATCTTCAAATTTGCATAGGTGGTTGGTCATGACAACTAGATGAGCCCTATTGCTTTTGAGGTCACTAGGTCAAAGATCAAGGTCATCATGACCTTAACTGATGAAATGGTTTCCAATTAATAACTGCTCAATGGTTTGGTTCGGGATCTTGAAACTTGCTGTGGTGGTTGGTCATGACAAGTAGATAACCCCTAATATTTTTGAGGTCACTAGGTCAAAGGTCAAGGTCACCATGACCTTAACTGGTGAAATGGTTTGCGATCAATAACTGCTCAAGGGTATGGCTTAGGATCTTCAAACTTGCTGTGGTGGTTGGTCATGACAACTAGATGACCCCTATTGATTTTGAGGTCACTAGGTCAAAGATCAAGGTCATCATGACCTTAACTGATGAAATGGTTTCCAATGAATAACTGCTCAATGGTTTGGTTCGGGATCTTCAAACTTGCTGTGGTAGTTGGTTGTGACCACTTGATGACCCTATAGTTGTTGAGGTCACTAGGTCAAAGGTCAAGGTCACCATGACCTTAATATGTGAAATGTTTTCAGATCAATAAATGATCAGTGGTTTGGCTTAGGATCTTCAAAGTTGCTGTGGTGATTAGTCATGACCGCTAGATGACCTCTATAGTTGAGGTCACTAGATCAAAGGTCAGGGGGGGGGGGGTATACATGTTTTACAAACATCTCTTGTTCATATAGTCCCAGTATGCGTTCCGGGTTTGTTTCTGGATAGTAGATTTGATTTTCTTCATTTTTTCAAGGTGTTTTGAGTCATGAGATTTTTTCATTTTACTGTAAAGCCGATCCCTTTTTTTCATCAGTTTTTTAATGCTGAGATTAAGCCAAGGAATATGATGTTTCCCTGACACATTTTTGGATGGAATAAATTTCTGTTTCAGTTCGTCAAGTTTACTTTTGAAAGAAACCCAGATCTCCTGTACTGTCATGTTTGTGAAGTTGGTATTGGCTGTGTAAATTACTAGGCCTTCTTTGATTTCGGACCAATTTGCTTTGTCAAATAGAAATATTTTCCTCTTTTCTTTGGGATTTATTCTGACTGAAGTTAGGATGTCTAAGTAAGGTATGCAGTGATCGCTGAAACCTGGTATTACTTTAACGTTTTCAAGCAGTGAAGGGTTTGAGATAAACATGAGATCTAGACAATTTCTGGTTGTATCTGTGATCCTAGTTGGCTCTTTGATTGCTTGGTGTAAGCTAAATGCATTAGCAAGGTCTAATAGTTTGGTACTTTCCTCAATATTCTTAGAGCCAGATTTTACGATATGTCGTTCCCAATCTATGTCGCCTAGGTTGAGGTCCCCACCAATAATAATAGTATTATTGTCTGCATCAATCATTGACAATGTTCTATCAAGTTCATCAATGCATGTAAGATCTTTGTCAGGTCTATATGCACTACGTACAAACAGATCTTTTTTGCCCTGTTGCTGGACATTAACCCATAGTACTTCGGAACTCGACTTTATTTCTGGTACCAAGCTACTCCTATACTTTTTTGAAACCAGTATAAACACACCACCACCTGTTCTACCCTTGCGATCCTTTCTGTAAACATTGTAATCAGCTGGGAAGATTTCAGAATTTTTAATGTTGGGTTTCAGCCATGACTCAGTTCCAAGAACTATGTCTGGTTTAACAGATGACATCATACTAAGAAAACCAAGTACTTTCTTTTTAACTGACTGACAGTTAACTGTTATAATTTTTAGGTGTTTCAGATTTGGCGTCCGGGAAGAATTAGGTTTGGGTTTTCTGTGATTTACAGGAGATGTGTCCTGTGTGTTATGACCATTACATTTACTGTTAGGTGTACTACTATGCATTGGTTTGTCACATGGTGTAGATCTAGGTGAGAATATGTCTGAGCTGCACGAGCTTACTGATGACATAGATTGGTTATGCATTAAGCAACCATCTGCTTCTAAAGACCACCTTAAATAACGATGACCTAAAAGAGGCATATTTCTGGGTCTTAAAGCCAGGTGATACCTTAATGCAAGACACACGTTGTGCTCCTGTGGGAGCTTTCTGCATTACTTTCGCCATGCATTAAGCAACCTCCTGCTTTTTGTATACCACTGTCTATTCATCACGTGATCGCTTTAGATGGTTTCTGTTGCATAAACAGTAAGACCTCTCTTTTGTGATCACTTAATGAGTAAACATAGTGTCTATATCAGCAGATGGGTGCATAAAAAGAAAGTTTTCAAGTTCTTATGGTATTCAGATTTCTGATGAACTCACCATTGGAGGCACAAATAGTCAAACGGGCGCTATAAGCATGTCGACCCCTTCAATCCGGTAGGATGTCTGGATAGTATACCTCTGGGTGCGTCCTAGGACCTGTATTATTTCTAATCTTATCAATAAGCTTCGTAAGATAATAAAAAGTACAATAAGACTCTGTGCAGTCGATACCAAATGTTATACTCTACTACAATACCAGAAACGATTTGTTAACCTTACATGATGTTATATTCATGGTATGTGATTGGTCAGACAAGTGGACTCAGGCTATATTTACTCCATAAATACGCTTTTCTACGCCTTTGCAAACAGAGTAGAACTAGAGCAGCTAGAGGCCCCTGTATAGGAGCCGTCTGATCAGGATCTCCTCTGTTTGCATACGATATAATATACATGAATATGTATATATGAATCTATAGTTTCTGCCAAGGCGAACATTTCCTTTGTCCATGTGCTTTTATCTAATCAATATTAATTATGTCATTATTTCTTATATGAATATTCATAGAGTAAAGGGTAAAGCCAAAAACGCAATGTCATGCATATTGATCGCATAGATGGTACTCACATTTTCATTAAAGATAAGAATAAGAAAAGAAAGAAAATTATAATAATGTTGAGTCACTGTTGACCTCATTGTAGTCTTTGACAGTCAATTAACCCTGCATGATACAGTCTAAAGTTTGAATCTCGTGCCATTTAAACTACTTCCAGTTGGATCAAGATTAGTAGAAACTTTCGAACGAGTTTCAAACAGCTTGGATCCTGATGAGCAGGATCGTGATAGTAGTATTCAAATATCGGTAAAATATATAGTGTGAGAGAATGGACCATAAACACTTTTTATATAATACGAACATGTGTACCTTTAGTGCTAATTGGTTTATACGAATTAAACATTAAGGTATTAAGTCTTGAGTACAGGAGGGGAAGGACTGGCATAGACCCCTGTCTTCAGTGAGTGGCTTGTCTGCATAGACCAGGAACTGCTTTCACAATGGGAGCCTGATTTTGATTCTGACGAGTTATATACAGTATATACCCTGATCTTACACTGTCTTTCGATTGATCTATAGGCCTACATATAAATGCCTAGATAAGTTGCATAATGTATTGTTTTCGGGAATAAATGTAGTTTCTTTATTTCTTCACCAAACGCTGTGTTGTGACCACTCTGTTGAATCTTCTTTTCGAGACGATTGTACAGAATAATCACAACATTTATAGATTTGATAGGAAAATGACGATTTTAGTATTCGAATGCGCCCCTTTAACCATTTACTCCATGAATATTAATGCAAGAAAAATGACATCGTGGACATTAATAAGATTATTTTTTTATAAATACACATGGGCACAGGAGGAGGGGGAGGGGGGAGGGGAGGGCAGAAAATGTGGAACCATATCTATATTATTTCACAAGCAAACAAAGCAGACCCTGATCAGAAGGGCCCTATTGGAGTCGTCTGTTCTAGATGTACTCTGCAAAGACGTTGAAAGGGAATTTATGGAGTAAAGAATGAACTATATCTCTGTCTACACCATTTGCTAATACCCTTAATTTGACACTGGTCATGTTGTGTTGTGTCACGTGTTTTGTGTATACCGTTGCAGCACAATCTGCCAAGATGCTACTGCCCATCTCAGAGGAGTACGAGATGTACAAACTCAGACGTGCTTGCGAGAATGTCCTACACACGTCATATGACCACATGAGGAAAGAACACAAACTAGGCTATATGCCAGGTAGATATTTTATATTAGTGACTAAGTCTAGAGTAACCAGAACAACAGTGTCCATGCTTATAAAGCTTTTTAGTTGAGTCTGAGTCTGACCAATCAAAAACTTGAGAACGAACTCAGACTCAACTAAAAAGTTTTATAAGCATGGATATTGATAAAGGTGAGTACTGAAAAACTAAAATCGCCATTTCTCCACCAAATCATATGTTGTGACCACTCCTTAGAATCGATTCTAAAGAGTGGTTACAACATAGATAAATAAAAGAGTTATTCTTGTTATTCTTGAAAATGTTTTAACGTAAATACTACGCATCTTATCTGGACCTCTGTGTAACTAGTGTTTTTTGTATGAGCATTAATTTTGAAATCAATGCTGCCGGAATTAACATTTGCAGATGTCCTTGCAGCACGTGTTGCCACCCCTACGACTGTTGACAACAACCATACGTCAGACCTCTGCAGATATTAGTACCAGAAATATCCTGCATTAACCCTCAGATGATCTGCCAGTCATAATAACATAGGATTCTTTGGCCCTACGTTACATGATTACACTTGCAGTATGTAGTGCATTGTATAGATGATGGCGGAACAAATCAAAATACCAGTATATCCCTGTATATACCAGAAACGAGCACTGGCAATTGAAAAAAATTGTAAACCCATATCATAAGATCCAATGAAGGCTCTGCACAATTTGTCAAAGGTATTCCAAATCAGCGTGCAAATTTAAACCTTTCATACAGGGTGGACTATATATGTGTTAAACTTAACCCGTTCCCTCATTGAGTTATTTTTAGACCTGGACTACCGGTATTTTAATAAATCTACCAAAAAGGACCATTTACTAGAGAATGGGAAAAATAGAATTGTGTAGTTTTTAAACCCTTTTGGTAGAGCATTTTGCTCCTATGGATCAAATGCCCTATTTATCACAATGGTTTCATAAAGTGACTTTTTGACAGAGGCGTCAAAGGCGTCAATATGTGGGAATGGGTTAAATAAGTCATCCCACTTTGCATACAAAGGACTAACGTTTATATACTGAAATGAAAACAACAAGCCACTGAACTGTTATTTTTCTGTTACAGCTGAAGTGAATGAAGAATATCTGATTCTGGCGGATCGGTACAAGTTCGACTCGCTTCTCAAGATGTGTGTAGAGGAATATGTACACTGTCCGTTACAGGACACTTCTAAGTCTATTGTAAATATGGATACAGTGTCCGAAACAGTTAAGCTGGCGATCCTGAGGCGAAAGCTGTCGAGACTGACACATTCCTTGGACAAAGAGAGGAAATATAAACATGACGTGGAGAGCAAGCTGGACAGTATGTCGCCGAGAAGGAAATGGACAAACAAGTTTGGCCTGTACTAACAATGACATTGATATACTATAACCTCTCTACAACTATTGCTCAGAAAAGTTCTTGGTTTCAACCCTTTACCTGTTCAATATGAATGTTAGGAATAATGACGTCATGAATATTTATTGACTGATTTTTTATAATGTAAACTTTTCATGGGAATGTTTTGCTTTGGCAAAAACTGTATAATTATATCTGTATCATGTCATAAGTAACCAGAACAGACCCTGATTACACGGAACCGTCTGATTCTGGGTCTATTCTGTTTGCAAAGGCTTGAAAAGGCGTTTATATGAAGAAAAGGGTTAACGACAGGTGGTAACTGTTACATGTAGAGCTGTCTGCATTGTTTTTGTCCGACGTGGTAACCGCCCTTTTACAGACATCCACGTATGTTCCTTAAGTGTTTATAGAGAGATTTTACTGTATATTTCGTTATAAGTGTGATTAACCCAGGCTATTTTTAGATTCAAACTCTTTGAATAAATGTACAGAAAAAGAAACATTTATTGAAAAAAGGGAAACTTTTAGAATTGCGTAGTTTTGAAAACCATTGCGATAAATAGAGCATTTGCTCCTATGGAGCAAATGCTCTATTTATCACAATAGTTTCAGAAAGTGTCTTTTACAGAGGCGCTGCTAAAAGTGAATGGACTAAACCGTTACTTGATGAATGTTAAGTAACATAATGACTTCATGAGTATTACCCTTTTACCAGATAAATAATCATGTAAGAAATAATGATGTCATGAATATGAATTAGATGAATTGTATCATTGCATAAAATAACGGACATTAGGGCCATGAAACTGTGTACGGATCTGTATTATTCCATAAGAAAGCAGGGAAGATCATGATAAGGATATTTCTATAGAGACTGATCTGGGTCTAATCTGTATGCAAAATGCATCAAAAGGCGCCTCTACCGGGTGTAGTATTTGGACAGCTGATTGATTATGGAAACGGGAAGAATCATATCTACATTATAGTATGAGCATATCCTATAGTCAGACAACTCTTACAGGAACTGTGTTATCTTGGTCTTGTCAGTTTGTAAATACATAACCATGCGTTGAAATTTGACGTTGAGAAACTTTGCAATCTGCCCCCGGTTATACGAAGATTGGTCTATATACAGTAGAACCCCTCTAATGCGACCACTTCTTGAATAAAAAATTCTGCCTTTCTAAGCAGGTGGTTGCTTAATGCAGGACAAAAGTAATACAGAAAGCTCCTAGGAGCTTTCTGTATTACTTTTGCCCTGCATTAAGCTACCACTTCCCTCTACCATCCAGAATTATACCTCCTTTAGGTGGTCGTATTAGCGGGGTTTTACTGTATAACACATGGACGACATAGTAAGTTATGACTTAACCCCTTCCCCTCATCTAAACGCCTGTTCATGGTTTTTTTTCAGACAGAGTACACCCAGATCAGACTCCTGTAGGAACCGTCTGATAAGGGTCTGCTCTGTTTGCCCATGAACTAATAAACGATACAATTATACAGTTTCTGCTACAGTAATATAATCCAGTTGAAATAATGGCATTATTAAATGTTCATGATTATGATGTTTTTATTTCTTACATGAATATGTATCCGGTAAAGGGTTAAACTCAAAGTTTGCTGTTATACCTATTTTTGTCTGGAAATATTACATATGATTTTACAGAAGTGAAATACTAATATTTCAGTGTAATAAAACACCATAGTTCCATTATGCTTGACTTTTACAGTCAGACCAAAACCATCTGTACAATAAAAAATGACTAATTCGTTTCTGATCGAATTGTGTGATGCAAATTGTGACCGCATAGCGTGTCAAACACAGGGGGCCATTTCGTGGGTCTACATGGTCTAAAAAGTCAAAAGAAATTGATTGGGTCGATTAGTGTTATATTATATACAATATAACACTAAATCGACCCAATCAATTTTTTTGACCTTTTAGACCATGTAAACCCACGAAATGGCCCCCTGTGGTGTCAAATAAATGACAACGGTTTCTGTTCGGGGTCTTTTTGTTGTTGTCCCGTCGCTCCGTATACCTGTAGCCTGTTGAGTAAATTTTGACCATTTACAATTTGGCATTGCTTAGAATTTACCCTTATCACGCTGTCCACGACTTGACTTGAATTTGCCAACAGTTTAGATCCAGATGAGACACCGAGTAGTCTAAATCGCGTAAGATCCAAAATTGAGCAGATAATTTTTATAGCAGGGTTATTCTACATTAATGAATGCAATAAAAACGAAGTTACTTTTAGTTCGAAGAGTCCAATACGACTCTGTGTAGGTCTGTCACATGCAGTAGTATGGGCGCCGGTTTGCTTGTAAACAAAGATGACGTAATCTTGCGTAATCGCGGCCATTTTGTTTCTATATATAGTAACACGAGAGGAGCTCATTTGCATATAAGGAGATTGTAGTTTGTCACGGGTATTCGCGGATAACAGTCGGTCATGTATGACGTCACATTTAAATTGTGAAAGATCTGGAGCTACACGGTATACAGAGCTGACGTGTATACCTCGATCTGGTAAGTACTCAAGGGCATTGAGGGTCAGGCCCTTTCCTTATCAGACCATGTATTAGAGACACACGAGTCTCATAAATCAATAAATAAATAAATATATAAATAAATAAATAAATAAAAAATAAATAAATAAGGTACCTCTTTCTACCATGTATACTCTTCAACGTCCTCAGATCAAATGACTGAAATGATCAAAGTTGTTTTCCTTCAAGCGCATGCGTGGGTAGAGGGCGCTGTACGCGTATCTATTTTTAGAATGATATCATAGTTATTTTTAGCTACAGTATTTCACTATCATTGCATCAGCCAACCCTAACAATGGTCTTTACAAACCTCGGGGGCTAATCCCCTTAAAGGCTCCATACAGTCTGGGGATCTATTGATATAGGACCGGAAGGTCTAACAATGGTCTTTTCAAACCTCAGGGCTAATCCCTTTAAATTCCCCATACAGTCTGGCGTTCTATTGATATTGGACCGGAAGATCTAACAATGGTCTTTACAAACCTCGGGGCTAATCCCCTCAAAGTCTCCACACAGTCTGGGGATCTATTGATAGAGGACCGGAAAGTCTAACAATGGTCTATTTAAACATCACGTTTATTCAAACATCAGGTACATCAAGTTTAATACCCTAAAATTCAAACAAAATGTAAAACTACACATCTCAAGTTTGATATTAACCATACGGGCAGTACTGAAGATATACATATAAGGAATACAGTTGCGTGTTAAGGAATAACAGACATTATTAAAAATTGCACTTGTTCTAAAATCTATTGCAGCTTCGATCAGCTTCTGCCCTATTGAAACCTAATAAAAGTGTCAATATATATATATATACACGCTATTCACTCTTGACTTGAAGGTACATATTTATAAACCTTTACATGCACAGTAAATTGCCGTCTGCTGTCATTGCTTTCTCAAAAACAAATAAGAAGTTGTGCTTGGCCTCGTTACAGTAGGGTTAACATTTTATCAACAAATCAAGATACTAATCATAACGCTACTAACTAGATCAATATAGACATGTTTACACTCATCTAAAGCGGAAACAGTTTAGATCTAGATCAGATACTGTGAGATAATTTAGGTATGGGTAGTTGGTTAAAATCACATTCACATAAAAGATCCATTTTAGGGACCACTGCGGTTTATATGTTATAATGAGAGTGACTTGGATTAGGCTTAACACCTATTCTATAGAGGCATCGGTCAATGTTTACGTAACTACTGTAATAGCCATGGTAACGGATTAAAATGAAATCAAATTTGCAAACTTTACACAGAGTTTATAGCGAAGTGAAATACATGACTGTAATATGTTTCGCTACAAATATGGTAAAAAGATAGATATGTGTATAATAGAAAAAGGAGTTTGAAAACTTTATATTTATTACCTTAAAAAACAAATATGTACAAGAGAGTCAAATGTAAACAATTAAATCCATTTCACCCCTGTTTTAGATCAATACTTTTTCGCTAAAGTTCTTTCAAGACCATATTTGCCTAAAAATCATCAAAACCTTTCTATTAAGTATAGGGTTCTCAAAATAAATGTTTATGATTCGATAGTTATTATCATTTATTGGTTTTTAAACTTTAAATTTTAAACTATATAAAACTATACACCATTGTAAAGATCTCGTCGCGCAGATCAAGAAAATGTATACATATAAGGTCCTATCTCTTACCGTTACCGAATTATAGCCTTTTCAAAACAATTCTATGACGTCATTTAGCTCATGAATATGCACGATTCAACTCTAAATTTTAAAACCGCCATAACACCTTTAGTTTTCGACCGATTTTGATGATGTTGGTGTCAATTCAGCCTAAAATTGTCTCAAGAATTCATTGGTAAAGTCAATTTAAGGCTGTCTTATAACATGAACAAAGTTAAATTTTTCACATACATTTTATTATGTATTTTTGTTTTTGTTTTGTTATTTTATTTTAATTAAAAGCGTTGCACATGGACATATCATCTGTATATCACCAGAAAGAATGTTTGATACTGAATTTATAAAATATATAGGTTGATGTGCTTATCTCTATTAACCCCCCGACAAACACACATTTTAAATCAAATCAAATGTTAAAAAACAAAATGAAATTTAAAACAGTTAAGAAATTTACAAGGCCATATCTCCTTTGTGTATTGACCAAATAGTGTCATGTTTGGTATCGTTGGAAAGGATTTTAACAGATCTACCTGTTTGACACACTGAAAATTGGAGGTGGTGGTGGTGGTGGAGGTGGTGAGAAGCAGCAGCAGCAGCAGCAGCAAGTGGTACTCTTAGTTTCATCTCGTAGAGATTACTCACGTTCTGAGCCACGAGAAGGCGATACTACATCTCAGAACACCCCCTATCCCACACATGGCCCCCATTGCTTTTCTTCAATTATTGTTCTTCAAGTTGTCTCTCTCTCTGTTTACCATTTGTCACCAGTTTTATGTTTTCACTTGGTGTATTTGTCAAGTTCTTGCTATGGTGTAAATATGATCTCTGTAGTTTACTGACTTAAAACTGCAGAATGGTTCTGTTTTAGTTATTAGTATTTCCATTTTCTCCAGTCTAATTTTGACTGATCATTCTGTAGCACCCTGCCATTTTCTTTTTGCTTTGCAGCTCGTTTTACTTCTGACAGAGCCATTTCAATGCCTTGGGCAACGGGTGTCACTAAATTGACACTGGGACCATGTTTTAATTTTGCTTCTGCTTCCTTCAGTTTCCGTTCTGTATCCCTCAATTTTTCATCTTTGTCCTGTAACAGTTTTTCCATGTATCCTGGTCCATGCTTCTTTTCTTCTAATTTAGCTTTATATTCCTGATATAATCGTTCAGCTTTGTTCGGGTCAGGTATATAAGGGATCCATTTCATTTGTTGGTAATCGTAGACTTCTATGGAACCCATGTTTGTTAACTTTACTTGCTTAGACCCTTCTTACGTAGTTTCTTCTGCTATCCTTCTTACGTGGTTTCCTCTGCAGCATCTTCATAATACTTTTCAATACATCGTGTCAAGTCTTCAGTGTCATGATTAGGCCATAACGCTTCAAACAGATTTTTCCTCAGTTTGATGCCCTGTCTGATTGATTCAGCCATACTCATGCCGTGTAACCATCTGAGGTGTTTAGCTGACTGAAGAATTTGTTGTTGTAATGGATCTTTTTGCAGAGCATAAAAATCGATCAGAAACTGACCATAGTCTCGTCTTAACCTCTTTCTTAACTGAGGTAAACTATCGTTAGCCGCCTGAAGACATGCTTTCTCCGAAGACAGTCCTTGTTCTGAGTACCAATCACATTCAGCTTTGAACTTTTCTGCATTTTGCTGTCTGAGGGGATCTTGGAAACGTCTACCCCATATATCACGGCACGCATAGCCTACCTCGCACCTTCTACGTTTTCCCGGAGGTTCCATATATACAGATTGATAGTGTCGTTTTCTTGATTTATCTTTGAATGTCACTGTATCCTCCTCTTCATTAGCATCATCATCATCAGTATCATCATCATCATCATCCTTATCATCATCAGTCTTATCATGATCTTCATTTCCATCTTCAGTTTCATCATCATCATCATCATCATCATCATCATCATCATCGTAAGCAAACAGTGTTTGCTTATTATTCTCAACCTGTTTGGACATACACGACCCTTGGTTAGTCAAGCTATTTTGAAATATGTTTGTGTTCAAACGATTATGTTCCGGAGTTTGAGCTTTCAAATCCACCACCAAATGACCT